>VXAA01002915.1:327446-408593 GCA_013399115.1 Anseranas semipalmata
GAGGGAGGGCTGGCAGCCGCGGGCGGGCCGGAGCCGGCTGCGTCGCGGATGCTCGCGGACCTACGGGCGTCTGACTAGGGGCAGCAGAACCCCCAGGCTGATGATAAGATGCTGCCTCTCCTCTTAAATACGGTGCAGATAGAGGTTGAGAATTTTTTCTTTCTCACTCAACCCGATTCCCATGCAGGCTTGCATTTGATTTTCCCCAAAGAAACTGTTTCCCGTTGTCATAACACAGCCAGATGGGGAGGGTTCAGTGAAAATATCTCGGGAGAGACCGGCAGAGAAGCGGCTCCAGGAAGCAGATCCTCCCCGTGAGATTGGCACGGTTTGGTAAGTTCCATCTGAAAAATAAGGAGCTGCTCCCTCTGCTGAGTCACAGCCCCTCGGAGCCGGAGGGGACGGGCCGCGAGGCGCCGCGGGGGGAGAGCGCAGGTGAGCGGGGCGGCCCGGAATCCCTCCGGAGCGCGTTTCTTGTCTGCAATCGTTCCTAAAATCTCCTTAAAGGAGACTGCAAGTGTAGGTCAGTCCGCAGATGCGTACGCCGACGTTCGTGTCCTGCAGGGCTTGGGGCTGCGTGGCTCCGCCAGGGCAAACGCGGGGCAAAGCCCGGCGGCAGCCAGGGGCAGGGAGCAGCCCCCGGGCTCCTGCGAGCCCCCGCTCGTGGCGGCGAGGGGCGGCGAGGGGCGGCGGGCCCCTCCGGGCGGGGCGAGGCGCCGTGCCCCAGCAGACGAGCGGGCGGCTGGAGGGGTGGGGGGCGACGTCGGGCGCATCGCTTCCTCCGCTGCTTGAATCCCTGCAGGACGCGGCTAGCGGCTGCCGGGTGCAGGCGCCCCGCTTAATGCCCCAGGGCCTTGCTGCTTTCCTCCATTTCTAAATGTCTCTGTAGCTACGGCCTGGTACTTCTCCAGCCCTTGCACTTGTTTATTTGCTGGAGTTGCAACAGCCTTATTTATACTTGCTTTTGTATTGCGTTTCAGCGGTTCAGATGTACAGTCAAAGGCTGTTTGCTGTCTGAAGCTTTTCCATCTCCTTAAGGCAGCAGAGCTGGGAGAGAAATCCAGAGAACAAGCGGGTATGGGAAGCAGGGAGTCAGCTTTTCTGAAAGCTCGCCAGGTTTCCTTACAACAGAGAAGCTGCAGGTGGTACCTACACGAGGAGCATCCACTCGTCACCATTAAAATGTAGCATTTGACTTTTAGAAATAACCCTGTTTTTGTTGAACTACTGCTAAGATATAAACTATTTAGATGGAAAAATACTCTCTGGCTGTAATTTCCAATATATGCATGGCAATTTAATTGGCAGTCACTCATAAATTGCAGATTTGTATTTTACAAACAAAAACATTTCAAAAGCAAATATTAAATTTAAGATGCAATGGATACATATGTGTTTTCCATGTACTTTTCTATAGGTTTTGAAAAAGTAACCAAAAAATCAGCCATATCATTAGGGGCTGCAATTTTGATACTGCACTGACCCGCCCAGCTCCATTTCCACAGAGGCACTCCCCTCCCGTCCCCCTTTTCTCCTTCCCCTCATCACTGAGCCCTCAGGCTGCTCCTCCTCCTCTTTTTCCTCCTCCTCCTCTTTTTCCTCCTCCTCCTCTTTTTCCTCCTCCTCCTCTTTTTCCTCCTCCTCCTCTTTTTCCTCCTCCTCTCCTCGCCCAGGCGGGGCTGGCCCCACACCTTCTCTCCTGTCTGCTCCTGTCTCACCAGGATGTCTGTCTCATCAGCTTTTGTGCAA
Source organism: Anseranas semipalmata (assembly GCA_013399115.1). Taxonomy (NCBI): domain Eukaryota; kingdom Metazoa; phylum Chordata; class Aves; order Anseriformes; family Anseranatidae; genus Anseranas; species Anseranas semipalmata. The sequence continues at coordinate 329,196 of VXAA01002915.1, forward strand.
AGCAACAGGAAAGAAGAAACTATGTGATTTCAATACAGAAATGAAAAAAGTAAACCAGAATGGTGGGGGAAATAATCTCATTGAATTGAAGGACCAAGAAACTTTGTTGTCTCAGCCTTAATGCCTGGCCTTGCCCTGCCTGATGCATTTTGTACAAGGAAGGCCCAAATCTAAACTCAAAGCACTTTGCTGCTGTGTAGGGCTGCGGACCACGCGGTCACTTTGTACTGGGAACCATAAATGTTTCTGCAAATTCATTGAAGGCAGAGTTTGCCACTGAAATGAACTTCCTAGCCTTTTGGTTTTGCTTTTGTTTTTTTAAACAGCTGATCAATTTTAGCTATTTTTTCTCCAAAAGCAAAGGGAAAATGGTGCGTAGAGACTGACTGATGTGCAGACAGTTGAGGCTTTCCAAGACTGGAGCAACTGAGAACGGCGTCTTGGGAAGGGAGTGTGAACCTCATGGCAGACAGGTCCCTGGGGCCTGCCACTGTCTGTGCACTCGTGTTCCCTCCTTCCAATTCTGTGAGAGCATTAAGCTCTTAGTATGATATTTATTTTATTATGCACACTGAAGGTGATGCCCACCAAAGAGAAGGGGGGTTTTGTCCTGACACCAATAGGAAGAGGATCAGACTTTTAGTTATACTGCAGAAGCAAACAGTTGCAGAGGAAAACAAAATGCTCATGGACTTAGTGTGCATATTCTTCATGGTCATCTAAGTATTTTAACACTTTCCTAACTCCAGTCTGATTTAGGGCAGCATTGAGGTAAACTTCTGAGCCTAGTTCTGTGCCATGGTGCTCCTTTCTGCCAAAGCAAAATGGGCTTCCAGTAGGGGTAAACTGCATTCACGTCCACGTTCTGCCTTCAGTCACGGGAGCTTTGTGGCCGCAGACTGAAGTGTGAAGCCCGCCTGACCAGCTGGGTCCGGCATTTAAGATTTTAGCGCAAGCACTCTTAAATGCCATGCTGAGTGTCGACACTTGTTTGAATCTGACTGCGGACTGCGAGATCATGCTGGTGCTTGTTAACAGCCAGAAAAGCCGCCCATCCTCCCCGACTGCAGCCGGGGTTCTCCTGCACTGCTGTGACATGAAGACGATGTAGCACAGTGCTTTTCCTCTTGGCTAATTTAATTGAATGCAAGTTTAAAAACAAATGTGGAGGCACGTTAGCTCTGTAATGCTCATTTGATGCAAGCTGGGATTTAGGTGAGGCTTTACCAGAAATGAGGACAATCTCCGTCCTTCTCATTACACAGTGGTTAGGCTGTGAGACTCGACAGTCCTATTTATAGAGCGTAACAGAGATGGATATTACCCTGCACAGGGGCTGCAGGCTGAGAGCGAGCTTGGGTCAGAGGGACCGGTCATCCCTCCCTGCAGCCCAAGCTGCACAGTGCGCGGTCGGTGCTCTGAGAGGGGCTGGGGAAAGCAGGGCTAAGAGTCAAGTGGTGATCCTGATTGAGACAACAGGTGAGGATGCCGGTGGAGCACCTCGACAGGCTTTGGGTTCCATTTGTTTTCTAGAGAACTCTGGGTTATGTAGGGAGAATGCTTTAAGGAAGTGAAACAACGTGCAGATTGAAGTGTATGTGCAGAACGGTGTACTAATGGTGTCCCACTGTGAGCAGTGAAGCTGGACCTTACAAATTATATATGGCTGAAAAAGAAGTGAAACTGCAGTAATTTTTACTCTAAGCCTCTTAAAAGTAACATCGAAAGAAAACAAAACCCAACCACAACAACAAACACCATGCATTACAAAGACTGTATAATTTTAATGATTTTTCTTTTATTCCTTTTAGTATCCATTCGTAGAGTATGTAAAAGCTGAAAGGGAGAGGGGGAGCAAGGGTCTCAGTGCTGTGCCCTTTAGGGCTGATGCAGGTGCTGTATCTGCAGACTGAAATAGCTGTCTCTTCCATATTCTGCTTTACCGTTTTCAGCAGGCCGCGTTGGAGAGTTTGCACTGCAGGATGTTTTCTTATCAGCGTAGCAGAGGCTGTGTTGCCAACTGTGCACTAGCCCAGGGAATGCTCAAGTTCTGCATTTGTAAAGGATTTATGCAACATGTATTCAAAGCAAGGGTTTCAGAGCAACTATTTAATTTTTTTTTTTTTTTTTTTTCTCTTGGCAATACTTGGGAGGCATTTGCAGCAAAACCTGTTGCTCTGATGCTTTTGTTACTTGAACTGCACCCACGGAGGCTACGTAGAATTGTCGTACCTTTCATAAATGCCGTGACAGGTTGTGCTGGAGCTGGATGCTGCTGGCCCTGCCGCTTGTGACTCATGCAGGGCAAGGTGAGGGTCTCGGATCAGAGCAGCAGCATTTGTCTCTCACGTTGAATTTGGCATGTGGTGGTTTGATGACAGGAGCAGCACAACGATGGAGGACTGCTTCCAGTGTCTGCAGTGCACTATACAAAAGGGAAGATTCATGTTTCCATTGTGAAAATTGTGTAACTATCTCCTGCCGATGCCCCATAATAATGTTGGTGGCTTCTTGTTCTTGCATTATTATGAAAAAGTAAATGAAACGTTCTTTTCACCTTCATAATATCAGTCATTTATAACAGCCTGCTTAATGTCTCTTCAAAAAATCACAGATCTCAATTCTTTTATTACATGGCTGTAGCTTTTATGTTTCTTTTAGATGAATATTACTGTAGTAATGAGTACCTACCACTTATCCTTCTGCAGCATTATAATGCTTTTCATCTTGTTTCCTGCCTCCTGCTATTAAAACCTAATATCTTATTTACCTAGCTGCATACACAACAGATGTCCTCAATGATGACTTGATCTTTCCTTCGAAACCTCTGTCTGCAGGATATGTCAAATTGTATTTTTAAATATAGATTATCTTGTACTTTCCCATATTGAATTTCATGTTGCTTAGTTACTTAATTTTCTAGTCTGCTATTATTGTTTTAGTTTTTTCTTCTTTTTCCTTGCTTTCCTCTCTCATCTTGATTGACGTAAATAATCCTCTGTTATCAGCAGATTTTGATATCCCACCCTTTACTCTTTTTACAGGTCACCAGCAGAATATCAGACACTGCCAGCCCGAGCTCTGCTCCTTGGAGCCCTCAGCTGGGAGTCTCTCCATCTCAGTGGTTGTTCCTCCTTTGTTTCTATCCCCCATCCATGCCTAGGGTTTCTTATACATCATTTTACTAATTCTTACGCAGTTTATTGCATAATCATCCAACTCTTAAGCATACATTGTGAAACTGAGACTCAGATTTACACTCTCATATCCTTTACATGTTTATACGCAAGGCTTCATTGAGGCCATGTCTGCTGGCACAAATTCAGCTCAGCCTGTGAAACCCTCCTGCCTGCTGAGGAGCAGCTGTCTGCAGGTAGTCACAGGAGCATCAGCGTGTCTGCCTGGTCATGGACTTCTCCGGAGCTTATGGGTTTAATGACGTGTATTTGCACAGTTCTTGCCTATTTTTTGTCAAAACTTTACCATGCTCAGATTGCAGCTGAACAGAGCAACCAGGGCTGTTGCCATACGCTATGTTGCACAGGCACTCAGGAGAGGCGTAGATCCGCCACTGGTGACCCTGCCTGGCTGCGATGGCAGCAGTGGGCAGGAGGACAGACCCCAGCAGTTTCTTGTGCCTGCACGCAGAGTCCGGAGCCTCCGCTCCCAGCACAGGCTGCTCCCCGCTGCAAAGGGCAAGGATCAGCCGGGAAGTCAGAAGCCAGATGGACACATCCTCTTAGCTAAAGATTGGTGCAGTGCAAGCCATGTGAGAAGCAACTTTCTCTAAAGGAATAAGTGCAGAAGGCTATAAGATTGGAAAATCCTGGGTTTAAATCCTAGATTACCCAGATGCAACTGTAAGCAAATAGCTAGGAAAGAGCTCTTCTCTAGCTGCGTCCTGTCTGCGAACGGAGATGTTTGTGAGAGTGTTTCGCCAGTTCTGTTAGACAGCATTTTTCACAAAAACAAGCAAGGCTAGCACTATTTCCAGTCTGAACAAGTTTTTTGGGAGGGAGATGTTTGCATGTGAGTAAATTCTCCCAAGCCAAGACATCAGCAGGCATTGCTGCCAGAAGATGCCACTCGGGAACGAGTGACTTAGTTCCTGGTGCTGTAAAGGCCAAAAGAGCTAGTGTGGTATTGCAGAAGATTTCCCCTTTAGTGTGTTTTTTTGACACTTGGTACTGTGCAGGCTAATAAAAGCTAAGGAACTTCTGCTGGACAGGTCCTCTGGATCTCTGCTCCGAGCAGGAGGCAAGATGAGACTGTCCGTGGCTCCTCAACACAGTTGGGTAAAGGGATGTGATAGATGAGCTCAGGCAGTGAAAAGGGGGAATCCACAGCAGCCTTTAAACAAGGATGATTCATATTCCTATAATTTCTGGTACTTCTGGTTCTTCCTCGAGTAGCCTTTGATGCAACACAACTATTTCAAGGCAATCTGTAACCAATAATTAAACATCTAAAGATAAGCAGCTGTTTGAAGGAAAAATGCATGTTATACGGGCTTGCATGTTCTTGCAGGAGGTTAAAAGCAAGTGTGGGAAACTAAGATGTCAATGAGTGGCATGATGGACGTTTATCTCTGATAGGGGTTGCTGGTGTTGTTACTAGAGTCACTGGGAGTGTACTGGACAGGAGACCCCATACAGTGATGTTGGGCAATTGGTGCCCCAATTGGTGCCCCACTAGACTCCCATCTGTCACCTCTCAACACCTGTTCTCAGGAGAGCCAGGAGACTTTAGAAACTGGAAACATCAATTTTCTTTTTGATGCTGTTTTATCTCTATTTTCATTCATTTGGATAATACTGAATATCCGGAATTTCAACTGGACACTTCCTGTGCTTGAGCAGCATTCAGAGTTCAATCACTGATGCCAAATTAACAGCAGAGATCCAAGACTACAAAGGGTGTCTGGGACCTGATTCAACTTGTGGATAGATCATAAGGTTTTGGCATGTTAATGTTTTATTTTGAAGCCATATTTGGCTTAGCTGAGAGCTTAGTCTTTCTCATCATTTGTCATGGCATCAGATACAATAAGCTGTCGTGCTTTCACCACTGTCTTCTGAATGCAAATATTGAGAACCTGAGAACAGACACTTTTGTCTGAAGGGAGCTAGATAAAACAGGTGCTTTTTGTTGAAATCACCCGATTAAGGGATGCGTGGCAAATTTGACTGTATTTTAGGATGGTAGGACTTAGCTGTACAAGAACAACAAATGTTCTTGTTATACTCCATTAATTACATTAGCATTCTATGCTGAAGTGTGCTTATTGACATCAACACATCTCGAGTTCTATGGACATTTTCTATTTCTAGTTGGGTTTATAAAACTAGCAATGGTTATTTATATGCATTTTCCATGTGACTAAATATAAAAGACTTCATATAAAAAGGTGTGCTCTATGTGAAGTAATTGAAACAAGGAGACATGATAGAAACGGAGTAAAATCTTCTTCCCTTTAGATTTTTTTTCAAATAATGAAATAAAACCCTGTGCTACTTGCTTGCATATTTTGGAAAATGTTCATAAGTTGTCCTGCAGTTGCAAACAGACTGGGACCTTTCCATTGCATCTGGCTTTGGCAGCGCCTACGGGGCCAGATCCAGGCCTCGCTGCAGCTCTGCAGCAGAGCAAAGGCAGTCAGATCTCCCGGCCTCTGCTGGAAACGGTGCTGAGCTGTGTGCTGCCAGGGTCGTCCCGAGGTGGGACCTGATGGCCACGACCAGAGACATACAGAGTGAGCACATGCGGTGAACTGTAGCAAGGAAATTTTGGTGAATCAGAAGCAGCTGCTGAAGTGCCCTTTTTCTCCTCTCTCCTCTCTCCTCTTCGTGGAGTACTAAGAGATTTTTCCATATTCTTATATATCCTGAGATTGTCACAGTTTTGTCCCTTAACAGACCAGCAAGCTGAGCTGAACCTCATTGCTGTGGTTGGCAGTTGATAATGGTGCCAGCATGCTACCTGGGACTGCTTTGCCCGTTGTAACCTCAGAGCTGGTAATGAGCACAGATGAGACCTTTCAAAGTTGCTATTCAACTTTAGTCAGTCACATGTGACTCTTGTATGGCAGCAGATATGCAGTTGCTGTTGATTTTAGTTTATTTTATTTTTTGGCTTTGCATATTGGTCCCTGGATGTCCTTTGAAGGCAGGTAGAAGCCACGTGAGTCACCTGGTGCTATTAGAGATAAAATCCTCTGCATACGTTTGTCATTCTTGGTCCTGGTAACAGGAGGCTGTATAACATGGTGTAGTTTCTATTAACTTTCTCATTGCATACACACACTTCTTTTGGATGAACCACCTTCTGAGTTGCTCATTCCAATTATTTTTACATTTGTTGCTGATTACATTTAGTGTAGCATTAGAAGGATCCATCCACATTATCCTTAGTAACTCTGTATCGTCAGTATGATAATGTATGTGAACTGAATGTGATTTTCCATGACAGCCAGTTAAAGAAAAAAATAAAGGTTATAGAGCTCCTGTGCTGAAAACAAGGTTTCCCTAAAGCACTGGATTCTTGACATCAGTTTAGGTGGGTCTGGTTCTGCCATGCTGAAAGGAAGTCTTAAACCCACTTACTGATCTGTTCCACGAAACTGCAGAGGAATGGATATCTGCATGCCAAGAAAATTGACTAGAAAGACTGATGCCATATCTCAAATCAAATCAGCTTAAAAAAAAAAAAAAATCAGATTATAGCTTAAAAATTCTCAGCCATGTACATCTGGTTAATGCACAGCCACCTATGAGCAGAAATCACCTTGACAAGGTCAGCAGCAGTGAAAAAACACTGCATCTGCATATCCTCAGCATGACAGTAGCTCCAGTGAGGTGCCTCGGACCCAAGACGGCTTTGCTTCACGGCACACTGGGCATGTCCTGCTCTTCAGCGCGGCCTTTCCTATGTGCTCTCAGCATTTTCCCTCCTAATCATTGCTTTGCTTTTCTATTCAGAAACATGAGTTCTGTTACTGTAAGGTTCATTAGTCTTTCTGTTTCATTATCTGGGAGGGCATTTTGCCTTCAGGATTTTATTCAACCATCTTCCAGGGCCTGGACTGATTCAGGGTTTTATGTTTTGTTTTGTTTTATTTTGTTGTTGTTGTTTATTTTCAATCTTATTAATGTCTAAATTTAATTCAAAAGATTAAAATCTTCTCCTCATATTTGGAAATATGTACTCAGCCAGATAAAATAGGAGTATCCCTCCCTTTCCATGTACTTCTGTACTTAGGATGGATTACAGGATGTGTCGGTTCTTGCTTTAGTTGGCTTTATAATGTACGTGTCCACAGGGCTCTTTTCTACTGACCTGAGTGCCTGGGACTTGGCTGTGGTTTACAGGAGCATGTCTGAGTTCTGCTCCCCAAGCTGACAGTTTATTTGCCAAAAAGTGGCTGGTCAAAATGGGACCTTTACATACCAGCAGCAAGTTATAATAAAAAACTGGTGCTTTTCGTTAAAGCACTCAGCTAGCTCTGCTGTTCTCATTCTCCTCCGCTACTTCCCAGTTTTGGCCCCATTTCCGCTGCCCGTTCCCGAGCTGTGCCCGTGCGCGGGCTGGAGATGCCGTGGGAGATGCTGTGCCTCTGGGCTAGAAATGGGAAGAGATTCTCGGGAAAAGAGCTGTGACCTCCGGAGAGCTGGCTCTGCTGAATCATCGTATTCCTGGCTCTGAGGATAAACAACAGCTCCACATCAAAAGCCTCGCTCCCTTGTTTATCCCCAGCATCCATCTCACGCTGGCGGCACGCCGGGCTTGGCCGTTTCTGGAGGGGGCTTTGCTTTCTAAACTGATGCTCTTGAGAAGTGCCTCTCAGGCACTCGGTTTGACTTCCTAGTATATTAATGACCGGATCATTTTAGTGAATGGCAAGTTTCCTACTGACTTGAGTTGAACTTGGCTCAAGTGCCTAATTCACAACCCGGTGAAATAAATGGAAAGTGCCTGATTTCAAAGGGGTGTGAGTGAGGCCATGAGGGGTTACAGCTGTTCCCGACTGCATCGGTTTTCTCTAGCATCTTCACCCCTTGCATAAATGCATTCTTTGTAATTATGTAGTGGAGTTGTTCTGTGGAGCCAACAATATTTTTTCCCTTTTTTTTTTTTTTTTTAATCCTTTTCTGCTTGCCAAATATTTCTGTGTTTTCCTAACAGGTATTCTGTGCTATTAAAATGTGCAGTATCAATGAGTTGTGTATTTTGACTGCTTGTTTCTTCGTAGTGTTTATTAGCTGAGAGAAGACATTGATCACTTGCTGATTATTAGGTGAATCGTGAAATCTGTGAAAGCTTATGAATTAATTAGTTATGCAGCAGTTCATTGTATACAGTGATTTCATATCCCCAAGGATACTAGTGGTAAATTCAGTAGCTATTCTCATGTTTAAAAAAAAAAAAAAAAAAAAAGATTTCTTTTATTCACTTAGATCTGTCCCCATCTATTTTATATTACAGCACTTCTTAATTACAGTTTATTTTGGTTCATGTGTGAGATCTTCAGTGAAATTCAGGAAGCCATGTGTTTCTATTACAATTTTTTGCATCTTATACAAATAAAATATATAGAATTGGGACCTTAATCTGGATATTACATTTCCAGCAGCTTCAGTGCTCATTTTGTAGCAAAGTGTAGTGAGCTAAATATTGCAATTCTGATCTCCTCAATATGATTTACAAACAAGTAAAGGTTTGGTTTGTTTCTTTTTCTTACTGTTTCCATCAGTAAATTTTAATAGCAAAGTTGCATAGATCACACTGGTGACACACAGAGGTACAGTAGGGGGAAGCTTTATCTGGTAACTGAGCTACTGCTGGGATGGTCAGGAGGTATTTCGAGCTGTCATCAAATGTCCTCCTGACTCAGGTGTGACACCTGGCTGTCCTATGCCCGAGACTATTTTCAGTGCGGCTCGAGCTGTTCATATGGCTTTAGAGGCGGTGAATGTGCCTGCTCTAGCTTCCACGGAGCAGTGGGGAGCAACAGTTCTACAGGAAAATAGTGGTGGTGTGCTGTTGCTGAAGTCAGTGCTACTCGAGCTTAGAAATGAGATTCTGAATCTTCAGACTCTGGCTTTTTAACTAAAATTGATCATAGTGACACCCTCGTGTTGTCTCTTGTATCTGTGTATAACTTAGACTTCTTTTGTGCATCTCTCTCTTTCCTTTGAGAAAACACAATCTGACACTGCTGTCCTGTCTCCCAGTGTGTTTTAAGAGATTGTACAAACACATGGAGGAAAACCAATAATTAAAAAGCACTGCTCTCACTGAACCTTGAGGAGCTGTGATATATGGAACTGCCAGCTTCCTTCAGGAAGGACTGTAAGACTGAGTTAATAACCCCAGAGCACATAAATAAAAACTGGTTCTGGCAATGATTCCCTTCCACATGCTATTATGTTATAATGTGATAGAAATCTGTGTACCTAATATAATTCCAGTTAATTGGGTAACAATACATATAAATGACTCTGTTATATTCATTATGATTTTGCCACTCCATTGCTTATACTGAATATTTGTTTAATGCTCCCCACTTCAAATGTTAAGAAGCCCCATCGCGTGATACTGAGCGACAAATCTTAAGTCATGGTAATGTAATGTTTGAACAGCTTCTCTTTTCTGAACTCATTTGTCATCTCTAAAATGGACATGGCTCTCGGTTTCACCTTCTCTAACAATGTTCTTGCCAGAAGTCTGTGCAGTGTGAAGAGCAGCATGTTGTCTCTTCAGTTACTTTAATACAGATCTCCCTTTTACCAGGATTTACCAAAAGCTCTCTTGGTCTTTCCCAGGGACCATCTTCCCATCTGAGACCATGCCAGCGGGCTCATACTTGATTCCATGAAATTTTGGACCTCCAGCCCTTGCCAGGACTGCCCACATCGTGCAGATGTTTGTAGGAGAGGAAGGGTGTTAATCCCCAGCACCATCATCTTCGGTGGGTACTCCGGCCTGTCCCTGCTAAGGCATCATCAGAATAAGTCTCCAGCGAGTCTGTTGGTTTGATCATATTTTTGCTTTCTTTCTTAATCAGCTTATGGGCCAAGGGACTTGCTCACTATTAAATAAGCGGGCAGAGGTGGGCTGAAATTAGGGAGCAGAAGCTCAGCAACAGTCAAGACAAGGTAACTTAAACTAATGAGAAAACAGGTTTGAAATAATCTGATCCTCAAAGAATAAGCTTTTGGGGGGATGAACGAGCAGCTTTTCATTAGAGCTTGATTGGCATCTAACAACTTGCAATTGATTTTGATTCAGAAGATTTATCAACTTTCCATTCAAATTCTTGTTTGTTGCTGTTAAATGTAAGTTTTTATGTTAGTGGAGAACTGGGCACACATCTAGTTATAAATGAAACAAAATGTGCCAAATAAATATATATTTTTTTCACTTGGGAAGCCATGGTCAGGCTAAAGAAAGGTTCCACCTCCCATCAGTGTCCTTCCACGCTGTCCAGTTCCTCGATGCTGAGTTTGTTGAGGATGAATCATTCTGGAAATTAGTCTTATTTATGAAATCTAAAATGCGATGTTTTTTGTTGCCACAGTAGAGTCTGTTATTTGCAAGCTCATTTATAAATTGAATAAGTCCAAGAACTGAAATTCTTTTATAACAGTGGTGCAATTAAATACTGCCTTTTGCTCTCTCAAATCCAGCTGTGTTGTGTGTTCATGCAGAAGAGGGTTGGAGAGGTAGCATTAAATAGTTAGTTATTTAGGGATGTTAATAACATGCTTAAAATGTTTCTATAAAGCGCTTTTGGATCATACGATGCCATCTGTGTTACAGTTGATTGTAGTTAATTATACAGGGATGAATTCCTTGGGAAAATGGATGGCATTGCTCAGACAGTTTGTTTGTGATCAAGATAATGGAATGACACAACATTAAGCTGACAGAATTAAGTCTGAAATGCATCCCTCACTAATAATCCTAGACAAATCTGTGAAATTATTCCGAGTTGCTCCAGTTTAACTGAGAATTTGGATAGGTGTACTTTTGTAATATTATTATAACAACTCCAGTGTATTTTTTGTACCTGAAGTACTGCAGAATATCTAAGGAAAAAGGAAAATGATCTTCCGACATAATAGTTACTGTTTCTAATTTATATAATTTCTTCACTTTCAGTACTTTAGCCATAAGAAATGTAAAAGTAAAAAAGGTGGCCTCCTTAGATAATGTTAAACTCGTGGTGTTAAAATATCAGGTTCTACACATTGGGGTTTAGTAGCAATTATGTCTTCCAGTACTTAACTTCTATTACTCTCTTCTGTATTTACTATAAGCTAATTATTAACTATGTATGCCATTCACAGATTTGACAGCCAGCTATGCTTTGCATTAAAAAAAAAAAAAAAAAAAACTAAAATTTATTAAGAAAAATCAGTGGATGGGATTTATGTATGTAAGAGTGTGATGCAGGCAGGTAACTATACACACATGGTAAGTCTGATATATAAATCTATGTAAACAACATATGTATAGCTTGCAGGGTTCAGGATTTTGCTTTGGATTTTGTAGCCTTGGTCCACCCATCAATGAGTTAAAGCTAACGATGGTTGGGGGATTAATCTCTGAGGAAAAATCAGGTCAGTCAGGATTTGACATGTGTCTGTTAAAGCTGTTGTTGGAATCGATCTAATCCTAAGCAAAACTTTGGCTAGACTTTTACCTGCAGAAACTCATTGCTGTATGGTGTGTGTGGGGGGGTGTTTTGTTTTGTTTTGTTTTGCTTTGCTTTGTTTTAACCAGATACTATTTCATCAAAGATAAGTTTTAGAAGTTGTTTCACACTGGGAAACATTGTTTCTTTTTTTTTTTTTTCTGAAACTGAGATTTACTGTAGAACAGCTAATTGTTGATAAATATGTGCACTCGGTAGGTGATATGGCTAGTCCACAAGGGATTTGCTAGCATACAGTGGTGTGCGCTAGCTCTTTTTAGAGTGTAAATCTTCAAGACAAGATGCTCTTTCCCAGTCAACATGGCACTTGATTAGAAGTAGGGCCCTGAACGTAAGTCTCTCACATCCTGAATTCGTGCCCTGTGTACCTCAGTTTTACTTACTCTGCTGTCTTCTGCCACACTTCATGTAAGTTTTGTTTTAAACCTGAAAGTTTCTCAGCAAAAGTGTGGTTGAGACAGTTAAGCTCCCTCAGAAGTTTAGGTTGAGTCACCTGCANTGAACTCGTCTCAGTTTAATCATTATGTAAACAGCATAGAAACAAATATCCTCATGGGATATATACACAACTGTATGTGCATGACAATATATGTCTTGCCAATTATTTCTTGATCTCAGAGTTTTAAAGACTTGCTACCTGCTTACTGTATTTTACCATGTAATTTCCAACAGATTTTCTTCTCCTCATGTTGCAGCTAAGTAAATAATATACTATTTGTGACAACCATTTATACAGTGAAAAATGTAGGTTTGGGGTGGCAAAACCATGTGTTGTATTGATCAGATAGGTTGGGGTAAAATTTAAGTGTTCAAGAAAATTAGGAAAAATTCAGAGTAACATTTCTGAAACTTTCAAATTTGCACAGCCCAAGAAATGAGAGCCTGGCTTACATGAGTACTGGGATGTGGGGTGATAAACAGCAACATTTATCTAGTGTGTGAGTTACTCCAAATCAGGAAGGCAGATTAAAAGAGCAAAGCAGCCTTTTTATCAAGAGAGTCTGTAGGGGGGGTGCAAAAGTTTAGGCTTTTGTTTGTAACTGAAAAATGCAGTTATAGTGGTTAAATATGCTGATATTGTGCTTAGTGCAGGAGAGAAACCTGGGACCACAGGCCATCCGCTGTGGGTGAGGATGCTGCATAATATTAATAATTTCGGGATTAAAAGGGAAATAGATCTGAACTTTGAACTGAGTGACACAGAGATTTTAATGTTCATAGTAGCGCTAAATTAAGGCTGCACAGGATAATCAGGGATCCGTGAGCTCTGGAAGTGCTCTAGAGTTTCTTATTGGTACAGGTCACTTCTGCTAAAAATGGGGATTTGAAGAAAAAAGGATTGTATAAAGTCTTCAGTTATAATAGTTTTTCAAAAACAGGCAAAGAGCAGCAGTTTTCACAAGGTTGTATCATACATTTGAAATTTTCAATATCTGTAAGAATAGTGTTTTGCTTAAGCTGTTTTGCTTAAAATATTGGTACTCTGGGTAGCAATCCATTTATTTTAAGTGTGGTGAAACACTGATTTCAGAAACCATTATCGAGAAAACATTTTCCAATTAGCCTTGATGTCTGAGTTGCAAGTCAGGAGGCAAAAAGAATGATGAGCCCTGCTAAAGACACCTTATGATGCATTATTAATGCTATTTTCAATATCAAACGTACCAGGAATCATATCCATAATATATTCTCCCAGTATCAAAAATATGAAGACCTTACTATTAAAATGTCTGGCAGGTTCCCCTCTACAGAACTTGTTGCAAAAAAGAAAAAAGTAAAAATTACAAAGGCGACATACCTCTTTTGTAAATGTTTCTTCTGCCCATTAGTGCCCAGGACTGTGAAGACAGTGTCCCACTGAGCTGGGCTGTTTTCTCAGGTTTGGCATCTCAGCATTACCTTTTTGGGCTCACCACACATTAGCTAGCTGTCAGAGTGGAGTAACTGAGCAAGCCAGGAATGGCTGTTTTGCATTCTTTCGCCAGCAAGACGAACTCTCTCTTTGCTGAGTTCTGTCTAAGTACAATGAAGTTGGCTTGGAAATATTTTTATGGACTTTTTTTCTCCCAGCATTTGGGAGAAATTTTCTTTTAAGACTGGCTTTTGTCCACCAGTCCCCAGATGGCTTATGTGTGCACAGGCATGCACCAACAGACACCGCTGTCTCAGTATTACAAGACCGTGACTTTTTTTTGAAATACAAATAACTACTTTCATACTTTACAACAATGATGCTTGTTCCATTGCAGACACAGAAGCTCATGGTTGCCGCTAGAAAGCTGCCTTACTCTGTCCAGTCTGATTTCCCATTATTATCCCTTGGAAAAACAATCCAGCATACGCCAAAAGGACGAATGATTCTAAACTGTGTTTCTGATCTATAGGACAATGAATACTAGAGGCGTCCTCCGTGCATAACACCGGTTCTTGAAAATAAGACCATTGCTTTGGGGTTTTCCCCTTTTATCCATTATACTACATACATTGATGTGACTCTGAGAAGTTCTGGTCAGGAGCCCTGAACCAGACTGACAGAGCAGTCATTTCCTCCTGTGATCTGCTGCAGTCCCGGTCTGCTGGCCGTGTGACTTATACCTGCAGCCAGAGGAGCTTCTCCAGAGTGGGAGAACAGAGATTCACTTTTCCTCCCTGGTTTGTGCCCATCCTTGGCAGCATTTTTATCCTCTGTAGTGCCCCAGTTGGGAGAAGACGTGCCACCCAAGCACCAGGAGGCTGCAGCTCTGGGTCGTGCGGGGATGCCAGGCAGACAGGTCCCGCTGCCTCCTGCGCCCGCGGGCAGTGCTGCCTTCTCACCCCGAACCAGAAGCTAGTGCTGCCTGGTGAGAGCTGGACAGGGCATGGGGCTGGGCAGAAAACAGAAGGCAAATTGCTCAATGGAGAAGGCTGAAACCTCCCGAGGAAATGCAGAGCGGTGGAGGACAACGTCTCCTGAAATGATCAGCTCTCAGGAAGTAAATTACAGGCTGTGTGGCAGACCACAAGCGAGTGAGTACATGTTTGATGCCTGTGTGCCTTTTGTTTATTCTTCCTGCAGCTTTCTTCAGTGTGGAAAAACAGTGATAAGCGAATGGTTCATGTAACATGTTTATTGATGCTTTTGTTCTCTCTGACACAAAGTCTGTTGCAAATACTAATAACGGTGGCTTTTTGCTGCTTTGCCTTCAAAATCAATGTTCTTTCAGGTGAACAGCAACTCAGGTTAGGTTTCTTGGTTTACCAAAGATAAACGAATCTGGTCAATAATAATATATATTGTTCATACCGCATTTTAATCATATTTAGAAGCTCAAGAGCCTGAATGCTTCTTGTCTTTGAAACTAATGTCTTTGAAACCAGTGGTGTTTCATGAATGTAGATTATCCAAAATCTTTGTATCATTCACTAATCATTTGTTAATTTGTATCGAATAAAGCAAAATTAAATCATTAAAGTGAGCGTTTAGTAACACTGAAACTCCCAGTCCTCAATCCTAGGCTGATTTTCCTTCCCCCTCACCCCCTTCTCTGGGAAGGACAATGATTTGGGTTTGTAACCGAAGAGATTTAGTCCCTGCCTTGCGGGGAGGGGAGGCGTGAGCCCCCTGTGCCCCAGCAGGGCACCCAGCGAGGGCAGGGAGCACCTCCTCCTCTGTCCTTCTCAGGTACCTGCCGTTTCCATTTCAGGAGGGATGTACAGGGCATCTCTGTCAGCCCGGGCACCTGCCAGCAGGGTCTGAGGTCTGATATATCCAGGAATAAATGCAGTTGTAGCATCACTGATGGGTACTGCCACTTCTTGACCAGTGCCTCCCTGCCTGCTGATTTCTAAAGGCTCATCGAGACATTACCACAACCACCTCCTCCACAGGCTCCTTCCCACTTCACTGTTTATATGAGCAGATCTGCAACTAATGCAGCCCATTTTTCCTTTGTGAAAGGGGAAATGTATTCTTCTTGTGTGTCTTCCTTTGAGAAACCTTCCCTGCCTTCCCTACAAGCTTTTGAGCTTGAAGGCATGGTGTGCAGAGCAGCTTTTCCATTGTTCTGCAGCTCTCACTGCTATTAGTACATTTTGCAGACAGATCATTACCAAGGCTGATCAAATTCCTATTATCCGGATCTCTTAATCCTTGGATATTTTTCTTGGCTACATTCAAGTTTTATCATTATGTCCTTTTTCAGCCTTAAAGACTTAATTAAGAGTCCTCAGCTAATTTCTGTGTAGTTCTTTTTGAATCAAGCTTATTACTTTAAGTATTGGCAAGGGAGTTGATTTTTCTCTAGGAAAATCTCATTAAAGCTTTAGCATTCCAGTTTGGAAGACATTTCAGATGCCAGACCCTTGACCATGCTGAACTGATGGGAGTCTACAGGATGTGAAAGTTAGTTTTCCTTTCCGTTTTCACCTCAGATTTGGCACGGGGTGCCATTTCTCTGGCATTCACATATAAGCAGTTAAAAGCTTGTATTATGCTGCTTCTCATTTCCTCAGGTTGTGAAATAACCAGACTCCACCTACTGCATCTATCATTACAACATATTGTTTAAGAAAATCATTGTAACATGCACAAATGCTTCATTCATTGCAGTAGGAAGAATTCAGTGCCTGTGGCTATAGGCTGCCCCATTTCTTTTCTATAAGAAACCTCTGCTGTAGAGCAATTGCTGATGCATTACATCTTCTTACACAAAGAAGCATGAGTTTTAAATGTTAAGAACATCTTTGCATCCTCTTTAGAGATTTTTCAGGCTATATCTGTAAAATGTTATTTATTTTAATTTATGAATGACCGAAGACATTTTTTCTACAGAAACTTCAAGGCTACAAAGTCAAGCAGCACAGCAAAGAAACAGCAGAAGTAAGACTGCTTGTACTACCTTGATTTGGACATCTATTCTCAGGATAACTTTTTTTCTACATCTTTCTCTAAGTGTCAGCTCCCTGTCTCTCAGCAGCTTTGCCAACTTACTCCCAAACTTTAGCCACTTCTTCCAGATGCTCTCAGCTCTCTCACAGCTTTGCATCCCAGTTAATTATTACCAAAGGTGGCCTCCTTCTGCTCTTTTCTCCTAATGGATGCAGGTTTTTGCTCTTAGAACTCAAATCAGATTTTGTTTATTATTATTATTTGTTATTACTTTGTTATTGCAGCTGCCCTGTAATGTTAAGCCTCCTTACTAGTGCTTGGACGGGAACTAGTGCAGCTCTGTTGTTGGTTTGATTATGAGTCAAGATGAATATCTCAACACATTGAAATTCATCATCCACAAATATTTTTATCTACATTAATAAGGTTAGTATTAAGGAGGCTAGGAATACATTTCCAGATTTGATTTTTTTGTGTGTATTTTTTATTACATGAATTAACCAAAATTTTGGAGCAAAGGGTTACTTCCAACTAGATGTGGTGACAGTTAAAAATGAATTATTTGAACTGATAAATGTGTGTAATCTGTCTGGGATATAGTTTTATCTAAGCAAGTCGATTTTCCAGTGAAACATTTTTTCATTAGATTTTACATTCTTCTTTAAACTTAGTGTGTTGTAAAACTCAGTTTTGTAAAAAGTCAGTTCTGCTCTTTGCTCCAAAACACCCAAACAATGTTTTCCTTGTCCTTAGGTCAGAAGCTGGCCCAAGTCTTGTCTGAGAACTTCACTGAAAGACAGAGACTTTGTACCACTGACTTTCACACCTCCTCTATTGCTACAGGATTTGGGATCATCCAGTTCTTTCTGAATATTATTTTGATCCTTCTCTTTGCTAACAGTATTTCCCCATTTTGCATGAGCGTGTATCTTTCATGTGACCTCATTAGCTGACCTGCAAGGTATTTCTTTCATGATTTCACTCCCATTAATTTTTTTCATTGACAACTTGAAAATAAAATTTGATAGCAAAGTCAGCTTTGCCTAGAGAAGCAGAAGCAACTATTTCTTTGCACGTGTGTTGCTGTTTATCCTTTAAATATGAATGAACTGGATTTTCACAGCCATAGCCCATAATCCACAGACTGAAAAATTACGAAGGAGCTTTAGCTGCCAATTCTTTTTCCATAGTCCTTTGAAAAAGTAATTTTTCTATAAGAAAAGCTCCTTCAGAAAGTATACAAAGCATGAAAGAAACATTGAGGAAATGTCCATATTTTAGGACAGAGCACATAGCACTTACGTTCCACTGCTCTACTGCCAAACAAATCCTTCAGGACATGGCATTTTTGCACAGAATTTCTTGTTATCCTTAGGGTTGTATTAAATTAAATCTATTCATGCTATCAATAAGCAATGAGTTAGATACTGACCAGAGGAAGAACTGACAGCAACCTGAATGACTTGTTCAGCACATAGTGATCAAGTGCAAAGTGTTAATGGACTGTCTGTCTGCATCAACAGCTGTAAGAAATGAATCAAATGAAGCAAGGGCAAACTGTGATAACTTCAGTCAAGTTCATCTCTGTGCATGCAACTCACAGAACACAGGAATTTCACTTGATTTGACTAATAGGCTAATTATTTATTTTTACATAGAACTCCAGCAGAATTTTCTGAACCATAGGATGGATGCAACAATAAAAATGACATTAACATTTAAAAAATATCAAGTTCCTCCCTACCTTTATCTGTCTTCCTCTCAGACTGCAAGTTCTTTGGAGTGAGTTTGTGTCTTTTTCTTAGGCCACCTGCATCTGACGGTTATACTAATCTAGAATATGTTTTTTTTTTTATTGAGTTTAATTAATAATATGATGTTTAATATGATGTTAACTTTGGCACAATCTCTTTCATTATACTTATCGATTCCAGAACATTCATTGTTGTCTATTCTTGTCTCAGTTAAAGTCTCAGTTAAAGAATTCTGAAATAAAAATTAACAAATGCATGTAGCTTTAGTACTGTACTTATTATTATAGCCTGTGTTTTGTTGACAAATCTGAAGTTATCATTACAAAAATTGTGTATAGTGTGTAGTTTATGAATGTGTAAGGATTGATGGCTTGGCACAGACTGCAAACAATATTAATAGATGAATTCTGTGAAGATGGATCCACTTTTGCCCAGTTCTTCCTAGTTTGATGTAAGAATTTGGTTCTCTCAGTTCCATTTATTTAGATTTAACACAAAGCCTGTTAGTGTAAATAAAACTACTACATTGTTACCAGACTTAGGTAAACATATGTAGATCTAAGTTGCTGTTTTGATGATGCACCACAGATCCTGGCATGGAAAGCTCCTGTTGCCTTTATATAACCCCTTCTTGCTTCTGTAGCTTCTTACTATTTTTATTACTTTTATTACTTTTACTGTGAATTTCTGAAAATTATTTGGAGGAAACCAAACTTTTTTTTTTCTGTAAGACATTTTTTTGAAGATCGTAAAAACTTTCTGCCTACACTGAAAGTGGTTTTCCCAGCTGTAGCTGTCTGCAAGCCATGAGGGTGCCAGGGGATGGAGCTAGGACATCCCTCCAGAACATCCGTATCATCTGCTCTGTGTGGATCCAAGTGCAGATGAAGGGATGAAAAATGCTTGTAGTCTGTGATTTAAATCTTGTGCTCTGGATGGGTGTAAGCCAAAGTATTATTGCACCTGTGCTCTG
Source organism: Anseranas semipalmata (assembly GCA_013399115.1). Taxonomy (NCBI): domain Eukaryota; kingdom Metazoa; phylum Chordata; class Aves; order Anseriformes; family Anseranatidae; genus Anseranas; species Anseranas semipalmata. The sequence continues at coordinate 348,506 of VXAA01002915.1, forward strand.
TCCAGCTCTTGCTTCACGTCAGGGAAGAGCCACTTCAGCTGCCCGACGTGTACCTCATGCTTCCCAGAAGTGTCGAGTGTTCAGCAGTCTACCGCTCCTCTTTCCAGGTGCAGTGGTGGTTATAGGAGTAAAAAATGTCTTTAAAACTCATGTTTTGAATGGTTTTTTTGTACCTTTAAAGCACTCTTCAGGTGGTTACAAGCCGGATGCTGTCTCTTTCGATGTTGCATGGCAACAAAACTGTGAAGCAGCTTCTATGAAAAGTGTTTATTTACTATAAACCAGCTGATCTGTATGAAAGGCAGCCACGGGGAAACGGTGCGGTGCTGGCTACCGGCGCGTGTGTGACCGCTGCAAACCGCTTCAGAGCGGACTACCTTTGAGTCCTGTGGCAGACGCTGAAGCCCGGCCGTGCTCTTGGCGGTGACACCCGGCCTGCTCACTGCGCTCCTGTGCTTCCCTCCCTGCAGGCGAGTGAGAAGATGTAGCGGGGCGCGGCGAGGAGGAGCAGCCGCAGCGCCGGGACGGCGGGGCCTGCGCCGGCACCCGCCGCACCGCCTCACCATGTCAAGGAAGGGCGCCAGCAGCCGCGCCAGGGGAGAGAGGCCCGAGGCCTTGGCCGCCCTGCAGGCTGCCAACGAGGAGCTCAGGGCGAAGCTCACCGACATCCAGATCGAGCTCCAGCAGGAGAAGAGTAAGGTGTGCGTCTTTTCCTTTCCTTCCCCCCGTGATTGAAATTAAGGTAGCCAGCTCTATCTCGCTCCCACCGCTCTTTGCCTGTTGCCCCACACGTAGACAGCTTGTACGTGACTTTGGAAATAAGTTGTTGGAGGGCATGCACCTGGGCGACGGGGACTAGCCTTCTGTGTGAAACGAGACAGCCCCTTCATGTCGTGTTTTAAAACTGTTCCCCTTGTATTTAAAGCAAAAGGCTCCAAACCCGAGGACGCAGAGCCGCGGGTACCAGGCAGCAGCAGCACGGCATGCCTGCTCCTGTGACTGGATAGGAAACAAAGCCCAAAAATCACATAGCTACGCACCAGCAAGAGATCTGGGGAGGTGCACGTCTGCTTGAAACAGATGGCACAGCCACGGCGGTGGGCTGAAAGCTGTGCACCCCTTTTGTTTCTCTTGTTAGAACTTTTTCTAGCAAATATTTACCTATTTACAAGGATGTGTACCATGAGGACTTTGAATACAATTTTGTGGTGGTCAGAAATTCCCTTTGCTTGTTCTTCTCTTTCACAATGATGCTAATTTTGTTTGGAGGTTGTGCTCAAAGTCCTTCAGACCTCTGGCAGCCCTGCCAGGCCTCTGGGCCGCCTTTACCACAGCCCTCAGCACCTTTCTCAGCAAGGGCATGACAACGTTTTTTGCTCTTCAATGATCCCTTGTTAGTTTCTGCTGATAAACTTTCTGGTTTTTTGGTTCCAGAACCCTGATAGAGAAATGCATTATTGTGCCAGGGACATAATTATGTTCTGTATTTTTCCATTAACTTGCATCATAATTTGGCATTGTAGACTATGATTCTAATTTTTAAGGAAGCTTCCAAAGGCAAAGTGTTTGTGCGTGTGTATAAATACTTATATACATACACACATACACACACATATATTTTAAATGTACATCTATTAATAACTTTACCGTAAAGCAGAGTTTACAGCTTTAAGACCGAGGACCCTATTTTCCATCCCTCTGTCTTCCTCAGTCCTTTTTGTAACAAGGCTTCTCATCATAGCTTCTCTTGAGTTCCTGATTTTAAACTGAAATACCATTTGACCTTTCTGTGGTCAGATACATTTTGTTAGTTGTAATGCATAATTCATTGCTGAAAAAGCATCTGATAAAATGCATTTGTTTTGCGCTTCCCAGTAGCTTTCATGGAGGTTTTTTATACCCTGTATATGTGTACCTAGCACATTTATACCTAGCACAGTTTGTATTCGTGTGCCTGAGCATACCAAAATAATGGCTTAGCATCTCGTTTCTTGCATGTTCTTTAGGGGATGTGGTATGAGAGCATCTGCAGATATCAGCTGAAAATATAAAGACTCAGACTTCCTCTGTAAGGTGCTGGCTAATTCCTAAATGCATATTATCTTAAACATTATTCTGTTTATAGGACATGTTACAGACACATTAGTCTACTTTCTGAGCATATACTTCATGTAGCGTTTGGATATTAATGGTTAGCTCACTTAGGTTTTGTGCTTCTTACATAAATTTATGATACTTACGTGTTCACTAATGCTTCTAGAGCAAATTAAAGTCTGTGAGATTGCAAAGGATTATTATTTGATTATAAAAATAGGATATGATGCTAAAAATCATCATTGGTGCCTAGACTTACCCTCAATATCGGTAATTTTTAAAATGGCAATGATAAGGTTTTGTTTCTCTTTTTCTAATTATATAGATATTTCCACTTATGCTGATTTCTAGTGGAAGAAGAGACTTTTCTACAGAGTTGTCAGGATTCTTTTTCCTCTTTTTGCAAATTACTTTCTCCTTAGAATAATTCTTCCAGTTCTCTGTAATGTCACAGTTTTTTTCTATACAACTGCAGTGTGTGGTTCTGTGGAGTGCTCTCATATGGGAGACAGACTTAGGCATATTCTTAGCAAGAAAACATTATTGTGTCATCATAGGAAGAAAAATGCATCTTTATTAAAAATAATTGACCAGAACTTTTTTTTCCCAACAAACACTTCAGTAAGTAATTATAATGTAGTGAATATCCACTTCTTAATCTTAGCATTTAAATATGTGCACAGGCTGTTCTGATAAACATCCCAGGGCAGAAAAGATAGAGCAAATAGATGTGCACTCACTGCCTCTGAACAAGCCTGCTCAAAGGAGATGGTCAGTTATGCAAACACTACAAATGCTACTGCAAATACATGCTGGGAACATTTTCTAGTGCAATGCCTGCCACTATGCCGCATCCACCTCAATAAAAAGCTGAGGAGGATCATATTTTTCCCTAAGGCACATGGCTCTCTTTTCTACCTCAGGACATCACTGATGACTGCCTGCCAACTTTGCCAGCTCTTCTGAAGTGCATGCACAAACGTAACCTCACAGGTACAGAGGTATATTCACAACTACATTGGTCAGAAGTAAAGAAAGTAAGGTTTAAATTAGTGCCTCACTGAAGTGCAATGGTTCATAGCCACATCCACTCAGAGGATCAGGTTGCATTTTAAGGGGTTTAGTCATCATCACTGTTGATTTTGATTATATGGAGCTACACTGGCTATATTCATTACAAGGTGAACACTTACTGGTGCTTCTGGGTCATGTGTGAGAAAGGATGGATCTCATTAGGGCTGACAGAGATGTTCCTGGAGTACTTATGATATACTTAGAATCACATTTACAAGCCTGAGTCCTCCTGGCCACATTGCAGATGAGCTGTGTTACTCAAGATCCCCACGGTTACCTGCCAGACCTGGAGTCCAGTGGCCACTGTGACTGTGCATTCAAAGTGTTTTCCACAGATTGTAAAAAAACTTTTTTCCTGTGGAAATGTTGTTGCACAAGGTTTTGTAATGTGTATTTTGTTCACATGAAATGCTTCAAGAGAGGAAATTACTCTTTTGTAAGTCCACAGCATGAAGGCAGAAGGAGTGGTGAAGTTTGTTAGACGAGGGATGGCTTTTGATGTCAAAGCAGCTGTGAGGCAGAGCTCAGTGATCCTATTTTTACCTGGAACCTCTTTAAAAAAGGGATGTTTAATATGTAATAAAGCATCTAATGATAAAGCATGAACAAAATGCCAAACTTGTACTTCTGCATGTGGTAATACTAATTCATCGGGCTGGCCTTTCTCTCTAAGGCACAAACATACAACATTGAAGTCTGGCATAGTAAAGTGATCCGTGCCATTTTTAGACTATCTCATAATTTGTAGTAATCATTTTGTTGATAAAAATACTGCTCTTTTTTTGATTTTCCATGTAGGTCAGCAAGTTGGAAAGAGAGAAAAATCAGGAAGTTAAGCAGATCAAAGAGCACGAACAGCATAAAAGTACAGTGGTGGTAACAGAGCTCAAAGTCAAACTTCATGAAGAGAAAATGAAGGAGCTCCAAGCTGTTCGAGAAGCACTTCTGAGGCAGCATGAAGCTGAACTACTTAGAGTAATAAAAATTAAAGATAATGAAATCCAGAGACTACAGGCCCTTCTCAATGCTGTACGCGATGGGGCTCCTGACAAGGTGAAAACTGTGCTGCTTACAGAGGCAAAGGAGGAGGCCAAGAAGGGGTTTGAAGTTGAGAAAATAAAAATGCAGCAAGAAATTTCAGAACTTAAGGGGGCTAAGAAACAAGTGGAAGAGGCTTTAACTATGGTCATCCAAGCTGACAAAATTAAAGCAGCAGAGATAAGGAGCGTGTACCACCTGCATCAAGAGGAAATCAGCAGAATTAAGAGGGAGTGTGAGAGAGAAATTCGCAGACTGGTATGTGTTGCTATCTGTATCTATGATTTTACTAACACTTATGTTATTGATAGCAGAAAAATGAAATTTCAGTGCTGGACTGCATTAAATTCTTGAGGACAGGCAACCAAACTTTTGGAGCTTACTTCAAATGAGTTTTCTATTTACTAATAGTGATGTCAAAATGTTTTTTTTTAAAACCTGCTAGGATGTTTTGTATGGAACTTATTTTTATCTCTGTCAGGACCTATTAATATTGGTAATGTTTCAGATATGAGGAGCAGGCCTTTGGTGACCAGCTGCGTTAGGGGAATTCTACAAAACACATATGTTTCTTGGCCCACAACAGGGCCTTTTATCTCCTTTCCCATCCATTTCCCCACCATTTGTTCCTCACTGATCCACTTACATCCCTCCCTTTCCCTGCCTTTGCTAATTCCTGTAAACATCCCATAATAAGCTTTTTGCAATTCCAAAATGCTACTTCAACGCATCCTATAATCTAGAGTCCTATAACATGGCAGTGACGACCCCCATCACCCTGCAAGGTGTTCAAGAAGTTTCTTTCTCTCTGTGCCCCCGCCCCCCCTTTAGTGGCTTTCCCCCAGGACAAGCAAAGCGATGACGCTCCTCCTTTGGTGGCTCCGGACCCCAGTGAGGTTACTGGGGTTCCTTGCCCTTCATTGCTCATCTGATCCTTGCTGAGTCTCCATGTATGCTGATCACCCAATCAAACCATTTGAGTCTCAGGTACAACAATTTGAATCTCGAAAAAAAAAAAAAACACACACACACCTATGGCTTCAGAATATACCTCCAATAGGTTTTGAAACTAGTTGGGGATGTTAAAATGGATCATGTTGCTTGATAAACTCCCTGCAGGAGGGAAGAGGGAAGTCTTTGCATGAAAACCTGTCAGGCCACCACCACTTTCTGGATTTTAGAACATCTTCTCCTCCACTGGCAGCTTGGATGCTTGCCTTGCAATTCACTCACAATCTTTTGAGTGCAGCACAGCTGATTTCCAGGACTGTATCTCTTAACTATTGCTGTTGTTCCCAAGAACAGGGGAACAAGTGTAACACCCATACTGCTGTGAGGTGTAGTTTGGGTCTTGTTTCAGTATTTATTTGATGATACCATCTTTTTTGGTTTTCCATGCTTTTTTATGGTATGCAGTGTCTCAGGATAAACTTGATAACATCCCTTCTAAGTCATTCTTACTTGACCATTACACAAATCCTAAAAAAGCCAAACCAAACCAAACGAATGACAACAAAAAACCTGCCCCCAAGTGAAAGCATGGCAGCGTAGCCATGCTTCAGTGAACATCCTGCAAAACCTACCCACCACAGAGCTGGTGCAGCGTCAGCTGTGTCCTAACAGACCAAAGCGACTGGCACTGGCTGACAGACCATGCGCTGCTCCACTAGTCAATACAGTGTTACATACCCTTTATTTAGCCACCCAGTCTCTCAGACTTCAGGTTAATTTTTTCCACTCATAGATTATTTTATTTTTATGAATAGGATATTAAAATAATTTATAACCAACTGATCTATTGATACTCTTCAAATATCCTGCAGTGTAAGTACTTTCTTCTCTAAACATACACTACCAGAAGCATTGATTTAATACATCAGAATGAAAGGGTGGCTAATGTACATCCTAAATAAACAAAGCATTACATGAAAATCCATGCTAATGGCCTCTAATGTAGAAGCTATAAAATAAATATGTTCTTAGTTATAAGGAATAGAGTGGTTTAATGTTATGTTTTCTAAATTGCCTTTGAAAATCAAACTTTTTTTTATTCCTGCTTGAAAGAATCAAATTATCTAACTGTACTAATTAAATTACATGATGCCATCATTTTACCAAGCCCTGAGTGCTTCCTGAATGACTTTAAGTACTCTCGGTTCCGTTGACTTGACCATAATTGATTTCAATGGGAACTGTTGGCTCCTGGCACCTTGCAGGGGAGGGCCCTGATGTTTTGAGGGGAAAGGCTGGTGTCACATTGTATGATAAAAACTCTGTTCTCTATGAAAATGAGGCAATTATCAAAACACTTAAACTATTACTGAAACCAGTGCTTTTTTTCCTCTTTTAAGATAAGGGCCATCAATAAAGTATGCTCACCAAGTCTCATTGGAGTTGCATGATACACAGAGAAATGCAGCAGAGCCCAGCGCGAGCGGCTACGTCTGTGCAGCGCAGCAGTGCTGCAGAGCCCAGCTCGGGCCCCCCGGCTCAGTTACGTGCCCGTGCGTTAGCTTTGCACCTTTTGTCTGTTGCTCCGCCTGACGCTGGCGGCATGGGCTCCCCGCTCAGCCTGCAGCTCTCCCCGGGGCGTCCTGCCTTACGCTGCAGAGGCAGGCTTTACTCTTTTCACGTAGCAGGAGTGGAGCGTGAGGCTGTTGACTCACCTGTCGACACCGCATCTGCCACTGGTATTTACCAACAATATCAGTGTTGTGTCTTTAAACCAACCGTGTGCATTAAACCTCTCCTTACCTGCCAGGATTCTGTGCGGATGGAGAGCCATACCCCAGTGTGTGCAACTCAGCTCAGCCCCACTGAGGAGCCAGGTGGATTTCTGCCCACTTGTATCTGGCCCAGTACTTGTCCATATTGCATTGCCTCTGGTCCATGGCTGGGAATTGCACGCTCATGTAGAGGCTGTGGCAGACATCCAGTTCTGAATTGTCAATAGGTTCACATTAGGATTTTAAAAGCTCCGTGTTTCATGTATAATGCATTATTTAGTCATTTAACAAAGAGGGGAAGTGAACTTCAAGCAAATTGGTATTTAACTTCTTGAAAAATACTGTTTTTTTTTTTCATCAAAATGACGAATGATAAATTATACTCATTCATGTTTAGGTTTGCAATGGTATTAACATATAATAATCTTCTGAAGTTATTTGTACATTTGTAAGGTACAGTTTTTCATTTTCAAGTTTCTTCATTTTCATATTTACTTCTAAAGCACATCTGACGTAGCTTAGCTGCAGAATGGAAAATACTTCCATACATAGTCAAACAAAGTTTGTTTGGAAAAGGTAAGTTAGCATTATTCCATTATCCTCCTTTTAAATTAAAACTAGTTTTTTCCTCTCTTGGACAGACAAATACATTTGCTAGTGTCTCACTTTAGACCTGTGGAAAAATGTTAGATGACCTTTAAAGTAATGTGATAGGAAGATATAGCGTTATGCAAAAAGGAAATGTAAAACCATATGAACTTACTTCAAGCAAAATTGAGTTTATTTTGTTCTCCAGCATCTGCTTAACTTCAGGCTGAATTGTTTTCCCATCTTTTGTGGGATTTTGCCAAGGGGAATGCAAGGTATATACGCTCAGGCTTTCAAAATACCTGGCTTAACTATGAACTTTTCCATTTTGTTGACTTATGACAACCGTGAATGAAGTTAAATTGTTGCATCAAACCAAACCCAGCACTAGTGAATGAGTTTTGTCCTTGCCACATTCCTAAGGGGAATCCCAGCATTATCACCCTCTTCCAGAAGAGGCTGGCCTTGGAGAAGGCATGGCTACACTGCGGCCAGTCAAACCAGCTGTCCCTGCGTGTGTGCTGCATCTCCAGCAGTAAAACTAAGTCCAAAGTACTCTTGTGGTCAAAATGATGCTTTCAAATGCAATTGCAAGCTGGATCCTCCCTTCTGCTTACGCTGTCATGCCATGACATGCTTACAACATTCCCCACACGCACAGCAAGTAGGCTGTTAAGTAGAGGTATAGTAATTGCAGGTGACAATTTTGCTGGTTGTGTACCACAGGCACTGGGAGGCTTGCAGCCTGTAACAGCTACCAACATGTAATCTCTGTTTGGAAACAGTTCCCACTCAGTATTTACCAAATAAAAGTTCTAGCTTTTTGTTCTAGGTATTTTTCAAGTGACAGGGATAACTATTATGCATTGATGCCAACAGCTTTAGCCTAGACAGCAGAGCCGAGCAACTTTCAGTCCTGTCAACTTTGCAGGAAAGGACATAATGTGTTCTGCAAAAGCGTATATTTAAATTGTTCTGCCCTTGTGTTTTCTATTTGCACATACAGCTTGTGCTGTTTGTGTCTGTAAAGGCTGGGTGTGCAGATCTCCAGAGAAGTACAACTAACCCAGTTAAGCTATTCCTGGCTCAGAAGCTTAAGAAATGTTAATGTAAAAGATGAAAGTCACATTGCAGATGGTAACAAGTAGGTATGGCAACAACCTCCTTTCTAAAGAATTTCCAATTTTAGTAAACTTTTTTCAAATGTTAATTTGTGCATTTCAAAACAGCTTAAAATACTGTGTGAATGTATTTAATTACATTTGTATGGTCTCCCTCTAATAACAACCTGCCCCATGTTAGTGTATGCATGTCCAGGGGACACAGCCCTTCAGTCATGAGAATGCCATGGAATTAATTGGCCTCAAGTTTTGCTTAGTGGAGATGAAAATTCAATGTGGTAAAGAGCATTTAAATTTTACATCAACATAAATTGGTCAGAAGTGAGAAGCACTGAACAGCAATGGTAACTGCAGCCTCCCTTCCTCCTAGTTCTTTTTTAGGGGGACTAAAATAAAACTTAGAAAGATTGAAAAAAAATGGATTTGTTAGAGGCTGGAAAGTATTTATTTTCAATTTAATATAAACCTTAGTTGATAATGAAAGGTTTAATAACCTAATATAAGCCCATTGTACATTGAGACCTTCATGGCTTCTTTATGGTAAGCCAACACCAGGGACAAAGAAGAGAGCAACCTTTTCAATATCATTCTGAACCTGCATGTCTGCAGGCACTTTCCTGAGATTGCTGTGTTAAATTAGCGGTAAATTAGTGAAGACGTGACAGTCAAAGGACAGTTTCACATGAAAAGTGCGTGACTTTTTAAATATTAATTTTATTGGTGACTGACAGTCTTTTTCTTCTCCTTTTTGTTCCCTTATATGGAGAAAAATTACTATATTTGGTATTATAAAGGCATCTCAACAGTCATCCTATACTGAAAGCTAGACAAATTATTCAACAGGAATAACTCTTCCTTGCAAATGTGGATTTTTTCAATCATTTGTAGTTAGAACTTCATTTACATCAGTGCATTTCTTATTCCAACTTAGCCCAGACTACTGAAGGGTGGTGGTGTATATTAAAAATTATACAACATTGTTGTGGGAGACTATGCATCTGTAATTTAACTTGGCTCACCGGTTGAAATGATTTAGGGAATCAGCATTCAGTTGAAACCTCTAGGTGGATTAATGGGTGGAACATGGGTGAGGTTTTCAAAAGCGCATGATGGAGTACTTTTATCAGATTGCTCTGTTATCACATAGCTATCAGTTAAATATATGTGAGGTACATACATGTACAAATTTCTCCTGTAGGTGACAGGAGTAATTTCTCCTTGTATCTTTACGCACAGTTATTTCTCCCATTCAATGTACGTGGTTCCTCAAATATGGTATTACACTTAATTCTGTTAGAAATTTTTGGTATAAATAATAATAGTTTAGATAATAATTGTTATTATTCATTGAAAAAATCTACTCTGATTAGTGATTTTTTCAATATATTTTAATACAAATCCAGACATATCCAACAATTTGTTATAAGTAGCTTCACATGTAACACTGTCAATTTTGTGTGCTGCAGTTCACACCTCACACTACAGAAAAGAAACCAGTTTTCAGAAATAAAAGCCTTTAGTCACCTAGCGAAGGAAAATTTTTGATTATTTATAGTCTGAGTGGGAGCAACAAATTGTGATTTCACCTGCACCACTTAACCTTTCTGCACTTCACAGCGCAACGCTTCATCTCTCTCAGCATTGTTCTGGAGATTTCAGGGGAATTATGGTGATTTGCAGGATGCTGGATCCAGATCCAGCCCATCATGTTGAATGTGATCAGGAGAAGCTGGGGGCATCGCTACTGCAGTTCTCGGGTCAGAGGCGCCGTTCCCACGTGTGCCTGCCCAGGGGAGTGGGCAGAAGCCGCTGCGGTGGTAGGGGCGCAGCTGGAAATGTCCCCACTTCCCAGGTAGCGAATGACCATACATAACATCTACTGCAGCACGGTCTTGCCAGGAAATGGGCGTATTGCGTTTACTGGACATGTTATAAACGTTTTGTTTGGTTAAGTATGGTTGGAATTCAGTCAGTCTGCCAATAGAACCCTTCTTTGGCCAGGATTGTAGCCGAACCATGCTGCTGAACGAAGTTTTAGGTAATAGATATTGCATGTGCCCTTGTTTAACTGAAAACAGATTAAATATGTTGTCTCCTCTTGTATTTGGCAGCTTGGCAAGGTTAGTGGAACAGTGGTAATGCACCACTGACAGTGAATGCCTTTTCACCAGGGTCAGTTCCGGAAGAAGGTAGAGGGGCGGTTTCCTGGGTGAGCGCCTGGCAGGCAGCCCCGCGCAGCTGGTGCACCGCGCGGCGGTGCTGCGCCGGGGCCTGCCCCACGCCTCCAGAGCAGGCGGTGCTTGCCGGGACAAAAGGGCTTCCTAAGGGTCAGATGAAGCAATGGGATAGCCATAGCTTTAGTCTAATGTCATCTAGTGATGACTCTTAAAAAACCATGCAACCTGCAAGATTCAGGAAATTCAGAGGCTAAAGAGCGTAGTTTCACCTTACGGCTAGCCATGGTGAGCACAAGACGCTACCAAAGCCCCCAGCCACGCTCCCCTCACCTCAGCATCACGTCCACCCACCTTCTCCTGAACCAGACCATGCACACACACAGTGAGCCAGCTCAGTGAACTGCCTTAGCAGAAAATTGATCACGAAAGTGAAAAAGAACAGTTTTCCCACAGACTGATATGCTGACCGAACTTGTCTTATCGGATGGCCTAGCTCTGGCGAGGGGCTTGGGACGGGGTGGCAGAGTGTGGGACCCCTGCTTCTGGTGGTGGTTTGCTCTTGTATCACAGCCTACCTGCTCCTCTTGAGGAGCTGCTGCTCGTTGCAATGCCTCAAGCAGCAACATCAGCACAAAATGCTCATGGCTTTCGTCTCCTCCCTCAGCTACAAGATAGATGCAGTGGTCTGTGTCCCTGCTCTGCTAACAGGATCGATAAAACGGGTGGGGGCGTTTTCTGGAGCCACAGCATAGATGTGAGAATGGCACATGTGACTCTAAGGAGAATTTTACTTTTCTAAAAATGTATTAAGTGCTTTTTGGTGGGCAGTTTATTACTGCAATATACATTGTAATGATGAGAGATGTTACAATCATGAGAGGGAGAGGCAGTAACACTTGTCTTTTTCTTTCTTTCTTTTTTTTTTTTTTTTTTTTTTTGTCTGTGCTGAAGTAAGGAAAATTTTCCTTGGTTACAAACAATATGAAATCTCAGCGTGCTCCTGCATTGTGTGTGCTGTCTTTCCATCATTTGCAATGACAGGACTTAATGCTGATTCGGTGCTGCAGCATTGTATGACAGCCTGACTCAGATGTGCTGGAATATTAGTGGAGTTCAAACACCTTGAGTTGTGTATGCAGACTAGTCAGCAGCATCATTCTGCACATATGCTGCTGCCATCTCCCAGTCTATTTGTAAAATACAATTCATAGTAGTTTATATAAGTGTGCAGTATCGGAGCACTGCATTTGGCAGACTGGTTGACTTAACAGAGCTGGCTGTTGCTGATGAGTGACATATATTGCAAGGCCAAAGAGGCAACTGCATTTATTTCTGTGGGAGTGTTAGGGAAAACGTCCAGAGAGATGCAGAGGGAGGGTGAAAATAAGCACCGCTCCCTCGGGCTGGCCTGCCCTCTGCCTTCTGCCGGCCTGCGCGTGTGAAGCGCGCCCACGGGCCACCCCACCTCCCTGCCGCTGGGTCTTCTCCCGGCAGGCTGGGGGTGAGGATGGGCAGGTCCTGACTGCTGGCTCGGACACGACGCCTGTGGGGAAATGTCTGTCGTGTAGCAGCTCCGGCTCGAAAGGGTTTTTCTCGTTTGCATTAAGCCAGTCTACGAATGACTGGCTTTTCTCCAGCACGCGCCAGTAGCTTCAAAGGCAGAATTCTGCAGCGTGCAGCCATGCTCCCAGTGGTGTTTGTGTGGAATTTGCAAAGGCCCAAGAATCATCACAAGGAGAAATTTCCCAGCCAGGGAAATTTACACATGGATTTTACGATCATCATGGAAATAATATATTTTAAAAGAACCATAAGGCTTAAAACCAGCTAAATGTGACACCTTGCTAGGAATTGCACTAGATAGCACAAGGAGGGAATAACAAATTTAAGTTCGCGTGGGATTAGGTTTGCATAATTGATATCAGCTGTGCTCACAGGCTGGATATTAATTAGCACTCCTGCATAAATATTCATTCCAAGTCAAGGCAGCCTGCTAAAACTGAAGTGGGAATATCCATGGCACGGAGCAAGGCATCTTTCCAGGTGATTGGGTGCTGTGTTCACATGTGTGCACTGACACTGTCAGTGAGTGCTCCTGTTGTCTGAGGCAGCCAGACAAAAGGCGGGGAAGGAGGAGGCACGCCGGCCGGGGACACGCCGGGGCTCCCCGGTTGCGCGATGAAGCAGGCGTGCGCGACAGCCTGGTGGGGCACGCGCCGGGAGGCTGGCACCTCGTCCAGTGAGTTCAAAGTCCTTTCTTCTCTCCACGTTTTCTTAATATTGGTAGTGATGTGAAGAAATGTGCTCAATAATATTTTCTGGTGAAGTGTTTCCTTCGATTAGTATTATTTCGATAATATTTAATAATGAGATGGCAACATCAATTGCTATACATATTTCATGAATATGAATTTAAACATATGAAGGGAAATGTGAATACTGATGTTTCCTTAGTCATTCACTAAGATCGTTTAGTTTTTTTTCTAGAAAATAAGCCACTAGTGAAATACTGTGTTACAAAATCTTTTGCATTTTCTGCAGTTTCTTTGTTCCTCTTAATTTAAAGTGTTGCCTACTTTGTACCATGTCTTTGCTTTCATATAAATAGGGATTAACTACCTAATTTTCCCTATTTAAAACAAATATCATTTGATGAGGTGTTACCTTTTCATTTATAGATCCATTTAGACTTCTACCTGATAAGGTATTTAGTAGAAGGACCTCAATAGACATCTCTTTGTTCAATTCAAAGTTAGTAGACCGTTGCCTCAATGGAAATTGTTGAAAGCACCTTTAATAAAATGGTACACCAAATACTTTTGATTTGCTCCATGTTACAAAGAGAATGTAAAATTTGCATAATTGTGAATAAAGAAAAGATAGTTCCCATGCAGTGCTTATATATTGTCCTACGCTGTCTTTTGGCAAAGCGAGGGGCCAAGGAGCTGTTTTTTCACTTTGACAATGCAGGACGCTCTGGCTTGTAGCTCGGTATTTCTCCGCCCCCCCCCCCGAGCAGCTAACGAAGGCAGGGCTGCCTGTGCAGCACGAAGCTCGGGAAGCACCGCAGCCTTCGTGTGCGACTTGAGCCGCAGTCGTGGCATGCTCCCGCCTGCGTGACGGAGCACAGGCGGCTGGTGGTGGGTCACCTCCCGGGTCTGCTCGGGGCTCCCACGCTGCTGCTCCCCAGCCTGGCTCGTCCTCTCCTGCCTCATTTGACTCCCAGCTGTAAGCGGGAACTACCCCTCCACCCTAAAACCACCTCATGGAGTAATTTCCTGATACCATTGCTGGGTGTGCATAAACTGCCACCTGTTGCTTTTTCCCTGGGTGGGCTGTTCTTGCAGTATTTAAGAACAAAGTCTGTTGAGTGATCTGTTAATGTTATGTCACTTTTTCCAGGTTTACAGACAAAGCTATCAAAAAGCGATAAATGTATCGAACACGGTTCTTGCAAGGCAAAATGTTCTTATTTTGAGCAGGCCACGTTTTAAAAAACTGTACATTTAAATTAAATGTGCAAAGTCTCAAAAACTGCCCAAAATCTTATGTGTACGTATGTATATATGCTGTCTGAGAAAAATCAACAGACATCTTAGGGGATGTGTATGATCTCTTTCTTCCCATAGAATCATTTTCTGTAAGCACATTTGGCAAACCAGTGGTGTGTGAGTGTAATTAATACTTTATATTCATGTATAATGTATGGGAATGCAATCCAGCTGGAAAGAGCCTGAGACTGTGTTGCAGTATTGTACATCATTGCAGTCACAGAAGAATATTTCAGTCTGTGCTCAATAATTTTTCCGTATTAGGCAAGGCATAGCCCACCCTTGTTTGAACTCTCTAAAAAGACTTCAGGGTCTGATCCTGGTGCAAGGATCTGGTGCAATGCTCTGTCCCTCAGAAAATATTCCTGGAGAACCTGCAAATTCAGTGTGCCTCATCCAACAGCAGTGAGCACAGTTCTCTGAACTCAGCTACAACAGCAGAGGCAAACAGAACAGAAGAGACTTACAGACAGCTGGACATTTGCCATTTAAGCATTTAATGATTTTGCATAATGCTTATGATACAAAAGCAAAACCTTTAATGGAAAGGAGATAATTAAGCAAATTACTTAAATGGGAGAGTTTTGGAAAGAAAATCAAAAAATTTTGCATCCTTTCTATATTTTGAGAATTAAAAAGTTGTTCAGGTTTTAACTGTCTTTCTTTTAAAATTACTTATGAATCCTAATTTTCAAGAAAAATGATGCAAAATTGTTAAAATCTTTGACTAGAGTAATCCAGATTGGAATATGAATAATCGTTTCTTTTTGATATTTTTTGATGTTCATTCAAGTTAAGAGAGAAGTATTTTCAAGTGGTACTAAGAATGTACTAATTATTTTAATGAAAAACTGCTGAAAAAGGAGGTTTTATTCTGGATGGCCTTCAAAAGCGGTCAGACACACCTTTGTATGAATAATATTCATGAGTTAGTGAAGCTATTCAATGTATATGTTCACTGTCAAATATTCATTGCTGTTACGTTCTCAAGAGGATGTTTTATTTTCCATGTTGAGGGGTGTTGGCTCTGTGAAACTGTACTACGGCTGTGTTTGGGATCAGTAAGATGCTATGTTGTTGTCAAGCTGCTGCATGCGTGTGTGATTGTGTTCTGTTCTCCTTATAGATGGAGGAGATTAAATTTAAAGACAGAGCAGTCTACGTGCTGGAAAGAGAGTTAGGGGTTCAAGCCGGGCATGCTCAGAGACTGCAGCTCCAAAAGGAGGCTTTAGATGAACAACTTTCCCAGATCAAAGAGTCTGATCGGCATCTGAGCAGCCCCAAGCGGGAACTTCCTTATGCAAGTGGTGCAGGAGACGCTTCAGATCATTCAGGAAGCCCCGTAAGCACTTTCACGTGGTTTCACCTAAACAAACGAACAAACAGAATGACAAAATGACACAAAATGACAGAATCTTGATGAGTGCACCTTTGAGCAACAGCTTTCCCATAGTAATTCGGGGGAAATGGAGAGGAATTAATTTCTTGCTCTCGTTCATTAGTCAGAACTTTAAGATATAAAATTGAACCAAGTTATGGGAGAGCTTTTGCTTTTTTGTTGTTTTGTTTTCTGATTTCCTTTGTTTTTGTTACCAGGGTGAAAATTTTCTTTTGTTTTTTCTCTTTCTTTTTCTTACTCTATCATACTTCTACCACCTGCCTTAATTTGACACTTTGACACAATTTTTTCCAACAAATGATGCAAATGCTTTTCTAACCAAGTAATGTATGTGTGCTAGCTTTTGGAACTGCTGTCAATGTATTTTATAAGCAGATGTGCAAGGCCAGTTTATAAAAGGAAGTGGGCGAAGGTAACCAGTGCATGAACACTTAGGAAGTCCTGCAGTCCTCCTGGAACACCTCTGTTAGCTCGTGTTTTCATGCTGCTACGTGCTCTTGCTTTCAGTGGGCCAGAAAGTAAATTAAATTGCTGTTAACCTATTTTGTCCTATTTCTTTTCTACAATGCAATATTCAAAACATTAAATTTTAGTCACCCTTTCACTATGGCTTTTTTTAATATTGCAATGACACCTTTCTGCTTTTGCCTTAATTTGCTAATATTAGAAAAAATCAGTTAACTGACCTCATATGTCTAACGTACGCAAATTTTCTTCATTGCTGATTCTCATCAAGATTTCTTTTGCAACAGCCTTAATTTTCTCAGTAGAAGTGTACATGAGCAAAGCAATCTATTTTATTCTTTATTCCAAGCCTCTCCTGCACCTGTTGAATGAGGAATCCTAGACCTCCCATACTTGCCACTGGGACTATGGACACTAATTTTCTTGTTTTGATTTGTGCTCAAGTTCTGCCAAACATCAGAATAAGTACTAAAGTAGAGTAAAAAAATAAGTAGTAGGAAAAAAAATAGTCTGTCACACTTGTAAATATGTGTAACTTCTCTCTGATTCTGAATGAGAACGTCTACCTATATTTCTATTCATTTATAATTTGATTTAAGCATTTTCACTCAGATAAAGTGCTACCCTATTTGCTGTACAAGTGACCCTTTAGAACCCAATAAGGGCCACAGCTTTATGGAAGAAGAGCTTATGCAATGGTATAATTGCATGGATTTTCCCCATTTGTACATCAGTACTTTTAATATCATTTCCTTATAACAAAGTCCTCAGAGTGGGTGATGTGTCTGAAACACTCAGTTCAACAGTGGCATACATTGGAAACATTGTCTTGATTTTTGATATTTTCTTTAATATTTCCAATTTGTGACTTTGTATTTACATATACATACTTCCGCATTTGCATACTTTGTTACATTTTTCACTCTTAACTTTCCATTGGTCTCATCTTGAAGCTTTCAGTGATCAGTTCCACTGAAGCGTAGGTTACGCTCTTCCATATAATAGTTTTGAAATGTTTGGATTCAAGATAAAAAGTTTTTGAGTTTTAAAAAATATTGATATTCCGTGTACACTTATGAACAGTTATTTGCAGTTGATCTTTGTTTTAGGAACAGCAGTTGGATGAAAAGGATGCCCGGCGTTTCCAACTTAAAATTGCTGAGCTGAGTGCAATCATCAGGAAGCTGGAGGATCGCAACGCGCTACTGTCGGAAGAGAGAAACGAGCTGGTGAGTGGCAGCAGCGAATGCACTGCAGTTACTCCTTGTGAAGACATCAATATGGCAGAGTCTCACCAGTGCCAACATGAAGCTATTTTCTCCTTTGCTATCTGGAAATTATTGCAGAACATCCACAGGACCCTGAGCATATGGGATACAGGAAAATTCAACAATTTGATGTTATCAGTTCACAGTATTTCCCTAAGCAGCTAAATCAGTCAAGCAGCATGAAGGACCTTATCAAACCTTTTCCTAGGTGAATGTTGGGTGTCCCATGTGCAAAAGATATGTGTGGCTGAAAGACAACGTGGTGAATGGAGGATGCAGCTGGTGAAACTTAGTGCAGTTAGGCTATGCTTGACCCCTCATCTGCTTGAAATGCAAAGCTGTACTAGGAGTCAGAAGAATGCTCTCTAAACGTTGGATGGCATTTGTCCTACTAAGCACAGCATGCCATTTGCAGAACTGAGCCAGAGAGCAGCACAAGGGAAAACCCCAGATCCACTTGGTTTGAGGAGAGTGTTAGACCAGCAGGTCAATGCTGTGATTCACACTGCTCTTAGTGTGAATATTAAATGAGAGAATTGCTGGGAATATATATATGGGAATAATTGGCTCCTCCTTACATTCTTTAATTGGCGATACACGAAATCACGTTCATGTTTACTTACAAAACAATGAAATTTTAAGATGACATTGGCAAGAATTATTATTATTTTTTTAATAAATATATTCCTCGTGGTACATTTGTTCCACAGGTTGTATATCTCACGTGGGAGGAACAATCCAGTTCCCAGTGGACTATACCAGAAGTTTCCTGATAAATTCTGCTTTGCATTAAGAGAAAGTACTGCTATTATGATAGCTAAAGAAAATGATTAATATATTTGATAAAAAAGAATAGCTCCTGAGGTGTTAATTCTCTCTTAATTTTTCAGTTAAAACGTCTTAGAGAAGCTGAAAGTCAGTATAAGCCCATCTTGGACAAAAATAAACGCCTTAGTAGGAAAAATGAAGAGTTGTCACATGCCTTACGTCGAATGGAAAATAAATTAAAATTTGTAACACAAGAAAACATAGCAATGGTAAGTCTCTGGGCTGTATCTGTAAGCTCCAGGGAGAACGTAATCTAGTACTCACAGGGCTGATGAAGTCAGACATCACCACAAACTTGCAAGTTTGAGAGGAACCTTTTCTCCTTTCCATTGTTTGCTGTGAAGTTCTGAGTGGTTTGTGGCTTGAATTTGTTTTACTTCATATAATATATTTTATTTTAGCCTTAAAATCCAGTAGTTCTGAGAAAAGAAATTATGTAAGCTTTGTGTGTTTTGCTCAGGTGACTGCTTAATCACTGACTGCTAAGTTACAACGTGAGCACAAACTACCTCACATCAGCTTTGACTTTTGTACAAGAATCGCCTCATAATCCTTAGGAAATCTGCACCTGTGATTCTCTTCCCTTTTGGTTTTAAGTTCAATGTTGTTAGCGGCCAACAGCTGGTAGCTAAGTAGTGCTGACACTGACTGCATGGATGTCAGCATTTGCTGAGATGACCACAGCCCATCATCATCTCAGGGAATGCTGCAGTTCCAGGACTGTTGCAGATGAAATTAGTGAGTAACCCAGAAAGAAGTGGTGTTGATCCCAGCTCTTTGAATTCCTTCTCCACCAGGAGAAAGCCATCAGGCTCTGGGCAGAACTGGAGGACCGACATAGCGGAGCTGAGGCCATCCTCTGCCTTTGGCAGGCTAGCAGGCGGTGTGTGATGGCCCCGTGTGCCCGCTGTCCTCCCTGGCCACTGCCAGCTTCCTGCAGCAGAGGCTGAGACACAAGAACACATGCATGTTTGCAGTCTGGGTTTGTCGCTCAGCAAAACAGGGAGCAGGGAGCAGGACAGCTGCTAGAACAGCCAGTAGATTAGGTGCACTGCAAGCTGTGAAAGGGAAAGGTTGTATACTGTTCTTTGGCAAAGCCTCTTGATCATTTCCTTTTTTTTTTTTTTTTTTTTTCCCGTATGGATTTCTTTTAGAGGCAAAGAGCTGGAACAATAAGGAGACCGAGCTCTTTAAATGACCTTGACCACAGCCAGGAAGAAAGAGAAGTTGATGTTCTGAGACTACAAGTTATTGAACAGCAAAATATCATTGATGAACTCTCCAAGGTAAGATATAATACTGCTGCACTTACGCAAGGTTGACTAAGGTCATAGCAAAAGAAAAGGAAGCCTAACTGAGGGTGTACCTGGGGTATTGTAAGCTAGCTGGCATAGCTACCATCAGTGGAAATATGGCAGACGTTTCTATGATTAGTAGTAATTGAACTGAATCCACGTTATCTGTGGTATGGTATCTGGAAAAATCCTTTCAACCGATGTTGCACTTGTATGACAGAACCATTGCAGCACTTCCAGTAGATAGACTAGTGATCAAATCCTGCACCGGCAAAGCAAAGTGTCAGAGCTCCTTTAGCCGGAGACAACACCAGGCCTGAAGATAGCCACTTTGTAAAAAGGGGACATTCTGCAGTGTTGTTTTTTGCTTCTTTGTTAACATGTGCTCAGTCTTTGGAAAGAGAAAATGAAATTATTTCACATACAGACATATACTGAAATCATAATACTCCTCAAGATTTTTTTTTTCCTTTGCAGTTACTGACATTATTTCATTCTTTATTTATTTATTTTATCAGACCCTGGAAACTGCTGGCTATGTGAAGAGTGTTATGGTAGGTATGAAGCTAACTTCATCCTCATCTTTGTATACTTTAAACTGTTGTTCATGAAAATCACACAGGGTATAATAATATTCATTGTCACTTTCCTCTCCATTCAGACAGCAAGCTAACTCTAACTCCATGTCCTTCTCAGTGTAGATGTTATAAAAGGCCCTATCAGCAGAAGTTGTTCACCAGAGAACAATTTAGCAACAGTGGAGAACAAAACTCTATTGAGAGAGGAAAGCTTTCTTCTAGGATGTCTGCAGAGGCAAAAGTCAGCATGACCGTCATGTCCTGACAGTTGAGAGCGAGTGTCCCCCATCTCCGAGACAGCTCTGCCATGTTGGAATTGCATTTTTTAGTCTATCTCTAGCCTTGTCTTACCCATACTTGCATTTTCTCAGTCAGTGCTCTTGCACATCTCATTCCTTTGCTATTGGTAAAGATTTTGTGAAGTTTAGCCACTAATATGTACTGAAAAACATGTACTGTTTTGTTTTCATTGCCAAGCGTGCAGCAAAGCTTATGCTGTCAAGTAAAAAAGAAAAAAAAAAAAGTTTTATCTCCTGTCAATGATGATAATGCTAGGGTTGCTAGGATTTGCATGGAGACATTGGACTGATGTGAGGGGCACATTGTCAATGCCCCACAGTACCATCACATCCTTGTAGCACATGGGTGAGATGAAAGATTAGAGGAATTTTCTTTTTGGGAGTTTACTGGCTCTTTGGTGCTGGTGTTTGCCTGTATTTGCAATCCAGAACAAAGAATTATTTCTCACTGCTATAAAAAATTAGTATAACTCTATGAAGAGAGTCATAATTGCCACCAAATAGAAAAATTGGCTGGCAGCAATAAGTGCTCAAACCCTTTTTCAGAGTCACTGAGAACCTGCAGATCCTTAGAGAATTCAGCTCAGATTGGTTTGTTTTTGTTGTTGTTTTTTGAAAGTGTTTACTTCAAACAGTCTCAGAATTTTGTATAGTTTGGGCAGATTGCACCTGTGCATGTTCCAGATGGCCGTACAGCTGCAGCACAGCCAGAGACAGGAGCTGGCCTTAGCTTCTCGCCCCTGGACAAAGAGTCCATCTACCAGAGAAGAGCTGTAGCATGGACCCGACTGCACGTGTTTGCTCACGGAGCAGCTCTGAAATGAGGCCTAAGCTGTCAATGTGCTGTGCTGAGTATAATCAGATTTCTTTTGCTGTTTTGATTTTCATGAATATGAAAAGCAATTGCTACTTCTATACTACAAACTTGGAAGATGTTGGAGTAAAATTAACACCTGACTGGTGAAAATGTGGTTATTTCATTTTGAGGCAGTGGCCAGCACTGACATTACTGTTCTTTGATTGCCTACTAATACTGATATGGTTAATTTAAATAATAGCTCTCTGAAAACAGCTCAGCTCTCTAATAACAGCTAATCTTTGTATCTGATTCTTTCAGGAACGTGACAAGCTGTTAAGGTATAGGAAGCAAAGAAAAAAAATGACAAGAATTCCTAAGGTAAAAAAGAAAAAAGTTTGTATTGTGACATGCCAATGGACATAGTGTCTGCTGAGAACGGGGTGAAACGTGCTCCTCACTGGCCTTGGGGGTGTAGAAACAGGGTCTGTGGCTTCATGCAGTGACCCCCCACTGCAGACTATACAAAGTTAGAAGCAACTTCAGAAATTTTGGGCTGCTAAGCTTAAATTTGGAACAAGTAGTTCAAGGACACTTAGAGTACTGTGATAACTCAGAAAAGATGTGGTAGGGGTATTTCACCTGGACATGGTGCCTTGTGCCCACATAGCCCAACAGTGCTGGTTGCTGCCTTCCCAGCAGCCAGGGCACTTTGTGACAAGACAGATTTTATTAATTAACACATCTGAAAATGATCTCTCAATAGCATTGCCTGAAAATACATGTAGGTTGTAAATAATTCATTATGCAGCTTAGTACTGAGCAAGAACTGCTGGTTACAGGCAGCAGCTACTGAACTGTTAGAGCACAGGGAAAAAGAAAATGTTAGTTAGTTAATGCTTGGCAGAATGCTAATATAAATATCAACATTGTAAGGTATAATGTCAGGGACCTGAGGGTACGTTGTGCTCTGACTGTGAAGAATTAAGTCAGTGGTGGAGCTACTGAACCTACAGCTAATGAGTTGGGGTTGATGTGAGGTTGTGAGATCAACTCCTTTCCTCCTACTGTGGAGCAAACAAGCACCAGGCAATGCTGAGGGGCTGGGCACATGCTAGTGCCTGCAAACAGGAACGAGGCTTTTGAAGGAGAGCTAGGTTTTGTCTCCTTAAAATATTAACCAATGCAGATTAACACAAAAAGCCAAAATCTATAAATGGTGGTGTAAATCACCAACTAAAAAAATCTCTTTAAAAATGTGTTTGTAGTGTCATCTCTGACTTTCAAACATTTTAAAATAAATCTTTTTTTCTGTACCAGTAGCCTCATTCTTTTAAACGGAAAGCAGCTTTGAGTACTAAAATGGTTTTTAAACTGTAAAAACAGTGCTGTGGTAATTAACTTCAATTTTTCAAGTAGAATATTTCTTGAAAATTAACTTTTCATGTGAAAGTTGTGGTAGTGACAGAAGGGACGTTGTGGTGATGACAGTGGAATAACAAAGACATTTCAATGCACAGTTCCCACCTTACACTGAGATGAACACAGAAACAGGACAAAAAAAAAAGTGTTTTCTGCCTCAGCTAGAAAAATTGGAAGGAAAAAAAAAGTTGCACACCACGATACCTAACAACAAATACAATAATTCAGTGATTTAAATAGTTTTAGTTAAACTTAGAGCACTATCATTGGGGTGAAAAAGTTTTACGGAATATATGGAAAGAACTGGATCAGTTTTTCAAAAAGCCGTACAGTGAAAATTACCAGTAGTCTGGGATTCAGGTTCCTCTGAAGGGGTATGCATTCAAATCCTGCAAAGGCACAGAGTTTAGAAATGTTTTCAAAATCACTGCTGTCTCCCCCGGCGTTGTGGGATGGGTTCAGCTGGCTGTGCTGCAGGATGGGCGGCACGGGTGGGCTGCACTTACGCCTTGTCTCTGGCCAGAAGCCGGTTGTGGAGACGTTTTTCGGCTATGATGAAGAAGCTTCCTTGGAGTCTGATGGTTCCTCTATCTCATATCAAACTGACCGAACAGATCAGACCCCGTGCACTCCTGAAGATGACTTGGAAGAGGTATTCATCAAAACTATGTGATGATATTTAGCTACTTATGTGTGTTTTTAAACCCTGCTGTTGCTTCGTAATGAAATTCCTGGTCTGTTCCATTCTGGTCAACTCTGACTGGAAAATTAAAATTTGGTGCTAAATTTAATGCTGTGCATGATGGTTAATATTTCTGGGCCTCAAGTCTTTGGTAACTTCACAACTTTTAGCCAAGCTGGAAATATTATATCCTAATAATGTTAGATTTAGAATGGGTTTATAGGTTAGAGGTCCAACAAGACTGAGAAGCTGGGTGACCCTAGGAACCCTCTATTCACACTGAGATTTGCTGCAGGTCTGTGTGCGTGTAGTCTGGGTTCAGGTTCTTACATCTATTGTTTTGATTTCAGCACAGAGTGCAGCCATAAGTGATAGTGTTTGTATTCCTTGAGTGAGAAGTAAGCAGTCAAAGCACCAGTGTCTAGAGGAGAATCTGTCTCCTTGCAAGTATATTGAGGTAATGACTTTTCTGGAGGCTCTGAATGCAGAGTGTGCAGAGGTAGTACAAACAAGAGGGATAATTTCCAGTATTTTGCAGGGTTTCCCTCCAAGTGCATTCCCAAGTGTATGTCAGATCACTGCCCTGTTACATGTTCCTGGGTTTAACAAGGATCTTGTAATAAACAAAATCTTCTTAATAATGACACGCAGCCATTTCATGCTATGATGGTTGCAATTTTTCATCTGCCATTTTGTCTATTTCATGGCTTGTAATTAGATCTGTTATAAAAGGGAACCTAAAGAATTCCTATCTCTATCATAACAAATACATGATTGGTTACCAGGCATGAGCTGCACTGCAGGAAGTCTGAATATACTTTTCTATGTATGAGTCTATTTATTTTTCATTTCTCTATTGACATGTTTTCCCCTGTTCAGATAGTATGAAGTTTATGCATGCAGCCAGCAGTATAATTTTATTTAATGTTGAATGAAATATTCCAGTCAAGCTGGCACAAAAGCATTCAGTGCTGGATATTGTAAAGAAGATGAAGGGTGCTCTTCATGTTGATGTCACCATTTCTACAAGTATTAACTCTAGAATAGTGTTTTAATAATTGAGTGAGACGTCAGGCTTGGCTTATTCTCCTGGTTGAAAACCTTTTGTTGTTTCAAGAAAGTTGTCATTTCACCCTTAAATGTGATGACTTTGCCTGGTACAGTAATGAAGGTGATTCAATCGTTAGTATGTTACATGGATGGCAAGTTTTTATCTTTCCAAGGTGAGGGGAATTCTCTTTTTTTATATATTACCTTTTGTTGAAGTAAGTGTATTCAGGAGATGTTTAATGGACAGAAGAGTAATAGTTTGAGAGCACATGAACAAGATCTTTAGTACAGTGCTTCCCAAATTGCATTTTAAAAGTAATAATTTCAGCACTTTATAGAGAAAGCAAACATAGTCCACTGTTTCTGTTTGTTGTTGTTATTGTTTTTTACACTCTCATTGCAGAAAAAAAATAAACAACTGGTGCAATGAATATTTGTTTTTAACATTTCCAGGGCATGGCCAAGGAAGAGACAGAACTGCGGTTTCGGCAGCTGACAATGGAGTACCAGGCTCTGCAAAGAGCATACGCCTTATTGCAAGAACAGGTCGGAGGAACATTGGATGCAGAACGAGAAGTTAAGGTCTAAATGGCTTATATTACATGCAAATAAAGGATTGTAACTGTATGCAGCTTTCTAATTTACCTGCTCAGGTCGTTTTCAGACTGAAGTGGTGTCAGTCAGACCCTCCAGCACGTCGCCAGCCACGACCACAGGGTGGGGGGGTTAGGCCACGTTGGCTGCCAAGCGGGCGGCTTGCTGAAGAAATAGCAGTTAATACGTTCTAGTCTTTTCACCTCTGATCAGATTAAGACAAATTCAGCCATAATTTTTATGGGAAGTCCTTAAAATTAAGCTCTCTTCTATAAAAATCTAGTACGGATGGTCTTAAATACATAATGCCTGCTATTTAATTCCTCTGGATTTTGTCAGATTATGTGATTCTTCAAAAATGTTTAAAAGGCTTATAGTTGAGAGAGATTAATTTTCTTAATTAAGTTGCAAAGTGTCCTATGCTGTTCTGCCTACCTGTCTGTATCATATAGCCCATGTGGCTTCAACCATCTAACGTGTCATTTTATTATGAGGTATAAAATGTTCTGTTTGTTATGAATACATTGTATATTACAAGGACTTAGTGTGGCACATAACTGCTTGGGGTGCAGAATGCAAGGCTGAATATAGTGAATAAAGGGACAAATTCTGTTTTGAGCTAGCACTCTGAAGTCTAAGAGGAGAAGTGAAACTGCAAAGTCTTAGTTTGGCTCTAAATCAATTGTGTGCATGCATTGTCCAGAAATACTTTGTGTAGTTCTAGGTAAGGATGACAATGTTGGGAGATACCCCTATACCATCTAGTCCAGTTCCTCCGATGGGGACACCCCAGGAGCTGCGGCACAGCAGCACCTTACGATCAAGCTGTGACTTTCACAGCTGCAGGCAGTTCCCTGGCTCCAATTAGACATAAAACAAGCAGCCCAATGCCTCTGACTGAATTCTATCATTACAATAATATTTTGGCTTTCCTAGCTACAAGACTAGTCTGTTTGCCTTCCACTGAATAATTCAAAGACATAAATGATTATTTCACCACCATCTCCACTGGTGAGTATCTCCCGTACACTTAAGTTTAGCAGCATCTCTTCTTTGTCAGCTACCTCCAATTGCCAATAGCAGATCATCTCACTCTCTCTGAGTGCTAAAAACAGTGTTAAAATTAACTTTCCCAGAAGAATGCCCTGTGCTCTGAAGCATTAGGAATTGCACATGTAAAAATGAAACAAGATGTGACTAACTTCGAAAGTGACTCGATTTTAATTTTTCCATAAGAAGACAGAGAACAATGCAGGTAATGCAAACAAATAAGATAATTTACATTGTAAATAACAAGTTAAATAGCAGATAAATGGTTTGAGGAAAGAAAATGTTCTATAAAACCATATTTGATGAATAAAACAGCTAATGATAAATATATTTATTCTCCAGCAAACATGTAGGAAAGTGTTGGCTATTTAAGTAAACATGAAGCTACAAGAGTGGTCGAAAATTACATGCAACACAGTAAGATCAAAAGATAGGGTACTAAATGTATAAGGAGCGATGCAGTTTGTCAGTTTGTGCCATTACATATGTAGGGTCTGTTCTGAGCTATTTAACACAACAAAAATTTAAAAGACACAGGTGTGTCCAGAATCCTGGCATAATAGTTCTCATTTGTTTTCATGGTGAAATGAATCTTTGCATTACACTGACTTTTCTATACACCTTGTTCTAGAATAAGGAAGGCTACTAATTGCAGGCTGTCATAATCAGCTGAAAGAAGCCATTTATTTTTTGCTATCCTAACATCTACCTACTAGGATGCTGTTTACCTTGATTTTAAATCTTAAAATTATTTCCAATTTTACAAACCTCTTTCTATGATTAATGATTAATCATGTGTTTAGCTGCAAATTTATTCTGCCATAGAACTTTAAAAATCATTTGTTAAAAGTATTTGATGTATTTTCTGTAAGTTGTTAGCTTTTGGCTTTTAAAGGAAGTTTATTTATTTATTTATTTTTCCCTCATATCCTACAGACACGTGAGCAGCTCCAAGCAGAAATACACAGATCGCAGGCTCAGATAGAAGACCTAGAAAAGGCCCTTGCTGAGCAGGGTCAGGTAATGCACACAGCCAAACACGGGTCCTCTCTTCAGTCTTGTTCTGGGTGCAGCCAAAGCACTGGGGGTGGCCAGGGGTCTAGAAATGTGCCAGTCCATGGTACTGAAAATGCTGATGACACTTAAGTGTTTATGTATGTATGGAATAATCCTGATGCTACTTTTCAATAGCTGTTCCATTGCTACTTGCAAAACACATGTACCAGGGAAGCAATTACAGTCTCTGTCAATGTGTAGTGTAGTGACCTGCCCTGCAAAACCCCCACTGACACTGTACTCCTTGTTTAGGAGACACTAATGTAACCTGCTGAGTACTGTTTTAGTAAATGTGTTAGTTAATTGAAAAGACATCTCTTAATACCTGTGGTCTAGTTGGTTTCAAGGAGAGCCAGGCATGGAAGGGCTTCTGAAAACCCCACTCTCCTCATTTACATACTGTGGTATCTCAAATATCAGTCCCCAAAGCCCTGAGTCCTCATCAGTGTTTCCATGCTAACTCCCACTGAAATCAACAACCATTAAAGACCCATGTGTATTTCTGATCTCAGTCTTAATGCCTCACTTTCTCCAATGCCATGGAGGTAATGATGGACAATAACTGCGTGAGAGATTCTGAGCTGCTCAAATATTACAGTAAGGGGAAGCAAAAGTTAGATGGTAAAGGAGTGCCTAGTTTAGAGACATGTATAGCTATGAAGTCAAAATAAGTATGATACATCTACAGGACACTGAGACTCTGCATGGCCAGAGAGGAATTGAATTCCCACGCTCACTGTCATTGCTGGAAGTCCTAAAGCACGGGGTCTGACATCCAGCTGACAGTTGTGACTGGAGGCCAGACTTCTTACTCAGACAAAGAAATGCAAAAGTTCTGCTTGAGTAAAAGTGGCTGAAATCTTTAATATTGCAACTCAAGAGCAGAAAATGACAGACAGACAGGCATTCCACACTAATCAAGCAGGTTATGAGCACACGTTTATCTTTAAAAATGACTATTTTTATTTCAAAATGGATTTATAGGTAGGTGAGCATTTAGAGTATCTAAGCAGGTAGGCTCAACTTGCTCTCCTGCAACAAATGAATCCAGGGCCTCTACACGCAACAATTAATGCATCTGCATCTATCCCTTAATTGTCACTAGCTTACTTGCTCTGTTATTTTATTATGCATCTCTTCAAAATTAAACCAGTGAACACCAGGACAGTTCCATTACCAGTCTGAAGATGTATATAAATACTGAAAAAGCATAGTAAAGAGAGGAAACAATTGTGTTTGTCAAGAAGTTGGTCCACTTTAAAACCTCAGAGACAACCAGCATTTTTGATATCGAGGAGAAAATCAGGAAGGTAAAATAAAGGAAGAATGTTTATTTTCTAATGAAATGTTTATTTAGCATCTGTAAAAGTAAGCTTTCTTTACCAATAGTTTTCCATGTAGCGCCATAAGATTTTGCTTTCTGAAAAGAAGGACAAAAGCAGGTGATAATTAGAAAGCTGTTAAACATCCTAAGAGGAGGAGGAAACGCACAGTAAAGGCTTAGTTATTTTCCCTGATGTTCAGAAATATGTAATTTTTATTCAGTGTAATTGAAATCTAGTAGTAACTTGATAGCTAGAAATATCCCTCTTAATGCAAACCATTTTTTTATTTGAAAGGGTCCTTTTTAATCATTGGAGCTTTTAAATTCCATTTGCACACTACAGACTGTTAAAATAAGATGAAGTTGAGCTTTCATATCATAGGAAATAACAGAGTTGCAATTTCATATACAATATTATTCTTCTATATATGTGTGCTTTAATGAAATACTTGCTACTGTGTTTATGATAAATATTGCCAGTTTCACGTATACTTAATGATCATTTGTTTTTCAAGGACATGAAGTGGATTGAGGAGAAGCAAGCATTGTACAGAAGAAACCAAGAACTCATAGAAAAGGTGTTGAATGCTTCTATTTGTATCATTTAAATAACAATTGTTGCTTAAGGAATGCAGAAGGTGCACTGTTTTAATCTGTATCACACAGCTCTACTGGAAATAATTCACATGTGATAACCAGATCCTTATGAATTCGCCAGAAGAAGTGGTTTTCTGTCATTCCCTATTGCCCCATAATAGGGATTTGTCCCAGTGCAAGGTCATGTGAGGACAGTGCCACTGGGACCCCCAGCACTGGAGCTGCGGGTCCCTGTTGTGCCCACAGCAGTGAGGGTGGGCTGTTCGCTCTGACCCTGGCGTTGCCCAGGCACGGTGGATGCATGGCAGATCCCAAGGGAAACTCTGTAAACCATGCTAACACATACTGCTTTATTTTACAGATAAAACAAATGGAAGCAGAAGAAGCTCGCTTAAAGCACGATGTCCAGGATGCTAAAGATCAAAATGAGCTCCTGGAGTTCAGGATCTTGGAGCTTGAAGTGAGCACATGTTGCAGATGCTGTCCTGCCTACCTGCTCTGGGCTGCGCTAGCTGAGGCTGGCTGGGGAGCACTGAGGCTTTGGGAACTCCTCCACATTTATTCTAAAGAGCTACATTGCACTGAATGAGACCGAAGTGTTTCGTACAAAGTGCTAACAAAAGAAAAAGAAAGAATACCATAAGTTATTTTAAGATCCAGAAATTGGGTCCTGACATAGATACACATTTTACTACACTTCATCTGTTCTGAAAATACAAAGAAATAGAATCAGAATGGAACATACATGGAAGAAGAACTTTTTTTCATTGCCAAGAATCATTGCTGTATTACAACTCTTGCCTAAACTTGCAGAGAAGGCATTGCATGGCCTAGACTGCTGTAGTTACTCTGTCCAGCCATCTGTTTCCTGTATAATTAACTGTATAAACAGGACCTTTAAACTCTTGGAAACAGGTTTTGAAATTATCCAAAGAGAGAATAAAAAAAGCGGCCATTTACCTGAAAAATATAAATGCTATCTGGATTTTACTAGGTATAAATACATAGATCTGTTCAAATACATTATGTAGTCAAAATAATACGTAGATGGTCATGATCAGTCCCCAGTGAAGAAGCACAGTGGGAAACTTAGCTCTGTTAGTGTGTAAGCCTACCCTTGCTCTGCAGTGAGGTGGAGGGCTTCCCTATCAGCCCCGGGTACCACCACAAAAGCATTTGGTCTGCCCAGAGAAACAGCTCTTGTTCCTGACTGTTAAACAGCTACAGGCCACAGAAGGAAGGGGGTTGTGCTTTCTGTGTATGAAATAAAGCCAATCTGCAATAGCATTACTTCATAATGTATTCATTTAGAATAGACCTTTTTCATATCCTATTTATCAAGTTCTTAGTGAAGTTGACATTTGTGAGATACAACAGTATTTCACAATACAACAAATACTATTGTATATAATAATAACAATAATGCAATAATCAGACAATTGTTATTGTTTCAGGAGAGAGAAAGAAGATCGCCTGCTATCAACTTTCATCACATTCCTTTCACGGAGGGGAAAAGCCCTCTCCAAGTTTACTGTGAGGCAGAAGGTGTAACAGTAAGGGATTCTCATTTCATATTTTCCTTTCTCTAAATAAATTCAGACACTCTGTTCTGACTCCTGGTTTTCCATCTCTCTCTTGTTAGGACATAGTAGTAGCAGATCTGATGAAAAAATTGGACATTTTAGGGGATAACGCCGTAAGTGTATGTTCCTTTAATATATTGTGCATGCTTTGGTAAATATTGTCCTTATGGTTAATGTAGCAAAGCCTTCTTGGTTTGTTATTGCAAAAGCTGTCATCAGTGTGATCAAAGTACTGTACTACAAGCTAATGTTTCCTGGCTTTTTAAGATTTTTGTTAGTAGCCTTCTTACAAGTGCCATGCAAGATCTTGATATCACAATATTGCTTTTTAATTGTCAATGATTTGGAAAATATTTTGAAACTTTGGTGTTTGCTTTTTTTTCTAGCCACTGTTAACACATGGTTTGTTCTTTTGCTTACTCTGCATTTGCTTTGCATTTGCATTTTAATAGCTGTGTGTTTTAACTTTGTCTAATACCATAAACCTTCGATAGTAACCAGGATATCAAACAAAAAGTTACAAGAGCAGCATGAAAAGAAGAAGCAAATAGGAAGCAATTTGAAAGTGTTTCTCCTTTATCAAATTGAAGTGATTAATTATATGCACACATATCTTATGTATATACATATATATACGTATATATACACATATATATATGTGTATATATACGTATATATGTATATATCTGTGTATATATGTATATATATATGTATATATATGTATGTAAGTATATATATAATCTTGTATATTTTTTTCCTGCGTTCTCATCTAAAACCAGAGGCACAGAGCTGCTGTGGCTGCAGGCGTGAGAGGAGGGACAGCACTCCTCTCTCAGCGCAGGTCTCACAGAGCCCTCGGCCGCTGCGGGGTGCTCCCAGGGAGACCCCAGCAAGGACAGCGGGTCTGCAGGACAGTCCTCACCTTCTTGCAGCCCCTCACCTGTGCTGCCCCTGCTCTCCCCTGATTTCCTTCTGTAGCGCCTCTGTACACATCAGTCTGGGTACCAGCAAAAAAGCTGTCCCCTGTGCCTTGGGGTCAGCCTGGAAGTATTTCCCTGCGGCTCTGGTTAGACCACTTAGGTTGCAATGTCTTCACTGCTCCCACTCTGATATCTACACCCTTTACCCCAGCCAGGAGTTAGTGGAGGAATTGAAAGACTTTGAAGCAATTAGTAATATTTACCACTGCTGCAGTTAATGATGCTTATATTGGCAGAAGTGTGAAAAATCCTAAAATCTTTAGTGTGTGAGGAATAAAAGAAGATACGGGTAACTCAAGCACCAGTGAGTAAGACTGACCCTGGTAATGTGCAGAAAGATAACATCCCTTAATCTGTTGATGCCTGTGGTAATGTGATCTTCAATGGAACTATTAGTATCAGGTTAGTCCCATGCAAAGTGTTCTGCAATAGCATCTCAAATAGGAAACTTGGAGATAAATGGAATTAGAAAAAGTGATAGCTTTTCTCACATTTTCTATTCCCTTTCTTTTCCTCTTTTTTTTTAAACAAACAAACAAACAAACAAACCAAAAACTTTTATGCAATAGACAATTATTTACATTTTGCTCAGGGGTCCTCAGAAAATGTCTTCTCCCATCCTTGCAAGTGGCACATTCACTGTTCCCAGCCTTGCGCATTAAATCAAAGTTCGCCATAGTTATCCTTCTCATTCAGTCTAAACCATTCTCTAATACCCGCTGCAGCAGTGACAACTAATGGAGATGGGCTTGTCCTCCCGTGTCTGACACTAGAGGGGTGGACTCAGTTCTCTGGGTCTGAACAAATGCAGGACCCAAACTAGAAGGATTCACTGCTACTGCTGTTGATGTGGTCAGAGCAAGGCCAAGGTTAGGGATGAAATAGTTTCACTATTTTCATTAAAAAAACAAGCAAACAACAAAAATGTGAGTTGAAAAACTAACTTCTTAACAAAATGATTTTTCCAAAATCGTTACTGTTGCAAAGTAGGATTGTGTATTAACCTATTGTGCATATAATGAAACACCAAGGACTTAAGATTGCATCTCTTTCTTAATAGCACGGCACGCTAAGCTTGATTTTGTCTTGTGTAACTGTGCGGTTATTCCCTGTTGGAAAAAAAAAAAATTGACCCAGTGCCTGCATCTTTTTTTTTTTTAAATGCCAGAATTTTAGAAGGATTAGCTATATGTATGATCGCAATTCAGCATTAACAGTTTAAGTGTTAACAGTGTAAGTGTTTTTTACAACAACATTGCATTAGAATACTAATTTTATTTGCCTTAGTTTATTGTTCCTCGAACATATTTAATTTCATATTTATTTAATACAGCAGTGGCCCAAGTAGTGGATTAATAGCAAGACACTGGGATTTGTTGTAATTATATTCTGCTTTTGGTGCAGAATCTGACCAATGAAGAGCAAGTAGTTGTCATACAAGCAAGGACAGTTCTCACATTGGCTGAAAAGGTAATAACAACTGTGTCACTCGTCGGTAAACGTACATCACGAAAGCATCTGACCCTCTCAGAATAGCTTACTTGAAGACACTGGTGATGTAAATAATGTTGCTTCATAAAATGCCATGTTTCCTCATGTGGAACTACACCTACACTAGTTTTTGTCAGAATAAAGGTAATACTCAGGCACTATGGACAGACTGTTTATTTTTAAATGTTATTTAATTAGAAAAATTATGTTAGAGGGTAAATGGCTAGGCTTTGAAATCGTACTTTTTTCCATCACCTACTTGTATAAAATAAAAGGTGTAATAATATATTTGATTTTTCCTTTTCTAGTTAGTGAATTTAACTGAATATTTGAAGTGTGTACTGACGTACCCTAGAGTTACAGTGAAAGCTGAATATGCAGCATGCTACATCCTGCTAGTTTGACTTAAACGCCCGATCAGCCACAGTTCAGGCCTTCACCTGCCGCTCTCTGTTTGTGTACAGTGGCTACAGCAGATAGAAGTGACAGAGTCTGCACTGCAGCAGAAGATGGTGGATCTTGAGAATGAAAAGGTATCAAAAGCTGATGGGAATGAAACAGCAAGAAAGACAACAAGAAGAGCAACCACACTACTGCCGCTGTGGTTGCACTAACTTAATCTTCCTTGTGTCCTAGGAGCTATTCAGTAAGCAAAAGGGCTACCTGGATGATGAGCTCGACTTCAGGAAACAGTCCTTGGACCAGGCTCACAAGGTGAGAATAACCAGTCGCGACTGATTTATGCCATCTTGATTAATAGACCACATGTAATACGTGTAGTCTGTTGGCTATAGAAAAACTCTCCACTTTTGACAGTACTGCTTATGGAGAGACCCAAAGACTACATAGGTTGAATTTTAAACAAATCCTCTATACCTTGATCTAATAATGAGTTCCTTATGGATGGAGTTCCTTGTGTTTGCACGGTCCTTGCAGGTTTAAGACCTAAATATACACTTATTAAATACAAATTTTAATTGAGCAGAGGTTGCAGTTAATGATAATGCTTTTTGTGATTTTTTTCCTTCCAAAACAGAGATTTTAGCCTAGACTTTTTCTTACATCTTAGATTATGGTCCCTGCTACCAAAATATCTGGAGATATTATGTGATTCTGTACATTTGAAATGAAACTTTTTAGGTCAGGTTCAATGAGCACATTAACTGTTCCTAACCCATTTCAACCATCTCTTCAATCATCAGCTGTTTTATTTCCTTCAGTTAAAGTACAACATATACTCATGAAAGACTTAGATGCATACATTTTCATATAGATTTAGCTTATTCTTTCAGTTTCCTTTAAATCTTGAGGACGGTTATGCTTTCTGAGAAGCAATGGGCTTTTATGCCTCTTTTATGGAAAACCTATTATCAGTATGGATGTCAAACCATTTGGGAGAGCTTTGATTCAGTAAAAGACTTTCTGCTGTTATGTGGATGATTTTAAGACCAGTTTTGCCAAATGCTTAGCTTTGCCTGGAGCCCATTCCTTGCACAGTGGAAACCCTAGAAAATATATAAGCCCTCCGTACCTGTAGGCTTAGTGCTACCATAAGATTATCTCCTGCAGCCCTGAGTGTTTCTGAGAACATATGGTGCAGCTGAAGGCTGAAACTGTGGGATTTATCTTCAAAACTAAGTCCTGACAGTGGTGACCACCTTCATCCATATAGCTGGATAGGCAGCAACCTGCAATAGCAGCAGTGTGGGAAAAATCGTATGCCATTGCTTGAAGCTCCTGATAACGTAACAGAGCCTGCAGAAAAGTTCAGTCACAAAGCTGAGGTTATCAATTGCGGCGTTACATGGCATCCCTGTGGCTTATGGCCCATCACTCTTTCACTTTACATACCCTGTCAGTTCTGGGATCCCAAATTTGCTGAAGGATCCAAGAAAAATTGTTCCACCTTAGCTCTGCCACTCATGGAGAAGGAATGAGCGTAAAGAACTGTGTCTCAGTACATGCAGAATTAGCTGAGGATTATTTGCATTTTCCTGTATTCTTTAAATGCATCATGTGGGGATCCTCAGGCAATGCAATGGGCTTTGCTCACATTTACAAATGCAGCCTGAAAGCAGCTAGAAAGCTTTGTTCTTCCCTGAAATTCTAATGGCAAAAACCATTTTGATTTGTATAATTTGTTTCACTTCCATGTTCCCTTTTTGCTCCTCAAGATGAGAAGCCGCTAATCTTCCCCCCTAACTGCAGCCAACAAGATTACCAGCTGTAGCCACTAAGGTTTTTGCACGGTTTTCACTATGCTTGGTTGCTGGCTGAGGATTTTGCTACAAGAAACACTTCTCTTACAAAAAGACTGCTGGCACAACTGCTTTGGAGACAGTGAATTTCCCAACTGTTTATTTTCTTTACAACTCAGTATAATCAGAGAGGAGCTGGGGTTGTTTAGCCTGGAGAAGAGGAGGCTCAGGGGCGACCTTATCGCTCTCTACAGGTACCTTAAAGGAGGCTGTAGCGAGGTGGGGATTGGTCTCTTCTCCCACGCGCCAGGTGATAGGACGAGGGGAAATGGACTTAAGTTGTGCCAGGGGAGGTTTAGGTTGGATATTAGGAAAAATTTCTTCACTGAAAGGGTTGTGAGGCATTGGAACAGGCTGTCCAGGGAAGTGGTTGAGTCACCATCCCTGGAGGTCTTCAAAAAATGTGTAGATGTAGAGCTTAGTGACATGGTTTAGTGGTGGACTTGGTAGTGTTAGGTTACAGGTTGGACTGGATGATCTTGGAGGTCTTTTCCAGCCTAAATGGTTCTGTGATTCTGTGTATAATGGTGGTGTAATCAAGGTGTAGGGACCAACAGTAAAATATGTTCCAGGTAGCGGTGTTTTGTTATGACAGTTACAGGTAGCAAATATGCTGGTATTATTTTTGAAAGTGGAAGCAGAATCTTCTTGTAATGTCCGATACGATCTTCTGCACAGAGACACTGCAGTTACTTCCAGGTATCATCAATGTCTGCAGCTCCTGCTATGATGTGTAATTCTTAATTATTCTTGTAAATGCTGGTATTCTTCTTTCCTGACATTGGTAAATCATAGTAAAAAAACACCAACAGCAACCTCAGATGGAAAAAATTGTTGATTTTGAATTTAGCTGAATGATCACTGGTGAGGGGTCTGGAGAACAAGTCTTATGAGGAGCGGCTGAGGGAGCTGGGGTTGTTTAGTCTGGAGAAGAGGAGGCTCAGGGGAGACCTCATTGCACTCTACAACTTCCTGAAGGGAGGTTGTGTTGAAGAAGCGGTCGGCCTCTTCGCTCAGATAACTAATGATAGGACTCGTGGAAATGGACACAAGTTGCGCCTGGGGAGATTAAGGTTAGATATCAGGAAAAACTTTTTCTCTCAGAGAGTGGTCAGGCACTGGAACGGCCTGCCCAGGGAGGTGGTGGAGTCACCGTCCCTCAGGGTGCTCAAGAAGCGCCTGGACAAGGTGCTACGAGACATGATTTAGTAGCTTAGTCGGTAGGATCAGTGATAGGATGACGGTTGGACTAGATGATCTTGCAGGTTCTTTCCAACCTTGTGTTTCTATGATTCTATGATTCTATGATCACAACAGACATCTCTGGCATTTTCAAACAGCCTGCCTGTGGTTCAAACTATACTGTTGCTGTCATGTTCTCCTGAAGCCACAGAGGTGAAAGACATCACCAGCTTTGGAAAGGGTGTGCAAAGGTGCCATCATCTTCTGCTTTGTCTCTTGCTCTATGTCAAACTTGCTGAAAAATATTTCAGCTTGCTTTTAGCTTGTGTGAAAGAAATAGCATTTATCTTGGACTTTGAAGCAAAAGACATTGCCTGGCAAGGTCACCTGCCCTAGGGAGGTGCTGGACTCTGTGGTTCTGGGGAAATATTTTCAGTCGATTTTCCACACACTCATATTGCTCACTAGGTCTGGAGGGTACGTCCACCAGTGTGCAGGAGAGACATTTTCTAACGCAGTGCAGCAAAAGATAAGCATGCACTGGGGCTGCAGCCTGAGACTGCAGGAACAAAGCCCAGCTACCAGGTGGTTTTTTTTTTCTTGAGCATAAGCCCTCTTGGAGCTGACAGTTCCCCCAGAGGAAGTGCTGGAGACTCCTTCACAAAAAGCATCTTCAGCTAGCTGGTACAAGATGCTGTACCAGCAAGTCCCTGTTGCACACTCACCAACTCCTTCTGGGCAGGAGTATGAACTGGAGCCTCACCCTCTGCTTCTGCCTTTTTCTTTTCTCACCATGGCCATCTGTTCAACTCCAAAAAAGGAGGAGTTGACACCCATGTATTTTCTAAGTGGCAGATTCGGCTGGGACCAGGGGCCACCCCAGCTGCTGGTACTGCTCAGAGCCATACAGCATAGAGGTAGCCTGCAGTGTTTTCCCTGTGGACTGTTTTCTGTACCGTCCTGTGCAGGAGGCTCAGTACACCTCCCCTCCACCTCTCCTCTTGTCTTACTGGGGTAGGATTTTCAGTTCCTCACAAAATTCTCAACCAACCAGAGACAAGGTTAAGCTGACAGCCTTATATTGTTTTTGATTAGCAAATTCTGGAATTAGAAGCCATGCTCTATGATGCCCTGCAGCAAGAAGCTGGAGCCAAAATTTCCGAACTTCTTTCAGAAGAGGAGAAAGAGAAACTGAAGAGCGCTGTAGAGCAGTGGAAGCGCCAGGTCATGAGCGAGCTCCGGGAGAGGGACGCCCAAATCCTGCGTGAAAGGATGGAGCTCATTCAACACGCACAGCAGGTACAGGCCAACACAAGGGCAGGGCAACACTTGGAATGGGATTGTCCCCCAGGTGGAAACATAATGAGCTTGTGAGCTCCATCCTTCCCCTCATGGAGCTGTACCAGAAATGTCTGGCGTTGAGGCCAGATTTCTATCTGCCTTGGAAAGTCCTCTGAAACAGAGCATTTTGTTTTTCAGGGATTTGTCATACGTGGTGTATGACTGCTGTATTAATGGAGGACTCATCTACAGCTTAAAATACAAATTCCGTTTTTAGAAACAGTATATACAAGTCATATCTCTGAAAATAATACATCTTCTGGGTACATCTGTATTTGGTTGGTTAACAAATATTTTTAATTTTAAATCTGACAGAGAATTAAAGAGCTAGAAGAAAGAATTGAAGGCCAAAAACGGCAAATAAAAGAGTTAGAGGAAAAGGTAAGGCAATGCAGATGACGCAATTGTTACCTGTGTATATGTCCATATCTTTATTTCATCTTTGCTAAGAAAATCTTGTAAAAAGTGATGTTGTGATTAAATTTTCTTCTTAAAATTTTTGTACATCCTATTACTGTAATTCTTTCAAGTCCCACCACTGTACATTCAGCCAGGCAGCTGAAGTGTCCAAAGCTCTCATCCAAACCACGCAGAGGGACGCCTCTCCCATGTGTCCCTAAGCAGGACTGTTCCTCCCTCCCCCAGAGGCTTCATTTCTACATCCAGTCTCAGCTGAAAACAGCTAGCTCAGATACAAGCCAAAGCCAGTCACAAAATAAGTGGGCTTTTGCAGCCCTTTCATTCCCCACTTATGTTTATTAACACAACACGTGCAGGAGCACTCAAGGAGACCATTTTGCATTTGCAGTAGTTCATCTGAGAAAGAAGGGTTAAAAGCCTAAAATCAGTCTTTTCTTTTGCTGTCCTTCAGTAAAGTCCTAAACACAGGACTTCGTGCAGTTTATGGAACTAGGTGAGGATTTGGGGGTCCATCTACCTGGGGAAGTGGTCAGACAGAGCTGCAATGGCAGGGTGAGGTGGTTGTGTGTGTGTTTTGTGGAGGGATTTCCACTGATCTTTTCTCCCTCCCATCTTCAGCACATACAGACGCACTGTTCCTGGGAGGGAACGGGGATGGTCCCTCTCCTCCCCTCACCTGCGGCCACTTTGGTCACTGTCACTGGGGAGAGCGGGGTGGTTAATGCCATCAAGCTTTGCTCTGGTCAAGCCATAACTGTTGAATTTTACCCTAAAATTACCCTAGTGTGAAATCATCTATTTCTAGAGAAATTGCCGAGGGGTAACTTGTTCAGGTATAAGAGGTGCTGAGCTGAACTTTCACCCAAAACTAAGCTCAAAGCTTAGCAGTGCCTTTTTTTGAAGTACCAGAAGAATTCAGCTAGTGTTTTTCCTCCCTGTCTCTCCTGAGCTGCTTGGCTGCAATTGGGCTGGGCTCGGCTGGGGCAGGGGATGTGATTCTCACCATCTGGCAGACATGGGCGTCTGCTTGAGCGATGGAGCAGAGCCTCTCGTCTCTCGGAAGTCACCTAGCAGTTTATATTTCTTCTCAACAGAAAGATTTGTTGCACTCTGTCTGTAACCATGGCTTATTCTCAGCTAAACACACTGTAAAATCTTATTCTCTTTCTTCTCTTCTGTTTTTTCCTCTCTTCCCTCCCCTTTTCAGTTTTTATTTTTGTTTTTATTTTTCTCTTTAGCTTTCATTCTTTGGTCATAGTCCTTCAGGCCAAATGCAGAAGGTAAGCCCTTGGAATACCCGTGGTGTCCCCTCCTCTCCTCATAAGGCATCAGAGCCTTCCCAGTGCTGCTCAGGCTGCTTCAGCAGTGTCCGTGGGGTCTCCTGGGCTCCCCAGATCACCCCAAAATGGAAATCTCTAAAGCCTTTGAAATAATGTGAAGCCTGGGTACCAGCAGGCTAAGAACTTGTCAAACAGAGTTTCCTTCCTCTGAGGGAAGGGACAAGGAAAGAGAAAAACACAGCAGGCTTCAAAGCAAGGAAACTTCTAGGAAACCAGGGTGAAGGCTCAGCCAGTGTTTGCTCCCCTGCTTGCTGCTGGGGTTGCTCTCGCTGCTCCTTGCTAGAAACCCACTGCCCTGCCCTGTGCAGGGGCTGCCCGCCCGCCCCGCTCCCAGCTGGGTGAGCCTCCCTCTTCCACAGCTTGTCCTGTCTTCAGGCTGAACGGCCAGGATGTGCTTGGGGCAACCGCGTCATTTAATATGTGCGTTTCTTTAAGCATCATTCCTTAGTACCCTAGAGATTGCCTAAATTACCCCTTCTCTCATGTAAATAGGAGCGAAAATGCCTGTATGTTTGTGCTTGGAGCAGTGGCAAAAATTGCCGTGTCATGGATGGCATTGGAGGGGTCCCTGTTACTCATGAAAGTCGATAGAAGGCAACACAAATCCTTTTTTATTAGTTGTGTAATTCAAACAGATATTTACAAATATAATCCTTACAGATTTTTCATGCATGTTATTTTTGACTGGATATACATTTCTTTGATCCATGTTTTAATATATTTTTCTTGTTTCAGCCTACTGAGGAAGCTAGAATTGCTTCTACTGTTACTAACGGGAAGACAGGATTGATTACCAAGATAGAAAAAGACACACTGCGATTTCAGAAAAGAACAAATATATCTCGTATTTTGCTACTGGAGATGAAAGAGCTGATCTTTATGACCCTTTTAGACTGAAGATGAACGTGGAAATTTGTGGAAATTTCTGCACAGGTGGAATCTGCACCACTGAAATCTCTGACTGCATTTTCAAAAGCTGGAACTAAGCTGTCAAAGAAGAAAGCCAAAAAACCCCTCCCTCATTAACAGTTACAGGCTTCTTCCAAGGAGTCCTGTCTTTGCTGCTTGAAATAACTCTCAGCTTTACATAAGGAGCAGTATACTAATTCAGATAAACTGAATATATTTTGGTTCCCTGCTAAGCAGGTAGTAAATTGCTTCTGTGTAGAAGTGACCATGTCCTGTTTTATATGTCAGTCATTTATATTCGTGATTCATAGTTATTTAAAAATCTGTCTTGAAAGACGTTTTTAGAAAGAGTTCCAGAGGAATAACCCGCAAAAAGATAAATGTGAATGAAAACAACATGTTTTGTTCCATGGTATTTCGTGATAACACAAGGTCTGTCCAATGGTTTGTTGAATATCCCACAAGCCCAGTATTAGGGGAAAAACATGAAGCTACATTTGAACCCTTCAGGAAATAAAGTTGTAATTGTTTTTGAGTTTTCAGTAGGCCCTGTCCCACAGCACAATGAGAAAACTGGCACAATAATTTATAGTTTGCTGTTCTTGAATGATGCCAAAAGGCTTAACATTGTCCCATCAAAAAGTTCAACTTGAAAAAGAGTAAACCTGAAAACACATTATCCCTGATCCCAGCGGTCTGAGCTGTGGGAGGTGACAAAAGGCAAAAGGAAGCACATGTACTGCAGAGCATGAATCCCAGAAGGCTGGGCTCAGGAGACAGGAAAAGAAAAATGGATCTTCTACAAAAACAGGTGGAGGAGAAAAAATCCAAAAGAAATCCCACCAGTATACTTTGCCAAATGGAGACTGAACCCGAGTGCACAAATCTGGATTTGTTGGTGAAGGATAAGAACTTCCTCTGATTACATTATTCCTATAATCCCCAGCAGCACAGGATGTTGGTGGAGAACTCTGCCCGTCCCTTGGAAGCATAAGGCAGACAGCGAAACTAAGAGCTCCTGACAGGTAAGATGGATTGATTAGTAAAAACTAATTATTATATTATTATATGTGCTATGTAACTTTTTTCATAACTGCATGGCTATTTGTCTTACTCAGATTTTCATGATGAAAGCAAAAAAAAAAAAAAAAAAGTTGACCAAGATCTTTATGTAAATATTATTTATTTATCTATTTTACTTTAGCCTGTAATTTAGGTATTGAATTTCAGTATGCTAGCTTTATTTTTTTCAGACCAGTGGTCACTCAACAACAAAATACTAGTTAGGTAACGAAATATGCTGTCAAATTTGTATGAGCAGCAAGCAATCATACTATTTTATAAAAATACACATTTTAGATGAAAAAGAAATGTTCATTTTGGGTTGAAAAGACCTTTTATTCAGAAAAGATTTGTAGTTCACCATTTCTCTTACCTTTCATCTAACTTATGCTGGTAATGAGTTACTTGCCTGTTAAATGTGATGGGAACAGTAGCAGGGGTCACCCTAGCACTGTCTGAAGCTGTCTCTTTTGACATCTGAGCTGGAAGTCGTGTGGTGTGGTTCCCATGGTCAGCTGAAAAGAAGCTATTTCAGTCCATTTTTCAGAGAGCAACATTGCTTCTTATTGAGTGCTGTAAGGCTACTGGAGAACTCCAAAGTTGAAAAAACCTTGACTGCAGGTTATTGACATGCTGCTCTGGATGGGAACTCTGCCTTTAAAATCAATCAGATGTGGAATGTCTATTTGTGGAGAGATGCATACGGGACGTATTAGAAATTATTTGTCTTCAATGGTGCTTGCTGGAAATAATCTGTGCTCAGTGTTAGATTCAGTGATGCACACTCTTCTTAGAAAGCTGCACGCGTACATCCCAGTCCTGTTGTTCTTCAAAGAGGGGTCCAGATCCTTTGTGTCTGTCAGCATCACACCAGTCTCCAAGGGGCTGGCATTTCCAAGTCAGTAAGATCAATAAGTTCCATGTATTTAGTAACCTAAAAGAGAAACTTAATGAACTCAAAGAGGGAAAATAATAAAAATCAGGAAATAGTTGAGATGAATATATGACAATGGAGGGCTTTTTAAAAACAAGAATTGATTAACAAAGATGACAAACAGAAATCAATAAGGATGACTTACCCAGTGGAAATCAGCACAAATCATACAACACAAAACATAAATATATGCATCTCTCAATATCTTGTTAGATTTGCAATAGTTACAAATAAAAGTGCTTTGGACTGTCATTAGTGCTTTCTGAAAATGTCTGTTGAAACAACTTTCCAGCAGAAAGTTAGATTTCAAGTAAATGATTTTTTCATTAAGAATGTGTGTTTTAACAAGAAGCATTGAGCTCCCGAGTGACATGCTAGAAAATCACCTGGCATCCTGGGCCTCAGTGCCGTTGCCGGTTCCCGAACAGATAAAACCTCTCTGTCCCCTTGCAAAGAGTTCTGCCTTCCACTGAAGCCCCACACGTGCCAGCTGCGTGGTTTTCTGCAGGCAGAATGTATAGCTAAGTATATACGTGTAGGCACAGAGGGAGTTGCAGTTTGAGATATTTTATAAAAGCACCACTTCTGCACCAGGCTGTTGCACTGGTTGTGGACCAGTTCCACCCCTACCAGGCTGGGTGCTGCTGTGCAGCTGCAGGAGGGCCGCAGGCAGAGGGGTGCTGGAGCCTGGTCCTGCTGCTGCCTGGGTTCCGCTCTGTGGGGCAGGCTGAGGGAGTTGTTCCAGGCACAGTTAGCTTAGTTATTTCTAATGGACATTTCAGTTACTTTGGAGATTGTGGACTTCCAGAGGTAGGTGGCACTAGCATATTTCCAAAAAAAATAAGTTGTCAGTTAAGCTAAGAGAATTTTTTTCTTGATATTAACTTTTATATTTATAGAAGGGTTTGAGCATCCCAAAACCTGTATTTTTTTTCCCAATGATCTTAGTTCAATAAAAAAAAAAGAATAACACTTACTAAAACTCTATTTCATATTTATTTAAAGTAAGTAACATCTGATAAAGATAAATAGCATTTTCAAAGAATTCTATTTGGAAATTGTACATTACTGTTCTGTCCTTAAAAATCCGTTATTTCTTCTGTGTCAAACATAGAACTAGGATCTGCTGCAGTCGTTTGCTGACAAATGCAGTAATTAGCGTCTCCTTTTTGAAATATGCAAATGACGGAGCATTAGGCTCTAAGCTAAACAGAATGCATGTTTTCCTGAAAACTTGGACCTGAATGCACCTGGCCTTCTGCTTATGTATATTATGTATAGAAAGACACACATCTGTGCTTTTTTTGTAGTGGGTAGAAAGACATACAGATATCTTAGGAGTGTCGTGTCTGCCACCCCCCCGTCCCCCCCTCCCCCGAAATACAACACAACTGAGAAGTGACTTGCTGAAGCCCAGGTTTGCATAAGCAAAACTTGCACTTGCACACACAAGCTTGTATGGGAATGCATAGGCTTTAGGAATTCAGCAGCATGTGTCTAAGCGTATAGTCAGTCAAATCCTAAATGAACGTTGAGTTACACCACAGAATTAGACTCATATTTTGTATATTTGGCCAAAAGGCTCTGTGGTTTCAGGTAAGAACCCATAAGATGCTGCCTAGCAGAAGGAAACCTGTCCCTCAAGTTGGAACAACCCAGGACATGATGCTCTTGGACTTCACAAAATGATTTTCCCTGCTCCCTATTTTCTCTGCTGCCTACAAGCCTCCTGCCCAGCTCTCCTTCTGAGGCATTACCTCATGTTAAACTGTACTGAAGATTGGCACAGATAAAAATAGAATGACAAAGATAGGTCCTGGGTCTGCCCTTATAAAGAGAGATTCCCTCCATGAGGAAGGATCACATCTGGGTGGTGATCCAGTTTGATCCATGACTGCAAAGGTTTCCTGTTGGTAATAGAAGGTAGTAATTTAATTACTATTTTAATTATTTTAAACTTAAGGAAAATATTGAAAAAATAATAGTA
Organism: Anseranas semipalmata; assembly: GCA_013399115.1. Taxonomy (NCBI): domain Eukaryota; kingdom Metazoa; phylum Chordata; class Aves; order Anseriformes; family Anseranatidae; genus Anseranas; species Anseranas semipalmata. Next base: position 393,065 of record VXAA01002915.1, read on the forward strand.
GAAGTTTATTTACATTTTTTCAGTGACAGAAGGCTGGAGAGCAGGCCTCAGCCTAAAGGATGGTTGCCCTTTTCAATTGGCACATGTGGCACACATGAACATGCTTCAGGAGTGTGGGGAGATGCATCTCCCCCCACAATCCCCCATGATTTTGACTGGTAGTGAACCAGCTTTAGGCTCACGATGGACAATAATCCCAGACAGTAACCCATACACTTTTCAGATCCTCTAACCCTTGTGTGTCTTACATCAGTATGCATTCATTTTAGGGGTGTCCTTAAATTTTTAAGACAGAACGTAGTGTTACCATACTGTAGGCTCCACAGATCAATTAGAAATGCCAATTTCAAATCTTCAGCATTTGACCCTTTTATTTCACTGAGGGTAGTACTGACGAGTGTCTTCGCACCAGCTGCACTGCAGCAGGGCTGACCTGAATCTGGCGGGTGGTGTTTTGCCTTCTTTTACACCAGTGCTGGGTCTGTCCACATGATCCTGTTCCTTTGGTAGGTAATTGCTTTTCTTTAAATCACTTTATTGATCACATAATCAAATTGCTCTTTTTTATTGATGTGCGTGAGTTGTCAGAAGAGATTTTTTTGTTTAAGGTCAGCAGCACATTTTTCCAGAAATGATCCACAGGGGAAATGATGAGCTACTAGAGCTTAAATTTTGCTTTATTGTTCTATCAGCCACATCCTGTATATTTCCATGCATTTTGAAAGGGGTTGTAAAAGGCTTACTTCACAGGGGCACAGAGATAGGGGTAATGAGCTACATTATTAGAACACTAATTGGGAAGTCGTTGCTGTGCAGAACAACCCAAAACATCTTTGTTTAGCATGAGCCGTATAGAGAAAATTCAGGTCTTTAGGAAGCCCCCCAGTGGGATGAATGGGAAGATAATAAAACCAAAGATTCAAAGTCTGGTCATGTTTACTGTGATGTAAATCTTGTGTAACTTGATCCCAGTAAAGAGCAGAATTTGGCTCAGTAACAACAAACTGATTTCCTGCAGACTGATAATAACCAATGTATATAGAAGTGTAGGATGCCTTGTTGCACAGTATTTCTGTTTTAATGTTTCAGTTGATATAGACTGAAATACATAGAAATGACAATGTCAGTCTGAATTTACAGTGTCTGCAGATGAGGTTAGGTGGAGGTCCTCAGGCAGGAATAACGACATCGTTGGTGCTTAAGGATAGTTTAAGCACAGTGCGGATTTGAGGCACATCTGGAAAGCTCATGGAGAGGTTTCAGTTCATAAAGCAAAAGGCTGCAATTTACTGTTTTGCTAATTCCCACTGGAAAACAATTTGAAACAGACCTGCTGAGATTTTCCTTGTAAATAGAATATCTGCTTTATGGCAGTAATCTGAGATGCTATTTCATAGCAACAGATGCTCACACAGGACAGCTTTGTTGCATTAAACTGGACACAAATAAACCCCTGAAAATTCAATAGCATTATGTCATTCTCGATCAAACACTCTTGGTTACAAAATACAGCCACTTAAAATGCTAAGCAGACAATAGTAACATTCCTGTAAAGAAGCACAACCCCCAAAATAATAAAATGTTTAGAATTAACATTGCTGAAAAAAATTTCTACTGACACATCCAATTGCTTTTAAGATCAGCTTGCAGTCAGACATGTCAGTAAGATGAACAGATATATTTTATGCTACTCTTTCAGGGAGCTCAGTTTTTATATTGTTTTGAAAAAATAATTAAATCCCACTGAGCAGGACACAAGTAAATAGCCCCAAGCACAGGGATGGGAGAGGGGACTTTACTGGTGCAGCCTGAGGCGTGCAGGAAGCCTGACCCCAGTGTGGCCAGGCTGGGGCTGGACTGCAGCCCAAGCTGCCCAAGTACTTTCATTACATTGGAATAGTATAAGGTTTGTTTGATGGAGTTTTTCTTTGAGATGTGAGAGTAAAATGAGCTTCAAACCCCAAAAGTGAATACAACCTAAGCTGCGTGCTTTTCATGTATTTTTCTAGGAAAGCTCAGTGAAAGGGTGGAAGTCATCAAAATGGTCAAAGCATGCGAGTCTCCTATGCAGAGTCCTATTTTGTTGTGTGGCATTTGATATAGAGCATATAATTCATAAGAGTATTCTTATGTTTGTGGTAACTAGCAGAGAGCTTTCTCTGAATGTAAACACGCGGTAAATCTGTGTGCTGCAGCAGCAATTCCTTGCAGTGTCTGCTTCCCCTTCAAAGCCTCCTGAACTTGGAGTCCGTATTTTTCTTGGGAAGACTCAATTTCTGGTCTGTTGAGCTTTCATAAAATATGGGGTTAAACACCTTAATTAACATTTAAAAGAGCCCTTACATCTGTTGAGAATTTCCACAGCTGTTGCATTTGAGGCAGTGACAGTGTTTATTGATAAAGCATTGACGGCTCCCATCCGCACTGCGTGGATGGGGTGTCCTCTGCTCACAGCTGTGCTGTGCACTACAAAACTTCCCGAGGGTCAAGAGCAGAGACTGGAATTTGGAACAAAATGTCCATAGAGACCTTTCTGTGTGAGCTGACCATTTCTTGGCATAGATTAGACACACTCTGCAGTGACAATTTGTTTCACGTGTGTACCATATTAGCAACTTAATTTTTTGTTAACCTAAAACAAGCTAGTAATTATAATCTAGATACCCATTCAGTCCTCTTGCCCAACAGAACTGAGATTTGCATTGTAAAAGCCTGGTCCACTGAGCTGTTTTTAGAAATAAGCATGGCCTTTTTAATTATTCACTTTCAGAAGTACTCCCAGGCATAGCAGAGTCTGTTTTTGTTAGGTCTGAAACATTCTTCCCCTTAATTTTATTCTTTCAAATTACAAGGACACATTTTTAGAACATAGTAAACTCAATAGTACCCTGAAGAATTAATTGGCTGGAAAATCTACTCTAAAGCAATTTCTTTTTTGAAATGCACTAAATTTGTAAATGACTAAAAGTGTGTATACACACCCCCACCACATATGTATATATATGTAGATGTGTGTGTATATACATATACAAAGACATATATATACTTCTAGCATTCATTTTCAAGGCTTGTAGCAGTCAAAACCTTTGGGGAAGTTGTTATATTGATACATAATAGCAAAGAAAGAGACAAATATATATTTTTTAAGTTTACTGTAGCTTAGATGAGCAGGAACCTCTTTTGGGTACCTGCCAAGGACCTCATCCTCTGAGCCTCATTTCATGCTGGTATCTTCTAGACAGTGGCAAGATTCCTCCTTTCCTGGTAGGAAGAAAACAAGGGAATTTGATCAGCTAAAATAAAATTATCTTTATCAGTCTCCTATGTTTTATTCACAGCTTGGATAATCCTCTCTACAGAGAAATCACCATCTTACATTAGTGCTACAGACAGTCTTTGCAAGAGGCAGAGCCCAGGCTAGTTTTGCAAGGCAATATTTACTGTAATCTTTAACCTCCAGCTTTTTAAAACGTAAATCACACCTGGTGAGACCTTATGGCCTTTCAGAGGCTGACGCTGAGGTGCTCAGCAAAACCCTTAGCTATTATCTGGAGGATCGAATTTGGAGTGTAAATGCAAATCAGCTAGATTAAACTTAATTTTTATGACTAGTTCACAGTGCTGTTAGTCACAACTTTTTGTGAATTTGTGCTCTTTTTTTTGTAAAGGCTTCATGTAATAGGCCTGAAAAAGTGGTACAGCTGGTTGGTGGTATCATATGGTAGGAAGACGACGTTATGTATCCCTTCTAGCACTAGTATGCATAGAAAGGAATACAGAAAGGTATTGCGAAGGTTTTCTTTTGTGATGTATTGTGGGGAATCACAATTTGACAATTTTTGATTGGATAGCCAGGTGAGAATAATGAATGTTTGACTTGGTATTTAGCATTATTAACTTTAGGATGTTGTGTTACAAAGCACTTAAACTCCCAGTTTTCTCTTCTCAGCTTGGTTTCCTAAGGACACAGAAATGTGTGTCTGCCTGCCCGGGCCCAAATCAAGTAATTTTGTCATATCGTTCCAATTAAGATAGTAAATTTCTACAGATTGTAGGAAAAGAGGCTGGTGGCTGAGAGAGACAGAGGTTCAAATGAATGCACTTAGGGTTGGAAAGCTTGCAGCAGGACAGTGCTGGGAGCGGGCACAATACGCACAGCAAAGTGTAACAGAAAACCTGGCTTTGTCAGTTCTGCTGCTGCTAATTGTGTGTTCTTTTGGAGGCACCATCCAAACGCAATGCAAGCATACTACAAACGTGGGCCGTCAGACCGACTCCCCAGTGGAAAGCTCTGCAGCAGCTAACCCGGCTGCTGGATTTCGGGTCGGGGTTGTCATCCCGAGGCAGGGAGTGGGGAGCCCCCCAAGGCAGGATGAGCGAAAGCAGGACAGCTCCAGCGGGGCTGCACGGGGAGCTTCACAGCGGGGTGCTCGTGCGCGCGGGATGCTGCTCTGTGACTTGCGTGCCTCTGCTGTGCTGCATGGTACCCAACACCTAATTTTTCTGCTGAATCCGGTGGACCAGGATGCCTCTTTGTAACTCTCATCTGTGCCAGAGTGGCACAAACATAAGGTCTTCCTCCATACATGTGCTGTGTGCAGCTTGCCAGATCAACCCTAATCCCTGTGTGTGCACCTAGGTGCGTGCACTGAGTCCTGCACATCCCAAACCCACTGCCTTTGCTGCATACATGCAGCCGGGCCTCAAGACATATGTGCAGTGGGGCTGATAAGCACAGGGGATGTGTCCGCACTAATGGGCAATTAGAAATCCCAGATAAACCTCCTCCAGGGAGAGAGAACCTGTCCAAGAAACTAAGACCTGTAGTGGTCTTATTACAAAGATCTGTAGAGGCAGATGTAGGAAAATTTGTTCCGTCAATGGCTTTTTCTAAGGTAAGATTGTCTCAATGGCCAGTTTCATTCTTGTTACAAGCAAGAAAACACCCTAGGGATATAACAAATTGATAAAATGAGAGATACAATGGCCGTCAAGGAGATACCGTCACACATTAGCAATGCTGTGACAGTCACTAAGGTAAGAGGACTGTAAAATACTCACACGTTGTCAGATCAAAGCAATGCATTCAGCCTGTGCTAATTGTACCGATAGAGTGACTGCAGAATCCTAAAGGCTGTAAATGTATAATCTAACAGATTTAGGAGAGTGTTAATTCTAGCTGTGTCTTCTAAAAACTGCCATAAAGAGGTCATCTACAGGAGAGAACTACATTACTGCAATTCAGTAAGATTAGGCAGCTGCCTTCAACCCACAGGACCCAGGGCACGGTTCGTCAGGGCTGATATCGGGGCTGACGTTTTGCCCTGAATTCTTGCTGCGGGGCTGCTTATTGCCCCAGGAGCTGTGAGAGCTACGAACGGGTGTCAGCCTGGATCTCCTGCATTAGCTCCACATTTACGGCTTGACCAGGCACTCCACCGCTTTGAAACGCTTCCTATTTAAATGGTATGTTTTAACACAGCAGCTGATCTCCTGTCTGTGACCTGCATTCTGTAATTAAAATAATGTTTGCGAGTAACCAGGCCCTTGACAGAGAACCATGTTTTTATTACTTTCTGCCTTTCAGAGGCGTTTCAATGATTTGTTCCCATTGCATTTCACAGAGCTGATTTAGTACAGAATATGTGAATCAGGTGGATCTTTTTATTACCTGCCATGTTGCGCGGCTATGACTTTCAAACAGCTCAGAAGATTTGGCCATGAATTTGGTGGGGGAGCACGTGTTCTCCTAGGGCAGTGGAAGGGACTCAGTCCCCTTGTGACAATACCTGGGTACTGGTCGGTGCATGGGCTCAGTCCCAGGCCTGAGCAGCAGATGTTTACAGCTTGCCCTCTTCATCTACAAAGACAAACACAACGAGGTGTGACACTTCCTTTTGCTGCCATCCAAAGGCTCCATTTTCTGTAAACTGATTTTGAAAGTACAAAAAATCTGTTACTGAATATTTGAGCAGGCTGGGTGGAACTGAGTGGCTTCTTTGCCTGCAGCTTTCACAGAGTCCCCCAAAACTGGAAAATTCCCAGTCCTTGTGCAGAGTCCCTGGCTGCCAGGGGAGGCATTCCCAGGTAAAGGCTTTATTTCCTCCGGGGCCTCTTGAGCCCTTCTGGCCGAGGCAGCAGATGGATGCATACGTTGCATGAAGGATTCTAGCCATAAACTTATCACTTACACATTAAAACAGAGATTTCTGTAAAGGTGAAGTGTTAATAATATTTTGAAAACCCACATTATTGCAAATATCAGAAGACATACTTAATTTTTTTTCTTTACTTGGAAACAAATCCATGCTATTTATGTACAATTTTGTACATATGTATTATGTACAAATAGTTGCATTATGTAATGTTTTATATAAAACAAATTAAATATATTTTATAACTATTGTAACATATTTTCCAGTGCCATAATGATGGTTATCTAATAGATTTGTCTTCTAAAAAAGCATTCGGACATCATTTACCAAATGCATGAAAATTATATACAAATGTATTACAAATTACTCAGAAGCACCATATGCTACAAAATTCAAAAAACCTGACTTTGTTGATTATGAATTTTGCTGTTCAAGAGCCATGCTAACATCAGCTCTGTAGTCTCAGAGTAGTTTATTTCAGCCTGACTTAGAGCTTTTGAGTACCCAGTCTGAATAACTGCCTCATCTACCCAGTGTAAAACCGTTTCCTTAACCTCAGACATACAGACTGATGTACTCCCCAGATAATACACACCACTGGATTTACACTTGGGTTGAGACGTTATGTGTGTGTGGAGTAATGTGGGCTGGCAGGCTTCTCCTGAGTTGGAGCCAGGTCCGAGGCAGCAGCACATCCGTAGCAATTCACTTGCACCCGGAAAAGGGAAGATTGTAAGACAGCTTCTGAATATCAATAATTAATTTACAATGGTATGGGTTTTGCTGTGCATTAGATACCTAAACCGTGAGGCCAGTGTTCTGGAGAAGCAGTGAGCAAAGGACTGTGGGGACGCCAGGCAGGGTCAGCAGCAGCGCGCCAGGACCCGTGCTGCCCAGCGAGGCACCGGGCTGGCTGCGGCCGCTGCCACTTGTGCTCGCTCTCTCCTCGGCAGCACATGAGGCTCGATGCGCGGGGCTGAGGGCAGCGCCGCAGAGTCCCGGGCTGGCAGGGGCGAGGTCTGCAGCCCCCCACGTGAAATGCCCCCAGCAGCTCGGGGATGGCACCAACAGTTAATGGATGCCAGGTTTCCGAAGGGCAAAATGAGCAGTTTGCAGTGCAGAATCAGCCCTTACTCTAAAACAATGAGTGATGAAAACAGATAAATTCAGTGTAACCTGTTCTGGTGTGAGTATGAGATCCAAGCCTTATATATTTGCCTTATATATGGGTCTGTTTATGGTATAACATTGTCAAGAGGAGTGAGCAGGAATGGTTAAAAACAGGACGTGCTGGTTGTCACTCTCGTTAGTGAGAATCTCAGCAGAGCATGCGGTGATGGGATGAAGGACAGCGGCTCCTATCTAGGTCAGGTCCCTGCCGCCGCCGCTCGCGTTGGAGCCGTGATGCCTGAGCCCCAGCCCCCGGGAGCGGCGGTGCGGGCCGGGGGCACTGCCCAGCTCAGCCCTGCACAGAGAAGCCCTCCGGCATGCTGCCGCGGGGCCCAGGTGCGGCCCTTTGGTCCCAGCCGCATGGGTGTTTCTGAATGGAAGCGCTTTTCTACTTATGAGTGGCTGTTTTGCCCTGCATATGTTCACAAGATTTATCAACATAAGTTGATATGTTGGGCAATTTTTTATGCATACAAATATACAGTTGGTATAGTTGACTATTTTAGCATTGGCAAAAAAGCCAGAATTTTGCAAATAGGTATGCTCGGGAACAAAATACCTGATAAACCTGGGATTTCTTGCAAAAAGTACTCTTAAATACCAAAATCAAAATAAGGATTAAGAATTTAGTAACGAATTAAAGACAGCAACAGACTGTTAGTTTCTGATTACTGGACACTTGGAGCTGATAGCTGACCTGTGTGCCACAAAAGCCATCTGAATGAGGCCTTAACACCATAGATCCAACCGCCCGGCATCTGTCACCGGCTGGGCAGGCCTGGAGGCGAACAGAGGCCCCGTGGTGCTGCAGGGCAGGCGTGGGAGGAAAGCAGCGCTGGGAGCTGCAAGTCCAAGCTGGCCTGGCCCACGGCTCCGGACATTTTATTTCAGCTCTAGGCAGGATGATGCGCCTGTAGAAGAGTCTGAAATTATGCTGAGGCTCATTTTTGTAGAGAAATTAACTCTAAAGAATTAAACTAGGAAAATTGCATGAGTGGTGTTCAACCACTCATCTGGCTTACATAGTCAGATATTAGCAAAAAATAACATCTTAAAAATAACATGCATTTTTTCCAGTCTCGTTGCAGTGTAATTTGTGTATTGAAAGACCCATAACCATAACTATTACTGACCTGATCTTTAGCTAATGTAAATCACTGTAACTTCATTGCAACCAGCACAGATAGTTTCCTCTGTCTCAACAGAAAAAGCAGAAAGCAAAAAGAGAAGTCCTCCCTCCGCCTCACCAGGAGGAGCTGCCCTGCCATCCCCCATGGCAAACACACTCACGGTTCCGCGGGACCTCACCAAATCTCAGAGCAGTGGAGGTTTGAAGGTACCTCTGGAGATCACCTTGCCCAGCCCCATCTTGTCCTGCTTACTGGAACTAAATGGCCACTTCTTTTGTGTGTTTGAGATGGTTAAATAACCCCCTCAATGCCTCATTCTGCTCCTGTTTTCTTATATTGATGGTTTTTAGGACCTCCTCCCTCCCACGCAGTAGTTACCAGCAGATTATCCACATTCATAAGAACAGGGGTTGAACCTGAATCTTTGATCTTAGTGACACTGCCTGTGGCTCCAGTGGCAGAGGAGGAAAACAATGAGGAAGCCAAGCCTGGCCAAGTTTTCTTAACATGAAAACCAAATTCCGCCTTTTTATTCTTAGCAGGGATAAAAAACTGGGAAGACAGGAGAGAATTTGCCATCACAAGGCCGAGGGACAAAACTCATTGTTTCTCAGGTGAGGGCAGACGCAAACCACCCACGGTGTGCACAGCATTTGTGCAGGGGCTCTCCAAAGCCGCAGCTTCTCACGGGACGCGGCAGCGGGGCCGGTGGGAGCGCAGCGTCCTGGCCCCTCTGCCCCTGCAGCTTGCGCTCAGCAGCGCCTCAGCTCGTGCCCCCGGGGCCGCCCCTTTTGGCCGCCGAGGTTGGGCAGAGCGAAGCACACCCCACTGCCAGGTCCGCCCCGCGCTGTCAGGGTGCTCAAGCAAAGGTCCGTGCAGACTTCCAGACAATTTAAACCTGCTCTGGCATTTCAGCCAGTTATTAGTTGTGCTTAACATCAGCACAGTAAGATATCCTAAAGTAGTAACTTAGCTAGCTGAATAAATGCCCGTCTGTTTTAGTTGTCTATTTGTCATTCTCTGAACATCTCTCATATTTTCCCCAAGAAACTGTAAAATATGCACATACACTGCTAGTGGTGTCTGCTCTCAGCCATATGGTCGTCTGCGCTGCTAGCACGTGCGGCAGCATGGGCTGTAAGGGCAGCGGGACCATCTGCTGGGCATCCCTTGGGAATGGCCTTATCCAGGCACCGCCAGCCTCCTGCCTTCCCACCAGAGCCGTGCAAAAGGCACAAGCATGCAAAATGGGATTTGGGCTTTTCAGCTCAGGGTGCTGTGTTTAAACAAACTTCCAGTAAACCTCCTTAGTGCCTTTATATACATATATGTATATATCCTTCAATTGCAGTCTGGGTAAAAGGATATGCATAATAACAGGCTAATTAAGGCAATCATTCCTTTTCCATGTGAAATTTTATCCATAATCTTTGATGAATTGCGCTTTTGGATTGTTCTGTTTCTGTGAAGCTGCAGTTTTTCACAAGCAGTGAAAGCTCAGTAGTGCAAATGTTAGCATCCATTTATTTTAATTTTTGAAAATGAGTTTTCATTGCTGCTTCCTTTGTCACATTTTTACAGTTTGGGGGGAAAAAAGTCTCTTTGGTAGAAGATTGCATAGTAGGAGAATGGTAGCTGCGTTCCTTTAAAAATAAGCAAACATCAGCCCTCTAGCCAGTGCCAAAGAACATCACTTACGGCAGCTAGAAGTGTCAGTCAGAATTGGCAGTGGACGTGATTTTCAGTGAATGCACAGCACTGTTGTTTGCCATCACGTGAGATCACTATGACTGCCTTAACTCTGCCCCGACGCTACCTACATGGTATTATTTTGCCCCGTCGGTTGTTTGTTTGCTGGCTGGAGTGACAGCACTCATGCATGAAAGGGAAGTGACGTATTTAAGAATCAGTGTAATTTACTTCAGATTTCTCTAGGTTCTGTGTCCCTTTAGGAATTGCTTGTTAAAATGCCTGTTTTGTTTTTCCACATGTGAGCAGCAGAGTCCCTTTCTCAAAGGGTTTCCCATGGAGGGATGGATGAGCTGCGGCAGCAGTGGAGAGGGCCGGGGCTGGAGGGGCAGGCAGGGGAGCAGCGTGCCGCCGAGGCTGCAGGCGGGCAGGGGGACAAGGGGACAGAAACGGGGCTCCTCCGTCCCCCTGCTCATTGCCTGAGCGCGTCTCTGCAGCACTGACGTAGAGCAGGCGATGCGTCGTACCTTGCTGGGTGTTGGCTGAGGAAAGCCTCTCTGTGTTTGCATGGACTTGGAAGGAGAAAGATGCAGCTTACTTGCACTGCTGCCTCACAGTAGGGCGCATGGCTCGAGTGTGAGCTGCTGAGAAGCGTGGATTTGAGCGTCGTTCGGGCTGGGCACATTGATTTGATGAACAAACAGGCATTTGGTCATTCGGGCTGGGTGGTGAAGGCGGCCGAAGGTGACGCGAGCCCCACCACACACACCGCTGGCAGGGTGCGCCAGGCCGCCGCAGGCAGCCCCGCCGGCAGCACGGCTTGGTGGGCCGCTGTCTGTGAGGGGCAGCCCGGCCCCCGTGCCCTCCGGCGGTGTCCCGCTGCAGGGGAGCCTTGTTTCCCTGCTCCCGTGGGCAGGGCTGTGCGGGGCCGTGCCGCAGGTTGCGGCCGTGCAGGTGAGCGCTGGCAATTGCTCTTAATTGTAGTTTCTTTCCTGTAGCTAACTTATAATGGGGAGCCAAAGCAAGCAGCACGTCAAACCACAGTGTGAAAGACCGGAACGTTGTTAACTTCTGGTCTCCTGCAGCACATGCTAATGTACCAGTAACCGCTCCTTTGCCACAAAAAGCTACAACAGTTCTGATTCCTGACGCTGCAAAGCAGCCGGGAGCTGACGAGGTGTCCAAGCACCCCCGCACCGTTGTGGCCGGCTGCTTGTGGCACTGCTCGGAACCCAAAGTACCGCAGCGAGCAGTGCCCCCACGGTGCCGAGTGCTGGCTCACCTGCCTGGCAGTTTTAACAAAATCGGGAGCAGTGGTCGGTGAATTTGATGGCCCTTTCCCCAGACTGTGCTGTGCTGTGGCTGATGGATTCAGTTATTTTATTTCTATGGCATTTGCGAAAAACCTTTTCTGTTGAATTTTACTATCTTTATGTTTAACCACTGTTTCTTATGGCCTGACTGAAATCAGAAAATGCTACCAGAATTCTGTGTGTTTAATTCTTCAGAGCCTGGTTTTGTACAGGGCAAGATTTATAACCAAAATAGATACTAAGATGTGAGCTACCTGGCGGGTCCAGCAAGCCAACGCACCCCGGGTTGGTTTTGCAAAGCATGCGTGCTTTGCCACCAAAGCCAGCACTAGCAGGGGAGGAGATGCTCCCAGCGCTGCTGTCCGTACCATGCCGCTCTCTCTGCCTGTACAGGAACTGTTTATCTTCTCCTGGTCCTTTGTGAGCACTTTCATTAACAAAACACCGGATCCCCTGGGAATACATATGCCACCGACGTGCTATATAGTGACAGTATACGTGCCAGCCGCTGTGCTCTCTGCTCCTGCCATAGCAGCTCCCCCCGTGCAGCACCTCCTGTCCCTCCAGCAAGTGGAAGCTTTTCCATTTACCTCACTGGGCACAGGAAGGACACCGGTCAGGTTTTTTGATGTCTGTATTTCCTGAACTTCCTCCTGGTGAAAAAATGGCTACAACTCCACCGCGCGGTGTACACTGGCTCTTTGCCCCTACCCTGGCCCAAATGCAGGTGCTTTGCTTGGGCCGGCTAACAAAGCTGCTTCCTTCCTGCTCTGGTCTGCGCCCTGTTGTTTATTCTGCTTCCCAGGTGTTTGCTCTAGACATACCTGTCTGTCTTGTCTAAATTTAAAACAGAAGGCTACAAAGAACGGTCCAAGAATGGAGCACACGGAAGGGCAGGAGATCAGCTCACATGCAGCTGAACTTATGCAAGGGCGCAATGTCATTTTGTGGCACCTTTCTCACTTGAGGAGGTCCGATTTGGCTCCTCTGGGTATTTAACTCGTCCTTGCTGTGACAGTTCCTTTCTCTGTCCATTGCACTTACAAAAACTGTCTGGGGGGATCAGCTCTCTTTGAAGTGGCTTATACTGCTGCGTCGTCTCTTTGAAGTTCCCAGTGCCTGGTAGTAGAATTTAGCATCAATTATATTCTTGGCAACATACTGGGGTATGTATTCATACAGGATAGTCCCTGGTTTTGGAAATGGAAGGGGGAATCATTTCTACTTTTTTTTTTTTTTTTTCAGAGAAAAAACAGCAACTGGATAAACCTACTCCGACTGTAGATTTAACTGAGAGCCACATAATGCCACCTGCCAAACCTTGTAAAATGGAAATGCTGAAGTGCTTGGGGCTAAAAATCACCTGCTGGAGAGAGAATCTCAGTTGTAGTTAATTCTTACGCTTATTTTATTCTATAGGTACCTGCACCACTTCCGCAACTTGTGTTGAATTTATAAAGCTAAGAAGAAAATCCCTTGATACTGAAACTCTAAAAAACCTCCAGATGTTTGTACATCAATCGTCCATTTTAAACCAGACAGTGTAAACAACAAAGGGAGCTAAACTACAAAAACGTAAGAAAACGAATTGTTTATAAAAGTGTTATATTTGTACCAAAGTAGTATGACAAAACATTTTAAATCAAAGGTTATGGATTTTGATATCAGCATACGATTATACTATGAGAGTAATTTAACTAATTCCAGTTCTACCAGATACAAGCACCTATATTGGGTTATGCAGATGAGCTAAATTTTTACTTCCCCGTTTTATGCATAAAACATTGTTAAATCCTAAATCTCCATTTTGAGTTCTCCTTTAAACATGATGTCTTAACATATTTCATTTACTTGGAAGAACTGCAAACAATAGTATGTGGTAACTACCTGCAGTCTAAGACATGACTGAACTCTCGTGGAGACGTTGTTGGCTGGAAATCTGCTGGAATGTACTATGCTGGCATCTATCAAAATGCCTTAAATTAAATGCCTGAATATACAGCCCTGGTGTTCCAGGGGAGCACGGGAACTTGGAAGCTGCTATTGGTGTGAATATGCATGATATCTGGTGCACTGCATAGGACTTGAAACAGTGAAGACCAGTGTATTTGGAAGTCGCTTGGATACATTTCACCTCTGTTTACTCAGGCCATGCTTCTGCATGTTGTGTATATACATCTAGAATTTCCGTTCTGTTTCCCCGTTAATTAGACTTTCTTAATCATGTTTTCTTTAATAAAAAAGCTAACTGTACAGGACAGATACATGTGTAAATAAGGGATTGTGCTTATGTATATGTTAATATTTATATGTAAAAAGTTATGTACATAGGAAAGAAAATAATGGCTCAAAGAATGTTTTAAAAAGTTTCTTTTGTCTAAAGGCACAGACAGGACATTTACATAAATGTGCTATTTAATTTCAACATAAGCGTTTTTTGCTCAGTTTTCCGTCACTTTTGCGTTGACCACACCGGGGCTTGTTGTGATGAGCAGGGCTTCACGCGGCTCGCAGGGACCTTGACCACGGTGACAAGTTGTCCCGGAGAGCGGTGCCCTCACCAGCGAGACGAGCTGCATCAGACCCTGTCTGCTGCCTTCTTACGCGTGGGTCCTGCGCATCTTCTAAAACCACAGTCACAAAGCCACGGGGCCGCGGGGGGGCATTCCCCGACACCTGGCTCTTTGTCACAGGCGCTTGTCCCGCAGCCCCCCAGCAGGTGCGAGCCACCGGGGCCGGGCAGCCGCGCACCCGGCCGGGAGCCCAGCCCGCCCGAGGAGCCGTAAGCCGCAGCCACCAACCTGCGAGCAGCCTGTAAAGGTACACCAAGCCTCCCTCAAACAGTGGCGAGTCAGGGGGCCAGGCACACCGAGTGCATCGCTACGTTCATTACTGATGTATTAGGGTAGCTGTGTTTTGCTTACCAGAATTTGGAAAGTATGTATCAATGCATTAGCTCATAAATGTAGACTTTCTGAAGAAATGCCAAAATAGTCATAGATGTTCACAGTCTAGGTACACAGCACTTGGGTTGATGTAAAACACAAGTTGTGCTGACCGATGACAGCATGCGCATAGCACCGCAGATTTTGTTTGATTATGTCTAAACTAAAATCCATTCGAATTGCAGCTTACTTCGTCAACAACCGTACGTTGCATATTTCAGGCCTGTACTTCTTGTTCAAGCTGTTGAAGGACTGTGGCTATTATTTAAAGTATTCTGCTCTAGTAATATCTGTAGCCTTCAGTGTATCCTCGAGTGCCTTACGCAGCTCGTGAACAAAATTACTGACAGGGAAGAGAAGATGTAGCTGGGAGTTGGTGGTGGTGGACTGATGCCACATCCCTCGGCATCTCCAGCGCCACCACTGACACCTGGCAGTGGGCAGTGTGCTTTAGCACCGTAATGGATTTAGTTTAGACTCAGGAAATTGTATTGTGAATATGTGTATTAAACCATGTATTTATGAACTGTACATTTTATAAAAAGGAACTATTGTAAATTTATGCAAACTGTAAACCAGAGAAAATGTTTTTCCCCCACTATGGCCAGTGTGCCGTGACTTGTGTTCTCTAATATAATCTCTGAATAACCATACCCTGAATATGTAATGTTTGGTCCAGTGCTGAAACAGTAATTGACAGGTCTAAAATAGGGCTGGATCGATCAATTACAGAATTTTACACATATTTTTGTATTGTGATTCATATGATATATATCTAGAGACTTTCTATTCATTTGTAAAATACATAAAGTATTGTAAGCTTTTAATAAAAAGATCCGTTTTAAACGTTGAAATTAGATACTTTTGTTTTTCCAGGTTGCAGAAAGAAAGCCTTTGGTTCCTTACAGCAACTTTGCAGCTTTTGTTTCTTGTTTTGTTTTATTATTACACCCTAACTTTCAACCCCTGAATAACCGATCCACCTGAGTAACAGATCTCATGATAGCGTGGCATCATAATACTCACGGCATGTCAGGGACAGCAACGTGCTCTCGCAGCCCCTCAGCAGCGCAGCCTCCCTCCCACGCAGCCGAACGGGCCCTTTCCCGTCTCCCCACCGCTGCCCG
>VXAA01002916.1:905-16501 GCA_013399115.1 Anseranas semipalmata
TGCAGAGTAGACCCTCTAAGAGGATGTTCTGTGATCTCCAGAGGAAGCAAACATCCTTAGCATAAATCAGTCTGCAAAGAACAAAAGGAAGGCAGTATGTTGCTACAAGTGCTTTACCATGTAGAGTTGTTTCAAGTTTCTATAAAATACAGCTAGTTCTAAGTCTGTCGAGTTACAGCCCATTATAGGATTTATGGATGGGTAGGTTAATGCAAGCTTTCATTTTATGTCTTTGGTGCTGAAATAAACTGGCAGTCAGATTTTTTTGTGTGTTTTGTCCTATCTCTTTCTATGAGCAAGTTTGGAATAGACTTTCTGGAAGTACAACACTTTGCACCAATCCTCATTTTTAAAGTCTTCATATAAGGAAAAAAAAAAAAAAAAGAAAAAAAAGTTGTTGGATTAAGAAATTGACTATTCGTTAAATTGGCTGAGATTTACATTCCACAGATATACTAGTTCCTGAGAGAACTGTTACAAGAAGAAATGAATAAAAAGGTTTTGGTTGTTGGATCCCTCAGAGTACTGCCTCATTTTCACATGAAAATCTACCCAGGTAGATTTCTACTGGACAGAAGTAGAAATGGGAGAGTAGCGAGGTAGTTTGCAGCTCCACTGTTATGAGAGTCATTATATATAAACTCTAGGTTAGTGTTAATCTGTATCATATGGTTCTAAGTGTGTGCCACAGGAGTGTTTTTTCTTTTTTTCTTTTTTCTTTTTTTTTCTTTTTTTTCTTTTGCTCTTTTTTTCATTTTTTCATTTTTTTTCTTTTTTTTTTTTTCTTTTCTTTTTTGCTTTCTTTTCTCTGCAACTTGTAGGATACAGGAGGAGTC
This sequence comes from Anseranas semipalmata, assembly GCA_013399115.1. Lineage (NCBI taxonomy): Eukaryota > Metazoa > Chordata > Aves > Anseriformes > Anseranatidae > Anseranas > Anseranas semipalmata. The sequence continues at coordinate 1,742 of VXAA01002916.1, forward strand.
ATCTCACATTTTTCCAGTTGTAGTTTTGGGAACCCTCATTTGGCAAGAACATCTTTTGGTGAAAAATATCCACAGAATCTCTGTCACCACTGCAGAGCCAAGACACGCTAAACAGCAGGCCTGCCCTACTGTAGGTCTCTGTTATGCCTCAGAGATACTGAACATTGATTTATGTGCTAATGACTTAAGCTAGATAGTCACCTATTAAAAGAAAAGCAAAAACAGAAGACTAAAGAACTCTTTTTTTATAGTTGATTGTCTCTGAAAAAAAAAAATAATCTTCCTACATGTGTTCAAAAGGCAGAACAAATGAAAGAGATGATAAAGAACAACCCTTCCTAATGTTGCCATTAAAAAAAAAAAANATTAAAAGAAAAGCAAAAACAGAAGACTAAAGAACTCTTTTTTTATAGTTGATTGTCTCTGAAAAAAAAAAAATAGTCTTCCTACATGTGTTCAAAAGGCAGAACAAATGAAAGAGATGATAAAGAACAACCCTTCCTAATGTTGCCATTAAAAAAAAAAAAATTACTTTGAGCAAGAGGTTGATTAAAACAAACAAACAAACAAACAAACAAAAAAAAAACCTGGAGAATTGAGAAGGGTATGATGAAAGAAATATGTTGTTGTCTGAAACAAATTTTTCCAGTACTGGGAAAAGACTGTCCCAAAGAACCTCACTGACTGCTTTCTACAAACAGAAGGGCACATTTAACAATTTGTTTAATTAACATGATTACTTTTGAGGATCTCCCTGGATTAAAGTCAGAATGACCAGTTATAGTGGTTTGTTGGTGTTGTAATGTCTTGATTTACTTTAATCTTCAGTCTTCCAGAGTCTCATCTTATGTCAATGTTGGATATCAACTTCTAAAAAAACAAAGGCAGGTCATCTCTTCCATTCAAAGGATTAGTAGAACATGAGAATTTTCTGATGCAAGTGAATACATGAAGCTATAGACTTGTCTGTTTTACCGTAATACAGCTACAGAGGAAATGATTGGAACATTTGTTGCATGGTATGTTCCAAAAAGTAGTCTTCTTTCAGATATTGTTTTTCTTGTTGGACCACCACCATCAGCTCTTGGACTGAGAATTAGGTTCCTTCTGTTCAACATGCGATTGCATTTATCCATGCACAAATGATATGTTAGCAATTAACTTGGTTTCAGGGAATGCCAAACTATTTGGACTGTGTTTTTGTTCTTATCTGTTTTAAAACTCAAAATCCTGGGGATCTCCACAATACTTTTTTTTTTTTTTTTTTTTTTTAAGTTTAGGAGATTTTAAAATTTTTAATTATTTCCCAATTTGTTTCAGTGAACTGAAACAAGAAAAATTTGTTGAAATTTGAGGCTGTCTAGGGTTCCTTACCTCAAAATAGAAGTCTTTTTGTTCAGTGACAGACATTTCTATTCAAGTAATACACAGGTTATGTATGTAGCAGGTGTGGAGATCAACATGCAGACCACACTGCTACACTACTTGAGATTAGTATCCTTCCTACCTTAGCAACTCTATTTTTCAGACCTGGTAAGGATCAAATCTCCTCTAGGTGATAAAGCATGACTGGAGTATAAAGAAGTCTTTACTGTTACACAGTTAATATCCTCTTTTAATTAACAACACTATCTTTTGTCTTGGATTTTCACAAGATTAACTTCAACCACAACTATGGCACTACATTCAACCAGTATTCACTGAGCAACTGACTACTGGGAACCTATGAATTTATGTCCAGTTTATATACCCATTGTTTAAATAAATATTGTTTTTTCATTAGGTGTTAGATCTATGTTGATGGTACATATGGACCTATGTACTGATGGTATATCCCTATTATGTTTTGTATTGCTTGTTGTCAGATAACATACTCACCTCATGTTTGGCTTGAAAACCACTTTCGCACAAAGTTTAGGACTTTATAAAACAAATTTTGGGTTTGAATATGATTGAATCAGGTACCTTGTTCCTTTAACACTGGCACAAAGGCTTTCAGATATGTGAGCCAACTGAGATGTAGATTTCAAAGGGCTTAATATCGTGCTATGAAACAGAAGATGGAATTTGCAGGCAGCCTACTTTTACACTAAACTTAAAGCCATGTGGGTGTGCACATGGTAAATTTCACACAAGTGCTGATTTAGGTAGAGATAGAACTTCTTCCTTATCTTCACCCATTTTTGAACATTGTTTTCCCAGTTATGTCAGAAATATTCCTGTTTCATAATAGAATCTTACAAAATAAGGAAAAAAAGGAAGAAAATCAAATCATATATTTACCAGCAAAAATATGATACTGTTGCCAGAATCATCATAAAGTTATGATGATTATGATAAAGGCATGTCAGACCCACAGACAGAAAAAGCAAATTCTCAAAATGAAGCCCCCAAACTCTTCAACCATTTAAACCAGAACCAGAAACTGCAGAGACTCAAACACGAACCCACAGATCAAATATTCTGCCTTTTCTTACGCCTCCAAGAAGCAAAATATCTTCTCATCAGACTATAGCGATGTATAAACAAGCCCTTTTTCAACAACTAGGCAAGTCCAGCAGACCCCATCAGATAATTTGTTAACAAATATTTTGCCCTCTACTCATTTTCTTTTCCCTTTAAAAGTTTGCTAGTTTTAATAGAAACATATCTGGTCAGGAATAAGCAATAGGTAGTGTAAGGAAGTGGTGTAACCAAAGAGTAGCTAATGTGTTTCTGATGTGGCAGAGTGATTTTGGGGTGATCTGAGGGGCAGACGGCTTTCAGCTTATATGGGGACATTGCACATTAATAGGTACTTATAAACATCAGCAGTTTAATCCAAGCCCTATCAAAGTAAGTAGAAAGACTCCTATTAATTTCAGTAGTTCTTTGATTGGGTCTGCACCCAGGCCATTGCAGGATCAGGGTGGAACTGCAGCTCAATTTTGTTTCAAATTAGATACATGCTATGTTGTTACCTGAGAAAATTATCTACAGCCCTGATTTTGAGAATATGCAAGCACATTGATATCAATACATATGAGAAAAGTCCTTTAAGGGCACACAAGCGCTTAAGAAGAACTTTGTGCACAAGTGAGAATTTGAAATAATAAAAAAAAGTTAACTACATTTTACTAATGATTGTTCTGGTTTACGATGACCATGTTAGACCTAACAATAAATAATTCTGTTAGGAAATAAAAAAAAAAAAAAAAAGGAAGTATTTTCATGGGAAAGGGACAGAAGGTTCAAATTCAGCCTTGGGTTCAATGCCATGTAGCAGATGCAAATCTATTCAGCATCTCTGCAGGGTGAGCATAGACATTCTTCTAACAAGATTTGTCTGCAGAAAATTGGTAGCAGGGAGAGAAGTAGCTACGGATTATAATAAAATGCTTCACACTGGAATAAAAATTTTTATTTGAGAAACTGTCTGTTCTGTCATTACTATAATTTATAACAGTGCGGTCAAAGCTCTTGTGCTGCTCTTGTTCACTACAGCAGATCTTTATAATCCAGTGTATATGAATTTGTGTTGTCTTTAGAAATAGCTTTCTGTCAATGCAAGAATTTTAAAAACAGCAATGAACTAAAAAAGCTTCATGAATTAAAAATAAAGAAAGCAAGGCTGCCACCTCATCAGGTACACAAATGATATTGGAATTAACTAAACAACACAGTTGAGAATGAAGATAATTTTTAACTAATCAACAACCAAATCTGCTGAAACATAGCTCACAATTTTGCAAATAATGGCTAGCTATTTTATGTTTGTCATCCCACTTCACCTGTCAGTACAGCACTCCTAACAGTGGTTATCATAGTGGAAGGGAAGAAAATATTTGCTGCAAAGTTTTCATCTGAAAAAGAAGCTGTCTTGCAGGGCTGCTATAAAGCAGGTAGAGGATACTTCTGCTGATAATACTTGTTTTTCTCTCCATGGCAAGGGGGTGGGAGGGTGATGGAACAACTTAATAAATTATATCAAAGGTACTGTTTTCTGGATTTTGTGGGTTCACACAGATGCATTCACCAACTTACAAACAAAATGGTAAAGGATGTCTGGAGCCTGTCGTTATCTCAGGGAAAGCATCATACAATGATACATTTAATGTTGTCAACCTAATCTTGAAAATAAATATTTTCCCCTCAGATATTCTACAGAATATTTTTCGGAGATTCATACCAGCTTTATTCCAGCCTAAACTTATTCACCATTCTAGGAGAATTCTTAATTTTCCCACCCTAACTATCTTTTCTGTTTATTTTTTTTAAGTACTAAATTCTTTCTCAGCCTTAGTTTCACCAGACTAAAGAAGTCAATGTTTTTCTGTTGCCTGTGTTATCCATATAGACCTTTACTACTCCTTTTCAATTTTTATATCCCAGTGTTATGAAGGAGGTTTCAGCAAAGTCTTGTACACCTAACATGTCTCCTACAGTGGCCTCATTGGGAATTTGGGTAATGAGAAGCTCAACATGAGCCAGCAATATGTGCTTGCAGCCCATAAAGCCAACCGTACCATGGGATGCATCAAAAGAAGCATGACCAGCGGGTTGAGGGAGGTGATTATTCTCCTCTACTCTGCTCTTGTGAGACCCCACCTAGAGTGCTGCATTCAGCTCTGGGGTCCCCAGTATAAGAAGGACATGGACCTGTTGGAGTGAGTCCAGAGGAGGGCCATGAGGATAAGCAAAGGGCTGGAGCACCTCTGCTATGAAGACAGGCTGAGGGAGATGGTGTTGTTCATCCTAGAGAAGAGAAGGCTCTGGGGAGATGTTATTCCAGCCTTCCAGTAACTAAAGCGGGCCTACAGGAAAGATGGGGAGGGACTCTCTCAGGAAGCGTAGTGATAGGACAAGGAGTAATGGTTTCAAACTAAAAGAGGGCACATTTAGATTAGATATAAGGAAGAAATTCTTTATTATGAGGGTGGTGAGGCACTGGAACAGGTTGCCCAGTGAAGCTGTGGATGCCCCATCCCTTGAAGTGTTCAAGGCCAGGCTGGATGAGGCTTTGAGCAACTTGGTCTAGTGGGAGGTGTGCCTGCCCATGGCATGGGGGTTGGAACTAGATGGTCTTTAAGGTCCTTTCCAACCCAAACTATTCTATGATTCCATGAATTTCCTTCAGTTGGAGTTGCTTTCTTCTTAATACAGTCAGTCTGCGACCTCATAATATAGCTAGGACTTTCTTCTCATCTGTCTTTCCAGTGGTTCTCAGCTAGCAGAGAAAAATTGTATTACTCCATATCTGATATTGTATTTCACACCAATAAATTTTGTCTAATTTGTGTTACTAGTAGACAGCATTCTTCAGACTGAGTCAAAAGTGTCATTCATTTATTCAATCTGCAAATTATCTACAAATATGTAAAGCAAAAACCTATTTATCAGTTACTTGCAATATGATAGTTTTTGACTCCACAGTCAGAATCATGATTCTGTTGTGAAAAACATGGTGTAAATGTACAATAAAAAAATGTTGCTATGAATACGTATGTCAGTACTTGGCTAGATTACGTGCAACCAATTACTGCAAGTGCTACTGTGAACGTTCACTATACAGAATTTTCTGTCTGTATGCTGTGATTAGCCAAAATTTCAGAAAATTTTCAGCTCCTCAGTAAGATAATTTTCACTCCCAAAGCAAATTTTAAAGTGGACAAAGAAAGTCTGAATTCATCTAAATTACTTTAAGTTATCTCCAGTACAACATCTGCTTAGTAGATTAGTACTTCTTCCAACCGTAGATGAAAAACAGGACTAGAAAAGTTAATCTAAAAGGCAAATCGGCCTGAATTCCCAAATTTAGAGAAATCATGGTTGTTTAAATGAAATTTTATTTCAAAAGAAAATGCTTTCTTTCTATCAGAATATTAATGGAAAGAGAAGGTGATGTTTGGTAGTACATTATTGCAGTTAAAAACAGAAATAAAGAAAATCTGTTGTGAAAGAATGATACTCTCTAGGTGACACATGTAAAGAGACTAAGACAGTAACAAATCAATTTCCTTAGAGTTTTATCAAAGACTAATCACAGTCTCAATGTGTTCTTCCTTCACCTAAGTACCATAATCTTTTCTTGAGGAAGCGAATTTCCTGATGAAAGGAAACATGGCTGGTGGATAAGCTAGCAAAGAATTGAACTCTAACATGAATGTAATATCTTTATTTATGTACTATTTTTATTTTATTTATCTATCGTTTATATAATATCTAATAGTTTTGAGCCAGGAAGGTGGGCTAATAGACTGTTGACCTGCACCTTCCAGTTAGTCCAAATTCTTCAATAAGAGTGCAAAATGTTCTTATTGGGTTCCTTTCTGGCAGTTGCATAAGAGAGCATAAAAAAATACCTGCATTAAATCACAGAATCACAGACTGGTTGAGGTGGGAAGGGACCTCTGGAGATCATCTAGTCCAAGCCCCCTGACAAGCAGGGTCACCTAGAGCACGTTGCACAGGATGGCATCCAGGTGGGTTTTGAATATCTCCAGAGAAGGAGACTCCACAACCTGTTCCAGTGCTCTGTCACCCTCACAGGAAAGAAATGTTTTCTCATATTCAGCCGGAACTTCCTGTGCTTCGTTTGTGCCCGTTGCCTCTCGTCCTGTCACTGGGCACAACCGAAAAGAGACCGGCTCCATCCTCTCGACATCCTCCCCTCAGATATTTATAGACATTAATGAGGTCTCCCCTCAGTCTTCTCTTTTCCAGGCTAAACAGGTCCAGTTCTTTCAGCCTGTCCTCGTACAACAGGTGCTCCAGTCCTCTAATCATCATAGCCCTCCGCTGGACCCGTTCCAGGAGCTCCATGTCCCTCTTGTACTGGGGAACCCAGAACTGGACACAATGCTCCAGGTGTGGCCTCACCAGGGCTGAGTAGAGGGGGAGGATCACCTCCCTCGACCTGCTGGCAACACTCTTCCTAATGCAGCCCAGGATACCGTTGGCCTTCTTGGCCACAAGGGCACAATGCTGGCTCATGGTCAGCCTGCTGTCTACCAGGACTCCCAGGTCCTTCTCTGCAGAGCTGCACTCCAGCAGGACACCCCCCAGCCTGTACTGGTGCATGGGGTTATTTTGCCCTAGGTGCAGGACCCTGCACTTGCCCTTGTTGAACTTCATGAGGTTCCTCTCAGCCCAACCCTCCAGCCTGTCCAGGTGCCTCTGAATGGCAGCACAGCCCTCTGGTGTATCAACCACTCCTCCGAGCTTCGTGTCATCGGCAAACTTGCTGAGGGTGCTTTCCATTCCTCACTGGAAGTATTGAGGAAAAAATGACGTGGGCTCCCAGACCATTGACCACCATGCCCAGAGAGTCCTGTTTGATGGTTCTTAATTTACCCTTGGTGTCATTAACTCCCACATGGAAAAGCAGCAGAGGTTAATAGTCTGACTCATGGACGAGCTTTGGCAGTCTTTCCATGACATCTCTTATCCAAGCCCCTGGCAGGCAACAAACCTCTCTAGACAAGAGGCCAGGTCAGCAGATAGGTGCTGACCTAATTTTAGTTTAATCTAATGTTCACTTTCAACTCCAGCACAGGGGTGTGGAAGTAAGGATAAGAAGGTAGTGGGAGAATCTTGCCCACCCCCTCAATCATGATGACATGATTTATGTTATTATTACTATCTACAGAAAAAAAGTATTGGGAAACATGGATATGGTATTGGATCAAAACATCAACCTAGCACTAAAGTGTTAGACACAGAGCTAAGGAGTGCCTGAGTGCTGTTCATTTAGATTCACTGCAGTTTGATTTGTCAGAGCGGGTAGCCTACTCTCAAAACCACACAGCTAATCCATTTTACTAGGATGGATTTTTTTTTCTTTTTTTTCCATTACACTGAAATTGGGCAGAAATGTGCTGGGGAATCTAAGTCATGCCTCTGGACTTCTTCAAAAGCAGAATTTGTCTCTAGGACTCCCAGCTGAAATTTGGAGCACATTTATTAAATAGGAAATAGAAATCCATGGAAGTACTTTCTGAGAGAGCAAGAGCAATGAGCCATTGCAATATCTAATTCACATAATACTGAGAGTAGCTGCGTACAAAGAATGAACATACGTTGATGGTAAGTTATATGAGCTCATCCTTGTCAAGGAACCCATTAAAGGGGCTAAGCCTGAGACACAATTGGATTATTGAAATCTCTTGTATAACATCAGAGTTAATAAAATAATAACACAAATGCACTACATAATCGGAAGGAAATTGAATTATGTCAATTTTCTGCTCACTTTCTATCTGCCTTTATATATACTGTCTTTTAGTAATAGAAAAGAATTTATCTCTCTCAAAGCATTCTTGAGGTAGGAATTTCCAAAGCAATTTTGATATAGTAAGGATTTTAGATCCTGAAACTTTAAACAATGGTGACGTTATTAAAAACAGTGCAGTAATAGATTTAATTAAATAAAATTAATTCATGAGGTGTTCATATGTATTTTTAAATGAAGACAGCAGATTTCCATTGTTGTAAGTAGGTATAACCAGCAAAGATAGGTATAAAAAGTTGAACTATATGACTTGTTCCATCATTTAATGAGTAAAACAATGTCCTTGACAGCTACAACTCCTCTAGAACCATATAAGCACATGCTCCATCTAGCAAGGCAATGTTAATTTAGAAATCTTCAAAAATACATTTGGATGTACTTGTACACAGTACTGGTGTATATACGGACAGTCATTTTAAATGTATTGATTCTTCCTGCAATCAGATATGCCCTTTAAAACAAGTACCTTGATTATAAAGTCTGCTTTTTAGCTTTTGTGCACCTCTCAGCACTTCTTGGCAAAACGGATCATTCTGATTTTTTTTCATGGACAAGACGTTTTTTGTTGTGGTGATGGATTCTCAGTAACTGTCCTCATATCAGCCTCACTATCTGACATGTAAGATCCTGGAGGAAAAGAGAGAAAAAGTGTGAATGCGTGAAATACACTTGTAGTACCAGCAACAACAAAAAGCCCAATATACTGAGTCATCTAAATATATCTATTAATATATAGGACTGGGAGAGTAAGCACACAGCTTAGCAGTGAATACTGTGCTTTTCATTGTGCACAACAGAAAACATGCTTAAGAGTAAGCTCAGGTATAGCAAATTCCATGATTCACCCCTCTCCTATCCACACAGTTAGCTGTTGACCCAGGAAGACCTGCATTTAGCACATTATTCTGTTGGTTTTATATTACAGCCTGGTATATAGTTAGGTTGTTACTAGGGCTAGTACATGGATGAATTTTGAGAATAAGTTCTAGATGGTTGGATAAGTGACAAGAGCTACATCTATTTGTTTGCTTGCTTTTTTCTGTCAGAGATAAGACTGAGGCAATTCTATTACAGGACTTTATGAGCTTAAGCAAGCGTATGAGCTTAGGCCAAGCATATCAAGAAAGAGGTCTCATTTTCTAAGCCTAACACAAACGAAGCACATTTAAATTCTATATAGTTATATTAAACTGACTTTTCCCCTTCTCAGCTGAGCATGCTTACCACTCTGCATGTTAAGTGTGACTGGTTAACATGCTTTAAGCAAGTTAATTCTTTTGTTCACTGGGTCACTGCACAGTTAATGATGCTGTTCGAAGAGGAACAGAAGGGCACAGGAGAGTCCCACTTAAGAACAGCTCCAAAATCCTGCTTTAAAACATTTGGAAGATACTGGTTTAAATCTCAAAAGTATAATCCTGCAGAATTATTAACCCGTTGAATAAGGAGAGACATCACGACCACATGCTCCACAGATTATCTGCAGATAGTAACTCAAAGAAAACTAGATTAGCCCTTCCAGGCATGGCAAGTAGCTGAATGCTACTTTGTGAACATAGGTATCTGAATAAAGCTACCTATAGTTATTCAAAATTTTAAATGAAAAGTGTTGGAGCGGGCACATCAGCTGATAAGATCAGTAAGTGGATAAAACTAACATCCACATGGAAATAAAGACAACATGAAATTTGAAGTGATAAGGATACTACAGGGAGAGGATCTTTAAAATTATATAAGGCATCTAGAAAAGAATGTGTGCTTTTAAAACACCATGTTGAACATGCTATACAGTTTCAAAGTAATGTGCTTATCTGAAACTATATGAAAGCTACATTGACCTTAGGTTATCCATCTCAGTACAAAGAATGCATGTAAGTGCTTGATATACTTCCTCCTTTTAATGCTATCTTTAATCTTTTGCATCAAAAAATGTGCATAAAGTCACTTCAAAAGAATTTCATTGTAAATCCTTGCAACAATTAACAGCAGGCTCTTGCTTTAACAAATCATCAGCAGTGAGAGACTGTCTGTTCTGAAAAATAACACAGTGACCTTAAAGCTTCAGTCCTGAAAGCATCTTTGCTATAACACCTTCTCAACATACATAAAAGCTGATAGATTCTGTCACCCCACTTATATTTTATGTGATTGCTGCTTAGAAGATGTTAAGGGAATAAGTTTGATTTTGATAGTTATTTCCTGAGATTTGGGTAGTGTGTTTGTTAATCTATTGCAAAAGACATTCTCATTATTTGAATAAATCATAATATGAGGTTACTTTGCTCTTATCAGTTTTCTTTTGACTTATGAATTCTGCTTTTCATTTCCTCTGAGCTCTTTTGCTAATTGACAGGTGGTCCTGATGTGGTTCACTACAGCAATCTCTCTCAGGTTACTGGCTGACTCTCCAGATGTTTAATTTCATCATTTTGATATGCTTCAGTGACTTTCTAGGCTACTTCTATCTAGCACTGGTACACTTATCTCCCTTTTCTATTCTTTTCTCCCATTAGAAAAAGTGATTTGTTGTTGTTGTCTCACATTTAAATTAATTCCCTTGGCATTAGCTTCATAATTTTAAAGAATCCTTCAAAAGGTTAGTCATGGAAAGCCTTCAAATCTCAACCCATTTCCATCTGCAACATGAACATCTTTGTAACACTGCATATAATTATGATGCTTGATAGTATACCATACTCAAATCCAGCATTACATTGTGATCCCCACTGTGCCTCAAGTTCTTTAATTTACAGACATGCAGAAAAAAAAAAAATACAAGAGAGATTTATGAATGTTGTAATTGTCTCAAAATTTTGGGGTGGGAAATGCATTTCATTTATTATCCCTAGGCACTGTAAATCTTCCTTTTGTTTGATACATATGACATCTAGAATGACAAAATGTTCAAATCTGTAATATTTTGTCAAGGGATCATTTTACAGGCTCAGGATAAAGAACATAATAATTGTTCTGCAACACCTGAAGCCTCCCGTAAATTGTCTTATGCTGCCAGCTTTCCTTTATTACATTTTTCATGCCATAGATCTGTGAATGAACAACAGCTTTTAAGATGACACTCACTTATTTTAATACATTGCTGTATACTTGACAATCTTGAATTAAGTTGATTTACTTCCAGCTCTGTAATATGTTGGCTACCATACCTAGGTAAATATCTGTGTTCAGCTAAAACACAGACATATAAATTTAAATGAAGTAATCTATTTTATTTACCAATTTTGCTTGATAAATACATTTTAATCATTGTTCTCCAACTTCATCCACTGTAAAAACTTAAATTCAAGTACAGAAATCATTCGTAAAGTTCCAGAATTCTTTAGATTTTTGAGAAGGATCAATATCAAAAAGTCTCAAGTGAGCTTTTTCTTTCAGCAGTTACAAAACCAAAAAGCTTATCTATAAAAAAAATCCTGACAAATTTAGAGATATACTCACCTTTGCATTGTTCAGATTGCTTTGCACTAAATTCTGAACTTGGCATTTTGGGAGTCACCGTTCATTTCTCCTATTCAACCCAAAGAATACCTACTTAGAGAGAAACATCCGTGTTAAATCCAGAACTGCTTTCCAAAACAGGAAAGGAATTTTTTCTGCTATATATGCTTCAGTTATTCTAAGAAGATTAATGCAGTATTAAGTACTTAATTAAGAACTAGACCAGTGATCTTCAAGGTCTGTACTATCCCAGGGACATAGTAGTCCAAGATTCCTTATTACTAGTTTTCTCATGGATTTAGAGAACATATCCTCATCATTGTGCTTTCTTTCATTCTTCTTAAGAGAACTGTTTAGGTTTCAAAAGCTTGGGAAATGCCAAGTTAGCCAACATTGATCAGTTAGCAAAGGTCTTCTTTTGTAGTGCTAAGTTACCTCCTAACCACCAAAGAAACATTTTGGGCATCATCATAAGCTTTCAGCGACTTCCATCATAATGTTTGCCAGCTGGAATTGAGTTAATAAGAAGGGCTATGTGAAGTCAAACTCTAGGTTAAACAGTACCTGGTAGTGTCACCTACTGGTGAAAAGAACTCCTGTTTAAGCTATAACATTTTCTGGAACCATTATGAACAAAAATGATCAAATGTGATGTATTCAACCATCTTTTCCATTATAAGTTGTCTTTAGTATGTAGTCTTTCCACCACCACCCACTGGTTCAGGTTAACAGTCAGCACGGGCAAGTAAAAATTCATATGCCTAGTGAAAAATGAAAGTTTGAATGAAATTATTCAGATTTAAACTTAAAGTGAATATGACATTATAAGAATTCTTAACTCTGATCTTTAAATATGGCCTACTTCATTTTCTTAGCAGCAGAGGCCATGTAATTTTTGTAATAAAAAACCAAGCTTTTAGAAGCAGTGTTTCCCTGCCTTGAAAGTGTGGCCTTTCACAATATAAATGAAACAATAAAAATAGATATGTGCCAGAAGCTGCGGGATCAAGAACAGATATTTGGGACAACCTGTCGTAAAGACTTCAGGTATTTATTACAGGATCCAAAATTGCAGAGTTTCTCAACAAAATGAGAAACAGTTTGTGAATGAAATGAAAGCCAGCACTCAAAAGTGCAATTATATCAGAGATAATTTTCAGACCAAAAAGGCAAAAATATATGGATTATTTTCTATTTAATCTGTCAAAAAATAGTCCTTAATTGGAACAGTAGTGAAGAGAAAATGAAGTGTGAACACTGCAGCATGAACCTGATCATATACCATTCTGTGAAAAGTAACATTTGGTTTCTTAAAGAAAAAAAAATAAATTCAAACAAATCAGGAAATATAGGAGTCATTATATATCTGTTCTGACTTCCTTCCTCAACTGTAAACCCCCAAACGCCCTCAATGAATTTGAGTGTTATATTGAAACCTAAGATATCATGTGAATATACCTCCATAAGATGATAGCTGAAACAGACATTCAAAATTTTGAAAATCTTTGAAGTCATGGAAGAACATTTTGGAATTGCTAGTAAGAGTGTAAAGTACATAGTAAGATACATATTCCTTAAATGCAATCATGAAAAGCGTTACTTCAGAGGTTCCATTCCTAAAATGTCATCACAGAATCATAGAATAGAATAAAATCATAGCATGGTTTGGGTTGGAAGGGACCTGTAGTGGTTTTACCCTGCCGGGCAGCTGAACTCCACCACAGCCGCTCTCTCACTCCCCCTCCTCAAAGAAGAGGAGGAGAAGAAAGTATGATGTAAGGAAACAGGGTCTCTCGCAGGTTGAGATAAGGGTAGTTTTAATTAAAGAGAAAAAAAAGGAAAGAACAAGCGAAGGCCGCGCGGAAGCACAGAGGGGAAAGGGGAAAAAANTGGTCGGTTTAGGTCAGCTGCCCTGGCCATGTCCCCTCCCCACTTCTTGCCCACCCCCCACCTACTGGCTTTGGGGGGTCTGGAGAGAGTCCTGGTGCTGTGCCAGCACTGCTCGGCAGTAGCCAAAACAGTGGTGTGATACCAGCGCTGTTCTAGCTACAAGTGCAGAGTACAATGCTATATGGGCTGCTGCAGGGAAAGTTAACTCTATCCCAGCCAGACCCAGTACAGGACCTCAAAGATCATCTAATTCCAACACCCCTGCCATGGGCAGGGACACCTCCCACTAGACCAGGTTGCTCAAAGCTCCATCCAGCCTGGCCTTGAATGCTTCCAGGGATGGGGCATCCACAGCTTCTCTTGGCAACCTGTTCCAGTGCCTCATCACCCTCACAGTAAAGAATTTCTTCCTAATATTTAATCTAAACCTACCCTCTTTTAGCTTAAAAATGTTGCCCCTTGTCCTATCACTACAATCCCTGATAAAGAATCCCTCCTCATCTTTCCTGTAGACTACCTTTAGGTACTGGAAAGCCAGCATAAGGTCTCCCCAGACCCTTCTCTTCTCCACGCTAAGTAACAGCAACTCTCTTAGTCTGTCTTCACAGGAGAGGTGTTCCAGCAATTCGATCATCTTCATGCCCCTCCTCTGGACCCACTTTAACTGGTGCAAGTCTTTGTTGTGCTGGGGGCCCTGAAGCTGAATGCAGTACTCCACGTGGGGTGTCATGACAGTGGAATAGAAGAGGAGAATCACCTCTTCCGACCTGCTAGCTACACTTCTTTTGATGCAGCCCAGAATACAATTAACTTTCTGGGCAGCAAGCACAAATTGCTGGCTCATGTCGAGCTTTTCATCCACCAGTACCCCCAGCTCCTTCTCCGCAGGGCTGCTCTCTATCCACTTGTCACCCAGTCTGTATTCATGTTCAGGATTACACCAACCCAGGTGCAGGAAACTGAACTTGACCTAGTTGAACTGCACGAGGTCATATTGGGTTTACGTGGCCAGGGTTTGGTAGCAGAGGGGCTGCAGGGGTGGCATCTGTGAGAAGAATCCAGAAGCTGCCCCATCTTAGGTAAGAGCCAGTTCGAGCCATCTCCAAAAGGGACCCACCGCTGGCCAGAGCCGAGCCAGGGAGCGA
>VXAA01002917.1:245-39425 GCA_013399115.1 Anseranas semipalmata
CGTTTGTTGTAAACACCCGCCGGTATGCAGAGCCGGGCGGCGGCCGGCCAGAGGGAGCGCAGACGTTTTTCTTTGCCGGTTGCAGATCACTGCGGGAAAGTACTCGTCTACGGCTGTGCTTTTACAAAGCCTTGCGTTAGAATGAAGTCTTATTTGCTAGGCTGAATGACAGGTAGGAGATCCTGACTTTACTTCAACTTCAGGCATATCAAGCTTTGATGTCTTCTGCTCATAACCTCAAAATATGTGTTATTGTTTAAACAATGAGGATGCTGAGACAGACTGATGTCACTTAGCTTCCTGCGTTTTTGTTGAGACTAAGACTTTTCTTCCGGCGTGGGTGGGGATCAAACATTTTATTTTCATAAGCTGCAATTTTCCCACCTGGAAAACAAACATTAGGAATTCAAGTGGTAAAACTTACTGTATACGCTAGTGCCAGAAATGGGGGAGAGCTTTAGTACCCTCTGTTTCCCTGTCTTGTTGACACTGTGGTTTGAGCCAAGTCAGTGGCTCTTTCAACAAATTTCTGACTTCCTGAAAGAAAGTGGTTTTCCAATTCTTTTCAAATAGCCTTATAATAAAGTTAAAGCAGCATGCAGAAATTACCTTTTGTAAACTTTGTTCTGCTGAGCGCTTGAAAGATGTGACATTGAATTCAACAAGGCAGAGAATAAATTGTAGGTAGTTATTAAAATGAAGAGTACGAAAATCTAAATGACAGTTGTTATGCTGAAGGGGGGAAAAGGATACAAGATTGGTTTGTAAAGCTCCACTTTAGGAATTTAAACTTCTACCTAAATGATTTGCACATGTGCCAGTCACATTTGTAATACTAGACAAAAGGTCGTAATGTGTACTTGGTATCTAAAAATGAGATTCTTATCCCATGTTGTTGTGTTAGAACTAATAGGAAAATAGTATCATGTATGCATTAACTTGCAGGGAAAGAATATCTTTCATAAGTCATGATCAGGGGGACTTGCATCTACAATCTTCTACAGGCAGATTTAGTTGCATTTAAGTAATAAAACTTTTGCTTTTTTTGGTAGACACTCCATGCTGCCCCGTCATATGCACAGGCTGGGCAGAGACTGGATTGCCCACTTGAATAGTTCTCAGGTATTCGCCTCAAACAGCCCAGTTTTCACCTGCATGAGATGGGCTGGACACTATCCCCGCGCCTCGTTTCCTCTTCCTGTTCCGGTTGACTTCTCAGCAAACTGGAGGTTCCCTCCCTTTTTTGGACCTTGGAGGCAATTTCAGAACTCTAATTGGCAGCTTGATAACTTTGCACAAAGTTCTTGTTTTCATCTACCTAACCCCAGTATGAAATCTGAGGGAGAAGAACCATTGACAAAGAAGAGGAGACTCAGTGGCCAGCATGATACTCCAACTCCTGAGGAAGAAACAGACTTCTCTAATCAGAAGGAAGCATTGTGTCTTTCTGTAGCACAGAATGAAAAAAGTGATAGCAACAAGAAAGGTAAAAAAAAAAAAAGTTCTTTGCTTGTTTTCCTTGTTCATTTGTATTACTAAGAACTTATAACTTGTTAGAAGCAAAATTGCCTTCATCTTTTGAGTTACTATTTTTCTTGGCACCACTCCCAAGAAAACATCTGTCTTAAAAATGTTACAGTTCTGTAATGCTCTTTAGTCTGTAAACTGTTTTATTTTGTGATCTCAAATAGCTTGTCAGAAAGAAAGGTACATTGTGCTTAGCAGTATAGCACAGTCAATTACATGAGGTACTGCCCAGATGGGTAGTCCTGAGCTTGGTTCAGGCAACTCTCAGGTGTCACTAGATCGGGTCTGCTAACTTGGGAACACTTTTAAAGCAAAAAGTTTCAGCTAACTTGCTGTAAGAGCTGAGTTGTCCCTGGAAGTTGTATAGCTTCATTCCTTGTGCTGTACTGGAGCTCATAAGCCCTGCTGGACCGGACCTGGCTTCTTTCAGAGCCACTTGGGTTATCTGTGACCTAGATAACTCGGAATTAATGGACGGAGATTTAATGGTATTTGCTTCCAGTGTGATTGTGTGCTTTGTTTTTACTACTGTATTTTGCCACTGGCATATTAGGAACTCTTGTGTCAGACCATGACTGGCAGAGCGAACAGCAAACACGCTTATCCAGATACAATAAGAAGCACAAATATATCTACCCAACTCAATAACAGACTTCCATGGAACTTGGAAGTGTCTGTGTTAACTTATTACACATGGCATCCGAATATTTTACTAAGTGGTGTGGGTATTAACAGTTTTGCCTACTGTGAAACAAACTGAGGGGCAATGTCAAGACTGGGGCCCTCTGACGTAAATCACTTCCATAGCAAAGAAAACAGAAGTTATATTATGCCTGAAAAGGACAACAGATGCCCTCAGGATCCCAAAGGGATTTTGGGGCACAAATATCCATAAATGTGAAGAATTGCTTCCTGAAGAATTAGAAACCTCATATCCATCATCAGGAGCTGAAGGAAGGGAGGCTGCCCAATGCCGTTATTGCCGAGTCCTCTCTTAAGCCCCCCTTAGCAAGCACATCCTGGCATACCTTTATCTGAGAGAGTGGATAGTATTGTGGCCCTTAATAGTTATCTTTCATTCACATGTTGTAAGGTGACAGTAATTAAAGGCACTTGCTGAGGAGCAGTGTGGCTTTTCTCCTGCTATAAAAACAGTATTTGAAGCCTTGCTGTATTCATTGCAAATCCTAGATAAAGTCCTGAATAATGTAAGCACAGTGATGAAATTTACTACCCAAGTAGGGCAGATACTAACAGCTGTGGCTGCAGTCTGCCATTTGTTCATAACAGATAGCTGGGCCTTGGCACCCTCTTGGATGAGCTGGAACATAGCTGAAAGGCATCTTTGATGATGACTTTTATACGTGGAGAAATGCATATCTGAAAAAGAATGGGACACTTAATGATAGGAAGATATTCTTATAAACTTTCATACACGAATAATAAATACAAAATTAGGTATGGCAGAAAGGCAAAGTAAGCCTTTTCAAAACGTTTTGGTAATTCTGAGGTTTATGATTTTTTTTAATTTCTTAACCTCACTGAGGAAAATCAGGTTCAGTACCTTTTTTGGGACCCCCTGCAATGGACCCTCTTGCAGGTTATGGCTGAATTTGTTGGACTGTGCAAAGAGTAAAACTGAGCCTCCATTCTAGCCCTTTCTTAGTCACAGGTAGAGACATCAACAAGATGTGTATACGCTGCTCTGAAGGGTGTGTCCCAGACAGCCATACCCCATGCCCACCGAGAATTTAGTGGGAGGCAGCAGCATAAGCCTGTGTCAGAGGCTGGATTTGGCTTACCAGTTTGACAGCCTTTCTATAACTAGCAAGATGGTGTGGTAAGATGGCAGTGATCTCCTTAGAACATGCCAGTTTCCTAATTTCAAAGTAATTTGAAATCCAGGGCATATAATGGTTTTCTGGTGTATTTTTTTTATTGATGCTTGTATAAAGTTCATCTTAAATGGAGGGTCTGAATCACTGCTAATCGAATGAGCTTTGAGAATTGCTTAAGCAATTTCAAAGGCAAATAGTTGTCAGTAGAATGATTTCCAAGAGCAGTAAAAAGTCATATGGTGTATTACATAACTTGTTCTCTG
The DNA here is from genome assembly GCA_013399115.1 of Anseranas semipalmata. NCBI lineage: Eukaryota > Metazoa > Chordata > Aves > Anseriformes > Anseranatidae > Anseranas > Anseranas semipalmata. Next base: position 3,874 of record VXAA01002917.1, read on the forward strand.
CTGCATGTGTTTTTAACAGGAACTATCAAAAGACACTGGGAATATTTCTGTCAGCACAGTAGAACAATGAAAATCTTTGAAAATAAAGAAACTGACCAAAGCAATAGAGAAAGTGAAGCAAAATTTGATTTTACAGTCATGTCCTACAATATCCTCTCACAGAATTTGTTAGAAGATAACTCCCACCTGTATAAACACTGCAGGCAACGCTTGTTAATCTGGACATACAGATTTCCCAACATTCTACAAGAAATCAAACAGCTGGATGCAGATGTGAGTAGAAAATGAGCATGTGGATATTAATAAGAACTGATGAAATGGGGTAGCAAATTCCTACTGTTTTCTTTTTAGTAGGTGAGCTGTCTAGTGAATGTGACGGAGCTTTTAGTTATGTCATGCTTAACAATAGTTCTACTTTACGCTTACACAATTAGGGTATTCAGTGTGATCCAAACTCACAGTAAAGGCAAACTCTACAGTATATATCTCTCATAGTTGCTTTTTTTTTTTTTTTTGTCCCTGACTTCCTAAATAGTCTTTTGGACGTGACTCTGTTATGTTCGTACACTGTAAACATTTTTTTTAAATATCAGAACCTTCACATAAATCTTCTTCATTCAGTGTATAGAGCACACTTGAATTGCATGTTGTAAATAAGGCACTGAACATAAGAACAACTATACTTCCCTAGGCCAAAGGTCTACCTAGTCTAGTGTCACGTCTTCAACACATCTAATGACATATGTAGAGTAGAATAGGACACCTTTTCTCTAGGATAGTCTTGTCTGAAGTCTGTGTCTTCAACTGTGCCAGAAGTTATTTAGTGCAAGGGACATGCAAGACTGAATAGTTGGTTGTTGTTGGCAAATACTTAATCTTGGATGCCAGGCTTTTGTGGAGGAAAATAGTATGTGTTCATGCGGTAGCGTCAAATTAAGGCAACCTCCAGGACTGGCGTTTTCTGTCTTTCAGGTGTGTGACTTTGACTTCATATTTGTTTAGATAGTGGTAGCATCATGTCCATCTTCAGTGAATCAGAAGTCCATCTCTAAAACCTGGCTGCTATCCTTTAGAGTCATTTGTTAGACCAGGTAATAAAGGACTTGTAATAAGGTTTGAAGCCTTTGCTTTGGAAGGCAGTCAGACTCAAATGTTTTCTTTACTCTTCTGATTGTATGAGGTCTTGAGTGATGAGACTGCTCTGTTTTCTTGAGATTAATGTTCGAGGTTGAGAGAAAGATGCAGCTGTTAGTAGCATCTATTTCAAGTGCGACTCTGATCCAAAAGTATTCCTCTTGGTTGTTAATTTCTCTCTTCACCTGGTAGGTACTCTGCAGCACTTGACTTGTGAACAAGCTTACTGTTCTTCACTACTGAGACGTACCTCTGAACTTCTGCTCATATCAGGGTTTGAAAATATACCTTGCCTTGTAGGACTTAACATGTTCTTGGTTGGTCGTGGGTGGTTTTGTTTGTTTTAAGGACATTCAGTGCTTGTTGTTAATCAGGAAGTCAAGTCAAGCTTTTTGCTTCAGTCATTGTTCAGGCCAATAAAAGTTTGGTCATAGAATTCAACTTGTTCATGTCAGAAAACAGTGCTGAAAAAATCAGAGTAGTTGTGTTAGAGAAGCCGCAGAAAAACTGCTTTGTTGTACCATTTGGAAAACGTGGTCATGTGAGTATGTAGGCAGGAAGCTGGAGATTAAAGTCCTCTTCAGGAAGGGCTCTGGTGAGGATTGGCCTGGTGCTAGCAGTGGTGACAGATTGGTCTCCAGGATGGAAGGGCTGGAGCGAAAGCCAGCCCTTCTGGCAAAGAGCAGTCCAGGGTAGGCGCTAAGGTCTGTGGAGCCGCACAACGCAACGCTGGGGCAAAGAGGTGATGCCTTCTGCTGCCTGCGTAGAGTCATGACAGGCGGCTGCTCACAGACCCTAGAAGATGCAGATGCCTGCTGTGCAGAGGAAATCCTTGCCAAAGGACATCAACTTTTAATCTGTTCATTGTTTTGAACTGCAACCAAGAGGACTTATTGTTAAAGTTAAGTAGAAACTTCAGATTGTTGCTTCAGGTTTTGTTCTTGTTTGAGACCTTGAACGAGTGAGTGTCAGCTGTGTAAGTGGAGTCTGTTGCTGCTGTTCAGTAAGCACTGCTAACTCATTACCCTTCAGGAACTCAGTCCTTTGTCGGAGTCCCAAGGTGGTTGTAAATCTGTGTGCTACTGCAGTGTGCAGGGAGAAGGCTCCAGATGCTTAGAACTTTCTGAACGGAGTATTTTGAGGTTGATCTTTGGTTCAGATTGTCACAATACAGAAACCTGTTGTTGACTCTGTAGTTAATGAAAAGTGTGCCGTTGGCCTCTTCGTCCCATTGCTCTGTTATTTAGCCCTTTCCTAAACTGCTGAGAATGTATTAGTAGGTCACTGTTTTGCTTCAGTTGAATTTCTCATCTGAAAATGTGTCTGTATGAGAAAAGGTGGGAGAAATTGGGGTCCTCTTCACAATTTTAAGGAGTATTTTCTATAGGAGAGTGAATCCTTTTGTAGGATTGTGGAGGCAAAAAAAAAGAAATCTGAAATCTTTTTATTTTGTTTTGTTTAAACCTATAAAGACTGCCAACAGAGAGATGAGTTAATATTTTGATCTACTTACATATTTTAATTGTAAACTTTTGCCTTAGGTACTTTGTTTACAAGAAGTCCAAGAAGACCACTATAGAAAAGAGATCAAGTCAAGTTTGGAATCCCTGGGTATGATGAAACTCTTATGACCAATACACTTTTTCTTTTTTTCCTTCTGGTACTGCTCCTCCCTCCCCCCACATCACTTAGATGGTAGAAACATGTCTCCTGCCTTTATATGCAAAAATGTGGTATACCTCCGTTTATGTTTTCATCAAGCACTTGCTTGAAACTACCTTAGTGTTTTCTACCAGTATTCCTGTTGGATAGCTTTTCCAAAGTATTGTTTTTCTGGCATGCAACCTTGCAGTACCAGCACTAAATTTTATCCACGGTCAATTTATATTCATTAGTTTTTTATACTAGTACTGTCAGTCAGCCTAACTAGCACTGTCTTGTCCCTCTCTCATATGAATCTGTGGCAAGGAACATGTTTATAGGGATGTGATTCCGTGGTGGTTTAAACTGATCTAAATCTTCTTTGCACCCTTCACCTCCTTCTAGTCCCAGGGCCCCACTCCCTTCCTGGTACTGGTACTTTTCTGATGCCAGGAGGAGCCTGGACTGATAAGTTTTTTTTCTTTCTTGATTGGTAGTCTAGCTCCTAGAAACAAGTGCACATAAAGAAGGCAGAGCAATGGCAGTACTGACTTAAATCAGCTTGAAATGTGGAACAGCAATGTAAGGCCAGGCTCCTGTGGGCAACTGAGCTTTCTGCTGCTGTAAATGAGGCTCCGGGGCTCGCTGTAGCTCTTCCCCTCCCTAGCTCCCAGATGCATGTCGTGCCCCTTGTCTAGCGAGTGCCAGAACTAGCTCAAGAGGTGTACCCTGCTGAAATCCACCAGCAGAAGACTATTCAGATTTATTTTATTTTCCTGGATTACTTTTCTGTTGGCTCACTGAGTTAACAGTAAGTGCCACAACAAGGGGCAGGAGCAGGGAGAGAAGAGTAGGAATCCCCTGTTCCAGCACTGGTGAGCTCTGAGGTCGACTCCACTTTATGGGGCTATCCTTCATGAATTCATATGCCATGGGCTGGGCAGAGAAGTGTGTTAAAGAAATATATTCTCCCTCNACACAGATAAGGTCTCATTAAAATCTGAGTTTCAGCTCTACATAGAATAAAGAACTTGTTAAATTACTATTTTCAGGTGGACTTGAACTCCATTTCTGTCATTTGGTAGGTGTCTCGGTTTTCCTGTTGCAAGCTTGCCTCTTGCTGCTAACTGGATAATTGCATAATTGTCTAAATATGTTTAAACATTTGATGGTCTATGAATCACGTTAGACAGTGATTTATGACTTAGTGGTTATTGCTTTTGATTGGAATACTTCGCTACTATTATTTTTAAACCATTGTGGTAATATCCAGAAAAAACTTCAATACACAAGTCCACTTTTATGTGACTTGGGGTTTAGATTTTGTTTCTGTTTTCGTTTATTTCTTGTTTTGTTTTGTTTTTCCACATGAGGAGAGAAGAATATGCTTGGTGTCTTAAACTATTTAGATGCTTACACATTGCAAAAGGTGTTAGACCAAATTTACTGTCGTATTTAAACTGAAATTAGGACAGAAAGCCTCTTGTGTTCACTTTCCTTGCTGAATCGTATTTTGAAGCCTTTATTAATAAGCTGAATCTTAGCATACAGAGAAGGAATAAAATGAATGCTAAGGATACCTACCCATATATGAATTGTTAGTTATATTGAATAATTTCTCATTTAAAGAATACAAGATAAATACCTTCCTAAAAACTTTTTTTTTACATTTTTTGTCTAACTTTATTTTGTTAATGTTAATTGACAGTTAATGTTGAACTGTTTCCCATCTTGGGATGGCAGCTCAGTGCCATGGTAAAGCAACTTTCTTTTGAAAACAAGATAGTGAGGATGATCCCTATCAACTTAAAGTATAAACAGGAACTAGGTTTTACGTACTTTGTTTTTATTGTGACCCAGATGTCTTGGTATTCCTTTTCTGTCAGAAGCCACTAAAATCGGAGTTTCTATAAGGAATTTGCGATGAATATTGTTTATGAACTCTGTTCTCAGCTTCGTATTTAGTGATGCCAAATAATTCCCATTAAAATCAGCCTTCCTCCAAAGCAATGTAAACATCTGAGAATTTTACCTCAAAAGACACGGAGTTCCATGATGGACATTGAAGAAGCACAGTGGATGTCCCTTAATCTTTGGTATTTCAGACTGGGTCTTCACTGCTGGGGGAGAAAAGTAGTGTGAAGTCTTTCTAATTTTTTTTTTTTTCTTGAAAACTAATCTGTATTTATACAATGGTATTTTATGTTTTTAATTGTCTGTCTTGCAGGGTATCACTGTGAGTATAAAATGAGGACAGGGAGAAAACCTGATGGCTGTGCTATTTGCTTCAAAACTTCCAAATTTAGCCTGATCTCATCAAATCCCGTGGAATTTTTTCGCCGTGATATTCCACTCTTGGACAGGGACAACGTGGGACTGGTGTTGCTTTTGCAGCCTAAATTTCAGTGTAAAACTGATGCTGCCATCTGTATAGCCAATACACATCTGCTGTATAACCCAAGGAGAGGAGACATCAAGCTGACCCAACTGGCAATGCTCCTGGCAGAGATTGCTAGTGTGGCCCCTCAGAAGGATGGTACCTTCTGTCCAATTATCCTCTGTGGTGACTTCAATTCTGTTCCTGGTTCTCCATTGTACAGATTTATAAAGGAAGGAAAGTTAAATTATGAAGGACTGGCTATAGGAAAGGTAAGCTATGCTCTTCATTTCTCACAAAGAAAAGGTTAATGCTGATTAAAGAGAAACATTTAAGTGAGTGGCACTAGTATATGGTAGACAGACTTGTGATTATTAACATTGCAGTATCAATCTTAGTGCCCTTTACAAAGCCTTCAAAGCAAAAGTTACTGTGAAGTTAAGCCTGGGTCTATTAGGTATGCCTTACAGAATGTTGTATCCGTTTCATTTCAGCATGCTAGAAGAATTCGCCAAACAAATTAATTGTTCTTAAAAGGCAGTTATCCACAAGATGATTGTATCACTGTTTCTAAGTGTCCTGGTCTTTAAATAGGGCAAAATAACTACTTAATCAAATATGCACTGTGTTCTCCCTCCCTGGAAAGATAAGTTCTGTTTTCAATGAACTTTGAATTACAGTGTTTAGAATAACTGTAAAAGTAAAAATATGATTAGATGCTGAACCTAAGCTGTGTCGGGTTAGATGGTTATCTTTGTAAATTATTGTACATGGCTATTGGATATGTCAACAGCTATTTAATAGAAAGTAACTGGAGTATGTACAATGAGAAAGTATGAAAACAGGAGCCCCACTAGTGTTTGTTGCTAGAGGGATGTTTCTAGTCCCTCTTTGACTTCACTTGCTCCGAGAATAAGCATCATGAAGATGAAATGAGTGTCTGCTAGGGAGATGTTTATACTCAGTCCTGTTATGTTGCTAGAAGTGTTCTTGATAGTCTTGGCAGTCTCTCAGCTTTCTGTCACAAGAACTATCTTGGAAAATTAGGTATCTGCAAAAAGCTTGATAAGAGTAAACAAAGGAGGTGTACTTAAGGAGAGTTTACTGTTTTTACAGAGACTTGACAAACCATTATGAAAGATTTATTCTAGGGGGCTGGCTTTGCTTAAAACTTTAAAATGTACAGAAATCTTCCATTCATTTCAGATTTTTTTTAATTAGATTTCTGTCTGAAAAAAGCTTGTTGTTTTCCTTAGGTTTCTGGACAAGAACAGTTTCCAAGGGGACAAAGAATCTTACCTATTCCAATTTGGCCGAAGAAGTTAGGTATTTCACAAAACTGTGTATATGAAGTAAAACAGCAACAAAAAGAAGAAAATGCAGGTCAGTTTCTGGATTGATGAATTTTGTGGTCCTTTGAAAACATTGTTCAGGCAGCACCAAAAAACAGATCATCTTTTCTAGTAGAGGGGAAAAAATGAGCCTTGAGCTTGCAAAAATTTCCTTGATGGGCTTGTTAGAGTGTAAAGTTATTCGTTCACATAAGCATTTGCAGATTTTAATCTTCTAGAAGACACAGAAATTACTATGTGGGAACTGATACATAATAATTAAACTACTGTGTTTGCATCAGGACAGCCAGTTGTGCTGTGACTGGGAAAAGAGAGAGGAATGCAGCAGCGCATGTATCAACCTACATTCTGCTCCGGTGTTGATGTATTACAGTGAGACAACTCCATGGGACAAATGGGAAAAGCAAGCGATTCCTTGCTGAGTGTTATTGCAGCTTTCATTCACCTTTTTTCTGTGACAGACAAAACAATTTGAAATGAATGTGATGTAATTTTAAAGATTCTTTGAAGGGAATCTTAATAATGGAACAGAATAATTTAATCCAGCTTTGTGAATTGTATCTTGCTTGCTGCAAGAAATAAGTGTACTTAAAGATACAACAGTAAGCTATTTTATTCTGTAGCTTCTCAATATTGGTCTCACCTACATCCTATTTTTTAAGTGTAAATTGAATGTATTTTTATTTTGCAGGAGAAAAAATGGAAGAAGCAAAATTGGACAACACTGAGGAGATTGTAATAGCATCTGAAAAGTATGTGTCGTGGGGGGAAAAAAATGGAAACCTTTGGCTGGCTCTTAGTTTTGGGAGTGGGAGGGTGTCGTTTTGGTTTTGTTTTTAGACCAAACTTTTATCTGATTCCAGACATGGATACAAGATGCTCACCCAACTCAGTCTGCCCATCTGGCAAAATAATCAATAAATGTGTGTTGTGGCAGGAACTTGCAAATACTATTTCAGAATGCAGAAAAGAGGGTACTTTCTCACAGTTAGAGGGTACTTCGTCTGCTTCTTAGAAGAATGTTTTTGATAATTTTGTTACTTTTTGACATAAGCAGGACATCTCATCTTGCTCTGTAATGACATTGTAGGAAAGCAGTAAACTCTAGTCCAATTGCAGAAATCATAGTTAAATCCTGTAATACAATGTGAAATTTGGATAAAGTAGGGAAAGGAACTGGAAAGATCAGAAACTCTTGACAGGAGTTCTGTGGGACAAATGAAGTTCTTTGAGTCCCAAAAACTTGTAGTGTGTTTTTTTGTTTGTTTTGTTTTGTTTCGTTTCATTTGGGGGGGGAGGGTATGGGAGAGGGGTCTTTAACATGATTATCGATCTGGTAGTACAATTCCTATTCAGATAAAAATATTTGCCAGTTAATCTGAAGGAAAAAGCCATCACTAGGCTGTTGTGAAGAGAGATGTGGTTGCTTTTTGAAAGGAAGAATATATTTGCATTTACCAAACTGGTAGAGGCATTTAAAATAAGGCATAGAAGAAGGAAGTTACCACAACTGTATATGCGTGATGTCAGGATCTATGTTAGCCATTTCTAATCACAAATGAGATCCTGGTACCACTGCTGATAGTTACATTAAAACCCTTAGTGATCGAAAAGGCAAGTAGTGGCATTTCTGAGAAAAGTAGAAGATAACCCAGGAAACCCTGTGCTGCAGTGTAAATCTGTAGCGTGCCACATGTTGCAGAGTGCTTGGAGTTTTTTTGCCTCATCTTAAAAAGGACAAGAAGTAACGAGGATGATCAAAGTTATGGAATAGCTTTGATTGGAAGAGTGACTAAATGGACTTGGGTCCTCTTGGCTTAGAAAAAAGACAGCTGGGAAGGGATAAACTGGAAAATCATTAACGGCTGGCAGAACATGAGTAAAAATTGAAGGATAAGCAGTGAATATACTGATCATGACAAATTTCCAGGCAGTAGATATAAAACAGCCAAAGGTTCTTCTCTCTCAGCACAACTAAAATTAACTGCTAAACAATGTTGTAGAAGTTTCTAAGAAATAGTAAGGAAAGCTCACAGAAGAAAAGTCTGTTGTACCTAGTTTGACTAGTGTGGATGCAATGGTTGTTGGCTAGGTTGTGAACCACAGAATTGTTGAAAATTTGGATGTTCTCCAGTGACTGATATTCCTGTATGCATTACCTGTTCTTATTCCCAGCCGAAGTATTTGCTGCTGGCTGGTCTCAGGCTGTTAGGGCAGGCTGCAATGACTCGGTGAAGCCGCACTTCTGTGAACTGCAGCTGAAAAAGTTCGTCAAAATGCAGGATGCAGAAGTCCACAGAAGCTGCAGTGGATAACCTATGGTAGCAGAATCAATGGCAAAGAGGGCCTTATCCGCTGCCATTTCCAGAGCAGAAATTACTACCTTCCTGTATTGTACTGTCATATGCTGATTTAAAAAAAAAAAAAAAAAAAAAAAAAAAAAGCTTGGTTTTAACCAGAACATATTGCAGATTAGGTTTAAAATGCAGCCATGCAGGGCAAGGCCGGTACAGTTGGTGATTTGCTGAGCTGATGGGAGCACATGGCTGGGAGGGAACGAGGAATTCTTTTGCTGAAAGAAAAAGTGCCTTTTGCTTTCAGGAGTGAAAAAAACAGGTGAGATGAAATGGGATGAACTGAAGAGGAATAGTCTGACGGATGATGGGGATAGACAAAATGGGATCCTGGGGAAAGATAGAGTAGAGGGAAGATCAGGCATAGCCTAACATAAAAATACTTGATAGCTTCGTTTAGAAAAACAGAGAAATTAAGGTTTCTTCTATGTTGAAGGACCCAGTTAGATGAGTTCATAGTTAGTCCCTTTCATATAAGCTATTCTCATAGACGCTTCTACCCATGTTTCAGGGAGAGATTGCATAATGAGGACGTGAAATCTTGAAAAGCGTGGATGGACGTGGAAGCTGTATACGAATTGTCAGTTAATCCATTTTTGATAGGCTTTAGGTGTCTGCCATTTATTTGAAAAAGCTGCCTTCGTTTTACCTTCAGAGGTTTGGGCCACTAATACAAAAGGTGATTGATTGCTTAAGAGAGACACTAGTTTGCATATCCAGATGATTATTGTGTTTGAACTACAAACTATTTGGTGTTTCTTCATTGCTTGTTCTTTCTAGGAAATGCAAGAAAATAAACTGTTTCTCTTCGACTTTGTTTAGGTTGTCTTCAAAATTGCAGCACCTTTTTAAGTTGTCTTCAGTCTATTCTCACTACTTTCCTGAAACTGGGATGCCAGAAGTAACAACTTGTCACTCCCGAAGTGCAGTCACTGTGGATTATATTTTCTATTCTGCAGCAAGTGATGATGATGCTGCCCAGCCAGGTAAAGAAACCAGCTTTTAATTATTTTTCAGACATGCTAGAAGGGAACTTCCAGATCCTGTTCTAAGGAAAACATAGTGACAGTTTGATCCCTATCAAGTACCTCAGAGGTTTGTGGTGGTGCTTTGAATGTCAGCTGTTAACTGAGAAATATGGCTGGCCTTGTAAACTTATCACAGTTGGACTTCAAATGCCACACAAGGCAAACTCTTTCACATAGCTAAACATTCCTGTAGTTGCCATTTCAGCTTGGAGACCAAGAGCTGAGGCTACAGAAAAGCAGCAATGTAAGAAGCACCTAGGAAATAACGTCAGTAACTCATGCAGGATCTTAGTGGCCAGACCTACAACAAAGCTGTTCTTCCAACCCTTTAATCAACAAAAGGGCAATTTGTGATGTGCGTTAAAGCTGATTAATGAGCTGTTTCTTAGAAAATCACTTTTCGGATAGTCTTGATGTAATATCTGTGAAGTGAATGACCTCATGTGCCTTTCCCCTGAGAGCAGACACTGGCACATGGCTAGTTGTCACTCTCCTGATTGCAGTTGCAGCTAAAACTCACCAGATGGTGCAAGAAAGACATGGTGCCTCTGCAGGTGCATTTCTTGATGGGTAACACAGCACTATCCTTGGTTGCTTTTGTGTTCTTACCGTGGATGCTCCCGAGTGGTAGACTTTCCATGTTATCGTTAGTTGTGTGTTTTATGCCATTGTCAAAGAACATTGCACAGTGCAGTGCTGTCAGATAAATGCCTCTGCAGAACTTGGAGCGAAGAAACTTGGATTCCACTCCTGCTCCCAATGTAGACTGCAACTAGTGTTTATGAATTAACATTCATTTCAGTATCTGAAATGAAAATACCACCTTCATCTCTCATACCTTGAGTCTAGGTTAAAATTCATTGAGTCAATGCACAAAAGTCTCATTTGTCATAACATACACTAAGATAGCATTTGCTGTGCAAAGTGTCAAAAACAAAAGCTTCAAAACAAAAATAAAAGCTTTGAAAAGCTAGATGACAAGTGTCTAAACTCCTTCTGAATGGCATGACTGGAGTGCTGTGTGATTTCACTGCAGCTCCATGCAAAACTGAATCCTAACTCACCTGCCTGAATATTTTGTTGCAACACCAGTGCCCCAGCATAGCTGGGGCTTTTTCTTCCTGCATCTGTTTTTCAAATAGTTCTTTCACCCCATGTCAGAGCATAGAATAGGAGCAAACTTGAATTCTCAGAATAACGTAAACTGGTTTAGTTCTTACTCATCCTTTAGTTTGGATTTTCAGTTTTCTGATGACTGATTGTCTATCATTGAAAATTGTCCAAAGTCAGAAGAAGTGACTATTAGATGTGGTCTGAGGCTGGCTGATCACTTTTTTCCCCATTAAATGTGTTGGGTATTGGGTTTTTGAGGATTTTTGATGCTTTGGTTTGTGTTTTGCTTAGCCAAGAATTTGGTTTGGTATTTTGGATTTGCTATGAAAGTGGGGTTCAGTACCTACCTGGGTCCTGCAGGATTTGATTCTGCTGGCTGCAGAGTGCCCTGAGCTGATGTTAATCACTGCACGCAGACCAAGCTCTCTGTAGCAACAAACTGCAGCTTTGTAGACATGCGGGTGCTGTGCCAAATGATAGATTTGGCTCAAGAGCTGGGCAGACGTGCTCTAGGGTTGCTGAGGCATCTTTGCAGCAAAAAGGCTTTTCTTCAAAGCAGTAGTAAACAGCTGCTGGGTTGTGAAAGGCCTGGAAAGCTGGCAGTTGGCAAAGGAGTGAAGCTGTTGAACTATCTGAGGAGTTTAACAGTTGCTGGATAATCCTTTAAATACTCCTCCTGGTAAGTAAGTACCTAAAAAGGTTAAGCCAGGAGGCTCTAAAATTGCTGCTTGCTTTCATACAGAATTTTTTTTGTCCAAGTTACAGCTGCTGTTTGTGCTGTTCCTGAAAAGCACTCAACCCCCTCAGTATCATCTCGAAGGATCTCATTCTTAATGCAATTCCTTTACTTGACCCCCCCAAAAAAGCTTATTTTTTGCTGCTGATGACAGTTTTCAGGTTTTTTTGATGAGGACACATTTTAAGTATAGTGTAATAATAATGTGTAATAATAATAATAACAAGGCTGTCAGTTCCCATCTTCCCCTCTTCCATAAGCAGTGTGGTGCTTTTGTTTTTTGGGGGGGAATTTTTGGGGGTGTTTCGGGTTTGTTTTTGTTTTTTAGGCCATTATAGAAAGTAGCAGGAAACACCGGAGAAAGATCCATTTCTTATGATGAACAGTTAGGAACAGAGATACCAGAAGGCTTTTATCCTCAGTAGTGAGAGTATCTTCTGCCTGTTGGAGAATTGCATGCTTATAGATACAGAAATAAAATGTTATCTGAACCAGTAACTCTCAAAAGATCCTTAATTTTGCAAATGTCAGCTCTGTTTAGCCATGCTGTTGTGCTAGAGTGTAAGACTGGGTTGTATGAGGCTTTTTCAGGGAAGTTAAAATGGACAAATAAATCCCTTTCCCTTTCTACCTCAATTTATCCTTCTGCAAAATGGAGGGGCAGTGTCTTTCTGAGTACTTCGAGCTCTACTGGTTATAAGTAAGTTGTAATGTGAGGGTACAGTAATAAACTGAAAGAATTTCTAAAACATGGGTGATTTTGCATGGAACAGTAATCGTTTCAGATTATTTGTCAGGTTTTCTTCAGAAAGATGTATGAATGTGATTTTTATTTTTATTTTTTTTTTTTTTTTTTTTTTTTTTTTTTTTTTTTTTTTTTTTTTTTTTTTTTTAAATTAGGAGCAGAGGATTCTTTTCATGGAGGTCTGAAGCTTCTTGGTAGGCTGGCACTTCTAACAGAGAAAGATCTCTGGACTGTTAATGGTCTTCCCAATGAAAATAACTCTTCTGACCATCTGCCATTGCTAGCAGAGTTCAGGCTTATTGAACGGTAATACCCAAAGGACTTTTCATGTAGCTAAAGTTACCTTCACCTTCTCTCTTCATGTGATTTTTATTTTTAAGGGTTAATTCAAGCACTGCTGGTCCGGTTTAAACAAGGTTGCATGCGTGCTGATTTGTTAGTGTTGTGTAAAGTAGACTTTTTAAAGAGACTTTTTTTAAATATTGTTTAAATTACTTTATGAAGTCTTTGAGGCAAAAAAGAAGAGTTTACATTACATTAGCTTCCTCTTTGATAACGGAAAACATCTGTGCCAGTCTTAAAATGGCATTATTTTTCACAGAGATACTGTAAATGGTTTTTATTGTAAATATTAGTAAAACTGATTATTCTCTGAGAACTGTGTGCTTCTTCAGGCAAAGGGGAGTGAGTCTGTGCATGCCCCATTTTGTAATGAGTTGAAACTAATGTTTTATTACAGAGTTGCCCTGCAGACACTTTCATCTGAATACTTCTGCAAAGGAATTTCCTTTATTACTTATAGTCAGTGCAGAGGCTGCGAGATTGGACCTCCAAAACAATAAAATAGTTTTGCATAAGGCAAATATTTATGCTTTTAAAAGTTACTTCTTAAACTTCTAAAAAGTCTAGATATGACTAGCATTCACTAGAATCTTTTTAGAAGTATCCTAAATAAAACCACATTTAATGAGCATGAAACCTTACAGAAAATTTAATTAATCTGCTCTAGGAAGAAAAAAAAAGTCTTCTACCTCTTTGGACTTCCAGGATATTAAACAACTGGTTAAAGGTGCTATTTTTTCTTCCATTTAGTTGTAAAATTGTCAAGTTATATATTTAACAGGAGACAATGAGTAATAGAGAAGTTCCGCTATTTAGAATGAACGTTAACTTGAGCATCACTCGTCCAACATTCAGACAAGTATTTGATTAAAGCCTCAGCTGTTCCACAGTACAGATTTCACATCAGCTCCATTCCCTTTCACACAGAGAAGTACTTGGGCCAGTCCAAACATGTAGTTAGTTACAGTGCTGGTTTGAATCTTAAATTTTACACTAATTAAAAAGCAAATGCTTTGGACTTGCTGATCAATGGCTTTCATATTTGGCTTGTATTCAAATACTCTGTGTCACTGTGACATTTTAAAATGGCCAAATTCTTCAAGGCAGTAAATAGGACTGCCTTCTGAAACCATACCCCAGTCCCTGGCAACTGCATAACACCATTAAGGCACTAAGATTTTTTTTCTACTTCATTACTGTATGTTGTTATTAAAGGACTATAATAATTATTTCCTTTCCAACAGGGGAAACAATCACCTCAAGTCTTTTCCCTCATTTTGATAACAATAACAGGGAAAGGGCCAAGGCAGTAATGAAAGAAAGCAGAATCTGCTTGACATGATGCAGTCATCAGTACTGCCAGATTAGTGGTATTTATTGGTCCACAGCACTAGCTTTTCAGGGTTTAGAGTCTTGTTTTAGTCTGTCAGTGTAACCCAATGAATGGTTAGCTACAGGGTAGGTTTATGGGCTTCAGTTGACTCCTATTTGTCATACTGATTCTAGACTGCAGCCTAGTAAAATGACTTAGATATTTTCTGGAATATCACAACCTGGACATTTACATGTAATAGCCAGTGTTAGACAAAAGAAAAAAATAACCCTAAATCATTAAAAAGACTACAATGATATTTTTATTGAAGTCTCATACTGTGCATAAGCATACACGTAATGAAAAAAAGAGCAGCATGCATGTTTTCTACATTATTTGATGACTTTGAAGGGAGTTAGAGTCACTAGAACCACAATTAAGACAAATGCCATCATAAGCAAGTTTCAAGAGAATATTTCAGCTGAACTTCAAAACAAGAACCACCCCAAGAGTAGTTTGTCACACATCTCTATAGTACAAAAGAGTTTCAGTATAAGTTAGAAGTTAAGAGAAAATAACTCAAATTGCTGTGGACACTGGTAAAAGCTATATACCAACCACTTTTACTTGAGTTAAAGTAAACCATGGTTTCATAGAAAAAATTTGCAACATATCAGATAACCTCATGCTACAGAATACAGGTGATCACTATGTAAGTTCTTCCACAGTATTTTACCCATGAGAAACCCAAGGGACACAAGAAAAAAAACTGTCACAAGACACTGAGCAGCACAAAGTGTAAACCAAACTGCAGCTGATGTCAAGTTACACAAGAATTTCTACTGAAAGAATATTTCCCTCTCTTCAAAGTTCCAGTTGAACTTTGGTTCAACTCCTGAACCAAAAAAAAAAGCCTGTTGTGAACACAGGAGTGAAAAAGGTTGGGGAAAGAGGGATGAGAAAGGCCTCCCTGTAACTGATAAGTTAATCTTGTATAAAGAAGTATGATACATTTGAAAAGCCTTCTTTCTAGGCCTTGTGCAGCCTGACTACTGAAAAGCCTTCTACTGTTTGTAGAAGGCTGCTGGGTCTCTGTGTTGTCTTCCTGTCCTAGGTAGATGAGATTCATTGAATTTTTTCTGAGCAATGACGTTTGTGTACTTGCACTCATCTCCTGTGTTCATTCAATTCTTGGCTGATACAAGAACTAGGAGCTTAAATTGTTCAATTTGATTAAGCATTATTGTCATTGTATTATGATGCCCTGTCTTCTGAGATTCCCAAAAAAGTAAGTGCCCAGGAAAGGAGGTACACAAGTCCCATGGCAGTATAATTTATAAGCACAGCACAAAGGTTAGAGGCTGGACTTTTGGAATTATCCAGTTTCTATTTAGGCACCTAATGAAATATTTTCAGGAATGCAGCACTCATGCTTCCAGAGAACTCCACTAATGTGCAAGGCAGACCCCAATGAAAGCCTTACCACACCACTTAAGAATGCTGCCACAGGTCCTTAGCCAAGTCTTACAATGGAAGGACAGAGTAGGGAGGAAGTAGATGAGCTTGATTCTTGGTTATTTCAGACATACGATTTATTTTATTGTTGAATTTGTTCCAATACAAGCTTCCCTACTCAGGTCTAACTAAGCAGTTGTTACTACAGCACATGTAAGAACTCCCTGCAGCAGCATGGTGGAAGCTTAACTTCAGCCTGTGATGTCTGATCTTAATATAAGATGTCAAGGCATCACTATCTGAGACGGCTCAGCCTTTCAAAGACAAGGTTCAAAGTTACACACAAATGTTCAAAGAAAAACATACACTCAGGTTAGCAATTCTGACATTTTTTTTCCATTATTGCAAGAACATATACAAGAAACAAACTATTACGTGAACACTTGTCTCTCCAAAACAGCAATGTATTTTTTGTGCTTCAGCAGTGTAGTCTGGAAAGACTAAAAGCTTGTGACAAAGTATAAAAAATTATTAAAGTTTAGAAATTCTTTGTTCATCAATTACCGTCATTAAAAAAACTCATCTTTTTTCCGAAGATGTCAGTGTTTAAGAATACACTTGCATATTACTCTTACTTAACATCTTTCAGCAACATGCACAAAACAATAATACAGGTGGCAGAGCACATCCAGTGCTGTTTTAATACTACCAGAAATGCTGGGAAACAGTACAAATTCATTACAAAACAATAATACTGACAGTTTTGCATATCTATTAAGTTTAGTGAGGTAATGTTGACACTTTAAAAACTCATGCCACTTCTGCACTGTTTGTTTTTATTGCTGAATTAAGTATTAATACTGAATGTGATTTTTCTTTTTAAACACTGCACCCCAGCACATCTTAATATTGTGTATGATTTTATAGTCATCCCAAAGCTACTACCTAGCACAATGTCCAAATTCAATTAATTCTTGTACAGCAAAACTCTATTTGTAGAAACTCACGTACCACTGGAGTTAACTCCTACACAACAGAGTGAAAAGAACCTCATATCCTGGCGAACAATTGTAGGTTCTCTTCACTGATGCCTTTTCCGTGAATTGAATGAAAATAAATACTGCCACCAAAAAAAAAAAAATCCCCCCCCATTCTACTTTCTAGGTAAAACTTTTATTTTAAGTGTCCACAAGTTAATAAATAGTCCCATTCCTTTTTCCTTCCAATGGAGTGCAGGTAAAGTGCAGCGGGAAGCACCAAGGAAGCCCTCTGTCCAGCCTATGGCTTTGTTAGATGCGGAGCTGGTAGCCTACCTCGTTGAGCGTAGCCAGGTCTCCCTTCTTGTCCACCACCGCAGGCCTGCAGGCAAGGGAGGGAAGAGGGTGCTGCTGAACATCGATCTGACACTGCCACGCAGGAATTGAGAGAGCGCTTGTAAAACCAGGTACACTTTGCTTCAAAATAGGACTGACTACATCTACTTTTCCATTGCAAGCACAACCCTGCTGAGTTTGTCACATAAACACAAGCATAACCTGAGCTACTCACGTAGGTTCCCACTGAAGCCAGCCAAGCACCAGCAAGAAACAAGCCGTCCCATCCTGCAGTGGGGGAACTAAGCCTGGAGCACCCCTCTCCCTCTGGCCTGAGAAGGGGCTTCAGTGAGTAGCTAAGAACAGGCACATCCCATCTGCCCCACAGCAGGGCTCCAGCTTTTATAATAAAATGAAAACTGCTGAGAGCAAATGGGCAAAGCCTCTCACATGGTCAGCGTGTGTTGTCTCTGAGCCCACCCTTTCCTCTTGGCTAGGTCTGCGTGGAGGTCTAGAGCCAGCCAAACAGAAAACGCGAGATGAACCGCTTTCAGTCCCAGGCATCTTACATTTTGGTGTAGTCAAGCTGTTAAGTTATTACACATACGTTGTTACTATATCAACAACATTAAGCAAATGAAACTTTAAGATTGAGCAGTCAGTCTCTCCCTATTTAGCAGGCAATGGAAAAGCTCCTGCAACAACATTCTTAAACCTAAATAATCCCGGTGATTTATAGTTTACGGAAGCATCTAATTTGACAGTTTATTCCAGGCCCTCAGCTATTTTCACATTAAGCCACATGTTTGCTTTTCTAAACGCAGACATTGTTTAAAATACATTTCTCCTAGTGGACTCTACGGCACGTCCACTTCACTGCAAAATCATAGCTAAAGCCTGAGTAGTAAAATGTGAAGTTGGTAATCGCTCCAGTGCTTTCCTACGGCTCCTCAGACCTGGTTTCCAGCTCTTACCACTTTTTGTTTGCTCACTGTGCAGCAGATGGGACCTGTGAGATTGCACACACAAGGCTGACACTCATCCCACCTGCGCAGCCTGCCCATCCCCACCAGAGTCCCTCCGGGCATCCAGCACAGCCATGGGGGAGGCAGCCAGGCCAGGGACGCCCCTGCCCCGCTTGTGGCACTTTGCTGGGTGCGTGCGGCAATCTAAAAGCTGGACCGCTGCAGCGCTGAGAGGTGGGGACATGCACACACACAAATGTGAGCCAGAGCCTCAGAAAAGTTTCAGCTCTTTGATTCAGTAAGTGAAACTTTTTTCTGCCTAGTTGCGTGTTGAAAGTAACCTGTTCTGTTCACCACTCATCCAAGCACCTCTGTTAAGAATCCCATCCTCTTTGCATTACTGCTGTGCACCCTGCCAAGTGTTCGTCTCAGTTTGTAAGTACTTAACAGAAGAGCAGGTGTCTTCATGGGTCTCTAGCACTTGCACAAAGGAATTACACCTGAAGAAATCATTGCAAGGTAGTTTAGATTTTTTCACTTCTTTCCTTCAAAGCAAATGGGATTTTACTATCCAGGAAACAAGCTACAGGCTGCATCTCTCAGAGCATGCATAGGAGTCTGAGACCAGCAAGAGATGCACTGTATGAAATTTCCAGATTGTCCTTCCTTCCTTCCTCAATTTTAGGAAAGGATGATCTTCCTGTCCCACCCCTCTCTCCCTCCTTCTCTCCCTTTAATTAAAGCAAGCCTGGATGGTTCTGCCTTCTCTGGTTATCCGAGAGAGATGGGCAGTCACTGGAGTAGCAGAATTTTCCTTTCAACAGCTGAATTAGGTCAGAAGCACACAAGGGCAGTGTCACTATGACACTCACAGAGCACACATGTGTTAAGCCTCAAAATTAAATGAAAAGGAAATAGATCTGGCAAACTGACATATAGGAGCAGAGATGCTTCAGGCTGTCACATGGCACTCCCTCCCAAACTCCTCCAGCTCCAAACACTTTATTGAGGATGAAGACACTGCTTTGCCTGCTCCGGCACAGTGGCTTGCAATTTGCTGCACCCTCCTGCTTTGGGACATAAGAGGATGGACACCACAAAGCTTCACTTACGGATTCACACCACCCTGTATCCTCTTTAACCATCCTGTCTATTGGCCACCCTTTGCAGGATCACATCCCATCAGCTGTGGGTTAAGAGCACATGGACTGTTACCATGGCTTAATTAACGAGCTGTAATTTGACTATGCATCAGTCTCCTACACTGGCACGTGTTCCTTATTGTGTTGCCACCCATGTCCTGCAACGTACCCTTTGTGCCTTGTAGCTGTACGCCCGGGCTAAAACACTATCGGGGGCTCACCAGTAGTTACCACCGGCATTTACATAATGTAAATGGTAAGGAACCAGGGGGACAAGTTAAAGGGTTGAGCCTGTAAAACCTGCCTCTGTCCCCAAGCACCGCTTCAGCCTCTGTTCTTCGGAAGCAATCTGACAAAGACATTCCAGCTCACGCATTTTTCACTGGGAGATTTTTCCCAGCAGGCCCATCTAATTTTATTGTTGACAAAAAGCAGGCTGTAATAACAGCTTGCCATCAGCAGGTGAAGCCTCTCAAACGAATGTGTTATTCAGACCCTGCCAGCTCATGCTAGAGCAAAACACTTCTCCCTCCCTCCCTCCCCTGCAAGCTCTAAAAAGCTGTAATTACAGCATGCAAATAAGAGATTCATGAAGAAACAAAACACAGCATCGATAAGCGCGGTCATTCTTTAGCCAGGAAGTCAGCCTAAAGCCTGGTAAGCCTTACCCAAAAGTCTTTCCTCTTCTGGGCGTGACACAAAGGCCTCTCACTGCTACTAGGCTCTCAAGGATGCATCAATATAGAAAAGAAAACACCGAGCTTCCTTCCCCTCTTGCGTTTCCCCTCACCTGAGATTAATCGCTCAATAATCAAGATAATCGAGATTAATGCATCCCGGTATCTATCATTCAGCCCACCCCTCAACGCCACCCCCCTGCAGACCCATGAGACCTGCCATCGCAGCGGGCAGGGATATATATATATATATATATATAAAACATGTGGGATATATATATTTTGTGACATCAAATGAGCTTTCAAAATCCAGCTTCAAATGACTTCAGGGACTCACTCTCAAGCCCTGCTGTGCAGCAAAATGCACAGTGACCAAAAATACCTGTCAGTTCTTGCCACTTTTCTTCAAGGTCTTTAAACACAACTGCATCGCAGTAGGAAGAAGCCACATTTGCAGAGAAGCATTTCCACTCCCATACGCGTCAGTGAGAACAGCCCCGAGGAGGGAGCCAGGCCAGTTAAAAGGAGATCAAATCCAGCACTGACACTCGCTGCCTGGCATTCCTAGGCCGGAGCAAGGCACAGGCCAGAGGTGCCCACCTCAGACAAGTTCCGAACCAGCTCCTCGCTGCTGGCAGGAGGACTTCGCACGCGCTGTTAGGGCCATCCTGGGCGCGCACGGAGGCGGCTCCTTCGGCTTTCCTTGTGCAGCGCACCAGGTGCCCCGCTCCAGCCTCAACGCTCCTCGTCCACGCTACAGCCAGCCAGGTGCCTTCTTTGGCTCAAGAGGTTAAACACACCAAGTGACGGTGCGAGGACACCGCGCCAAATGGCAACTGGCAGCATTAGTTTTTCCTCCTGGCACCCATCTAGCGGGCAGCTCACTCCGATCACCTCCTCAAAAAGGAGGAGACGGCTTAACGCAGCTACGAAAGCCACTCACTTTGATGCACATCACTTTAAAAGCTGCCCAAAACGTGGCTCCACTGCCCAGGCACTGCACGCCAATGTGCGCTGCCCCATGGGCAGAGCTTCACAGCTGCATCCCTCAGGTGGGTTGAGGGAGATGGCGAGTGCGCAGCAGCCTGCTCCTTCGCGATTCAGTGACAAGTCACGTGGAGGAGGAATTAATTTACTCTGTCAAGGAAATGGTTAGCTGTTCTGCCTAGAAGCTGGGCCCTGAGGGCTTTGTCTCTGCCCAGAGCTGCAAACATGGGCACGAGCACTTTTGCAGGATGTAAAGGAGTTGGATTCGATGATCCTTGTGGGTCCCTTCCAACTCGGGATATTCTACGATTCTACGTACTAGGAGCAACAAAGCAATTATGTGACAAAAACAACAAAAATCCTGTTCTGAGATAACTTCAGCTCCAGAGGAGAGCAAGGTCTCAGGGGGCCACAAACAGAGGTCCAGAGCCAAGCTAAAGCTGCACCAGTCCTGTGCCAGGAGCTCTGCCGCACGTGGAAATGAAGGGACATGACTGGTGTAATAGTATGATTGGGTATGTTTGCATAGCATTTTGTTGCAAATTGTATATAAGCTACCGCAAATTTTAATGGGGGGGGACTCTTTCCCTCATTTCCCTAATGGAGGAGGGGTCTCATGATCGTGACTAAACTTTACTAAAACTTTGTAAATCTACCCTTGTGTCTTGTTTCCTCCTCAAGTCGCAGAGCGTCCCCAGTCACTTTTGTGACAGTCCCCTGGAGATGGATATAAATCATCCCTATCTTACCGCAGCAGGTGCTCAGCAGCTCTCAGGAAACCAGCTCAATTGGCGTATCACTGAGCCCAGCGAGACTCACTCTTCCCTCCAGGCACACGTGACCCACGCCAGCAACTACAGAAGCACTATGAGAAACCCAAAGGTGAACCCATCCCTCCAAGAGAACCCAGGAGATGAAGAAGCCTGGAGGAGCAGGGCCTGCTACAACTATAATTATCCATGCACTAAATAAGGAGTTTGCATTGATGACGCCCTAAGTACAGCATCGTGGACCGAGTATGAATTCACAAGTAAAAATAAAAGCCTGCTGTGAAATCATCTGCTGCTAAAGTATCTTGAAGTTATCTTTAGAAAGTTAGCCTAATGTCTTTGTTAGCCATTTTAAAATAAATAAATAAGTGCTGAGACAGTAGTCTGGGAGCCTATTTAAAAAGCAATGATCATAAATATGTGACTAATCTGGGTTACGTATATGCTTTCACAGTTGTCAGCTTCCTGGCATGAAGCAGCGCAGCTAAAACTCGACTCTTCCGCATGTAAGGTATGGGAGTCTGAATGGCTGGTGGCTGTAAAAGGCCCGTGGTCTGGAAGCTCCCTTTTATCCATTTAGAGGCATCGCATGCAGTTAGTCCATTCCTCGCTACCCAGTTAAAGAAAAGCCAAGCTAAGACGCATGAAGGAAGTGGTCTGGTTTTTAAACCAATTATACTCAAAAGTATACAATGGAAGTGATGTTTCTGCTTCAGCAAGAAGAGGAAAGGCTTACTTCTGGCAGTCCTCTGTGAAAACCGCTCCATTAGCGACAGAGCCCAGTGCTAACGCTGATCACAGGATCCAACTCCTGTCAGAGGCACAACGAGAGCAGGGCACCCCACCACCACCACGAGAGGCGTTCTCCTGTTTTTAATACCTATGTCTGAACACTCTTAAACATGATCAAACTACTTTCCTCCCTGTAAAGGTCTCCTGCACCACAAACTAGGTTGTTTCTCCCAGAAGTGTACTGTTTAAAAAGTGGAAAAAGAAAATAAAAGGTGAAACCCACACTTCCACCGTCACAGCCATCTAACACCCTGTAGAGCTGAACCAAGCAAAGGTCATCAGGGCCTCCAAGGACATCAGGCAGCAGTAAGCACAGCCACGCCAGGACATCAGCATTATGGGTCTCTAGAGCCTCTCAAGCAATCAAGATACCTGCTACAGTTTTGCTATATATGTCAGTAAGCGTGTCTAAGTTTTGTACTGTAAAATAATACATCATGACCTTCAACTTCGGACCCACCAGTGATGGCAGCAGCAACAGCACAGGAATACTCACGATTTGTCTCTTCTGCACGCCCGTCTCTGAGGGCTGGCTTGCCTCCGGCGAGGGGACAACGACTTACCCCGTGACCTCTCTTTCACTGGAGAATGGGCACTTGAGGGTTTCAGAATCTGCAAGAGATGGGGGAGGGAAGGAAGAGGCATTCAATGAAGGCAACGATTCACTAAAAAAATAAATAAAAAATAAATAAAAAATAAAGGGCCTTAGATGGTAGCATGGATGGCACACAAAGAGCCCTCAGTCCCTTGGGGTTTATTCAAACCCTGCCCCAGGTTAAGAGGAATTCAAAGCTGTTATCATGTGATAGCTGTGCAAGGGCCCCTTGCAACAATTAGTTGGCGTCATCAACTCAGTTCTCAGCTAAATATTTAATAATAATAATTAAAAAAAAGCCTCATCCACAGCTTTCTTCAGAGCTGGCAACAGTAAGGGGTAAGAAAAGCTTGCTTTGTGCCTCGGCTGAAGGAGGCTTATGCAGCCCAGTCACATTCTCCAACTTTTCTCTCTGCAAATAGAGGCAGCCACCTCCCAGGCTGGCAGCTGGGCTCTGTGACAGCAGGACCTTCCAGTGGTCCCCCGTCCATCTGCACGCTTGCCCACAGCGCCCAGTTCCCCTAACCTCACAAGTCCATCAGCACAACACTCGTGCTTGGGGCTGTTGCTAAGACCTGATCCTCCCAGGTCAGCCCCTTCGCAGTGTAAGCGCTGTGAATCAAATGGCTCCAACGCTGAATTAACTCAAGGGAGCTCTTGTGGCTGACTTGGATGAGGCCAAGGTCACATTAAACAGTCACACTCATGCAGGTAGAGTTAAATGTTTCAGGGTTTCAGCTCCCTGGTCCCTCTATCAAAAACAAGCACTAAGCTCAGTAAGCTATCCACCCGTATGGACTTCTTCAGCTAGAGCCCACTTCAAGCTGTTCGCTCTCCAGATGATATTAGAAGTGAATGAATAGACACGAAGGGGAAAAAAAGTTCCATTACACATGTAATCAAGCACATTTGCCTAAGATGACAGCATGGTACAAGTTCACATGATATCCCCTCTGTGCCACTGCCCCATGGCCTCTCCCCTCCAGCTCCTGGTGCGGGACCACTTTGACTTTAGGCCCTTCCAGGCACCGCCACCACCAGCGTCAGCCCCAGGCTGCTGGCGGGCACGTCTGCATCCCCGTCCCCAGCCTGTGACTGTGGATCAGGGGCAGCACAAAGGGACCCCACAGGTGGCAGCACTTGGCAGACCCACCTCCAGGAGCTCCTGGAGATGGACACATACAAGAGGCGGAGGCTGGGAGGTCACCGCACACCCTCTCGCCCTGCTGAGCTACTCGGTGGGGCAGTAGGCCATGTGGGCTGCCGCCACCAATGCCACTGGCAGCAAAGTCAGGGTGAGCGGGGCAGCTGCCTCGACCCGTACGAAAAAGGCACACGGCTGCCATGTGCGAGCCATCCCTCAGAGAGGCAGGGGACAGGAACCCAGAATAACTTGGAGGCCACGCTGCATACCTCTCCGCGAGAGCCAGCCCCATACTTAGCAGCGCACCTGCTCAGCTCCTGCTGCCAGCAGAAGGCTGGAAAGGCACCAAATCCCTTCGCCGTAGCTGCCACCAGCTCCTTTCCCACACCCACACTGGAGGCACGGCCAGGGACACCCCTCATCCCGAAGGGCGGCCAAACCCGCCAGCCCTCTGGCGGCCAGCCCCATGTCCCCGCATTTCCCTGCGGGCTCTTTGCTCCAACAAGCACCGGGCTGCCAAGGGTTCATCCCCTCCTGCCTGCTGAGCCCTCCCAGGAAGCACGACCAAGCTCTGCAGGACCGGGCAAAGCGCAGCCGCCTCCGAGGGCACCACCGGGACGTGGCAGCCCAGAGGCACAGACCTACCTTCATTCTCATATCCCTGGCAAACTTCTCCAGCTCCTTCCTGACTTCTGTGCGCATCATTTTGGATACGTTGAGGACCAGCTGTTTCCACTCGATGGGCTGAAAGCTGTGCGGCTCATGCGGGACATACAATCCGATTTTTACTTTTTTGACTGAATGCAAGTACTTTTTATAGGAGTCTTCAAATTCAAAGATGAGGTCGCTCAGAGTTCGGTAAGTCAGAGGTTTGTCCATCAGATCCGATCGTCTGCTCATGCCCAGCGAGCCGTACCGGCCATTGCAGTAAATCCCAAGCACCACATGATGAAAATAGTTCCCTGAGAAGTGGGTTTTAAAGCTGATGGGGAATCGTTCCACAGAGGGCTGCCCATTTGTTAAGTATCTGGTGGGTACCGAGTCAAGGCAACAACGGTGTTGAGAAGTGAGCACACGCAGTTACAGCTGTGAGAGACCCCGAGCAGCGTTAACTGCCAGGACCCATGCTTGCTTGCAAACACAAATTCGTCTCCACTGTGCCCCAGAGACAGTTTATACTGACTAAAGCCCATTTCAGTACTTGGAGAATAAGATGCAATTGTTCAGGCAGCAAAGGGCCTGACTCAACCATGCTTGGGGGGAAGAAAAGAAAAACAAAGCAACAACAGTAATAGTGTTCAGTTCAGCATGCTGGATGAGCGACCATCCTCCCCAGATCCTCGGGAACTCCTTTATTAGACACCAATACCAAACTCCTTTGTTCCCAAAAGGGAACAGTACTTCCCTCCCCTTTATGTTGGAATTTGGTATGACTCAGGCTGTTTATCCTCATTTTCACACATCTCTGCAGCCTTTAAGCAGCACAAAAAAAGATCGGAATCCTCTCTGGGGTTACAGTTCTGGCTTTCAATCTATAAGCTGGCCCTCAGTCTGGCAACTCCTTATACAAGACCAGCTTTTGCACTTGTAACATATTGCTGAGATGCAGGAAAGAAAAGCGCCAAGGTTGGTAATTATTTTCTCCAGATAAGCACAGATACATGGCCAGGAACAAACATTTTTAAAAAGCAGAATTTGTCCCTGAATTGCTGCTGGCTGGCTGTTTCACATGCACCACGTGAAGTGGCCAGGGGCCAAGCTTTGTAACAGCAATATGTGACCTCAGATGGGAGCTATGCGCTGGTCCAGGTGGTTTCCTCGGGACACCGGTGACCCTTGCAGAGGGAGAAGGAGAGACGGAGCTTTCCTCATGCAGGCGGGTGTGCGTCAGAGCCTACGCTGCGCGGCTCCCTGCTGCTAATCCTCGACAGCTGAAACCCAGCCCGGCTCCAAGCGCTGACGCCCACCCCGAGGGCTCCCAGTCCCCAGGGACAGCAGGCGCCTCTCCCTTCCACAGCTGAGCCCCACCAACCACGCCAGGTGCGACTACGAAATGCAGCCGCAGCGTAGTTCGGCTTCGCCGCCGAGATGCCGTCAGCACAGGCTGAAGAATGGAGGACCGGCATCGGTCCCCCCGGAGCTGCCTGGTCTGGAGATCTCCAGCACCCCCTCCTCCCCTGTACCCCAGAAGACCTTTAACAGGAGTGAAACAAGAGCCACTGCACAGCTGAGATGCCCTCAGATGTTTCTGCGAGAACATCCACCGTGCCGCGGCCGGCCTTCCTCCCCACATGCCACGGCTGCCCGGCAGCTGCTGGGAAACTGGACAACGCAAAGAGCTGTTACCAATACCGTAAAACACAGCTCAGGCTCCATCCTGGTTCTGCCCAGCCTGACACCCCACCTCAACGCCAGTACAACACCCCTGGATGCTGACCCCCAGCACGCTCTCAGCATTTCACCTCTTCCCTCTACAGGAATGGAGAAAGCATCTGGTGGCTCTCATCTGCCGCTAATGCATTTTCTCAATGGGATATTTCACCCACCTGACAGCTGCCGTATTTCACATGGTCAAACATTTTTGCCCTCAAGATGACCGCAGGAACCCACTAGTAAGAGATTCATGAACTGCACTGAATCTGAGGTCAAAAGCAAGGAGTTAATCTCTGTCCAGAAAAGAGGAAGAAGAACACATTGGCAAAATCTTCCAGAACAGCCACAGCAAAGCTTTTTGGTTCAATGTCAAATATATTTAATTGTGCTCATCATCATCAGCTTTAGCAGGTCAGAGAAAACTTATCAGAAGGCACAGGAAAGAGCAAGGCTGCCGGCCCCATACCTGGTGCACTTCAGTACCCGCAGGTCAATGAACCGGGGCGGCTGTGCAAAGCAGAGTGCGGACCTACCTGCAGCACGCACCTCCTCACCCAGCCAAGGCCGTGCACTCACCTTCTCCCATCCAGCACCAAACACAAGCGCCCCGCAGCAGTGACAAGAGCTGGCTCTGGGCTTAACTGCACCAACACAGAACAGAAACTGCTCCGGTGCCTTCGGTGGTCTTGCTGGATCTCCGCTGCATCAGGACTAACTTCACCAAACAAAGCATGCCATCGGGAGAACTGAAGATTATAAATAAACCGCAAGGTCAGAATCAGGCCCAGCACTATTGTAACAACTGTAAAACTCAGCCCACAGTCACCTCATTTAAAGGTCACCTTGCTCCAGGCCTTAAAAGGAACATCCTGAGTACATCAAAGTCACGTTACAGTAATTTTTGTCCTACAGACAAATTCTTACAGAAGCCCATTGTATTTATCAATCTATGTAACTGAAAAAGCAGTATCTTTTATTAACACCTATGAAGCTTTCAAACATCACCACTATTTTTCCCCTTCATTATGAAAGGGTTTTCTCTCTGCTCCCTGAGCGCCTTTCTATCAAGTCCACACAAAGCTTTCGTGGCCACCTGCCACACATACACACTTCCGCTACGAGGTCTTGGAGAAGTTGCAATTTAATCTCATTAAATACTAGGTAGGAGTAAAAGGCTCTTTTGAGGATGGAAATTACCCACCATCAAACAACCCAGCAACAACTGCTGTGGAAATTAACCTTTAGGTACAGGTTGCTTCTGCTGAGTGACTACTTAATGAGAGTCCCCACCCGAGATGAAATACACAGCAAATGGGCTGGAAAGGCACGTCAGATCTTCCCCTCCATCCATGTATCATTATTATTTCTTTTCCTTTCTGCTCTGCCCAAGTAGAGCTGTATTGTAGCAAACAAAAGGCAATGACACACCGATGCCACAGCTGTAATCACATTTTTGAGCCGGGACTGTAACTGCAGGACTGAGAGTCGGGGAGTAAATGACGTGCCACAGTACAGACACAGCGCAGAGCGGGAGAGGGCAGAAGCAGCTGTGACAAAAGTTCGGTGGCCTCCAGATCCCAGGCCCTGGTGTAAATCAAAGCATCTTCCCCAGGGCCCAGCCCCAGGGCTACGCAGCCCAAAATCAGTACTGAGGGATGCTGATCTCCTCAGAGATCACCCAGGAGGAACATGCGTCACCTTCTTTTCCATCCCGGAGAGACAGTAACGCTTGCTGGCCAGGACTGCACGTGTTGGGCAATGGATGAATTCTGCTCTCATACCCCAAGAGGCTGGGTGTTTGGGTCAAAAAAGCTAGAGCAGAATTTGGCCTGAAGCATGCAACACGGTAAGGGCACTGGCATTAACCAGCACAGCTCTATTAACAAGTAGGCTTTCTTGAGCACACAAATACAGCTAGCAGCCTGCAGAAAGGGTCAGAGTCACGTGCCAGCACGCTGCTCTGACAGCTCTGCAAGTTGTCAGGCCACAAGGGTTGTGCTTCCCATGGTCCCATCACCCTCACCTCCCAGGCTCATGCTTGTGCATGGCCTCACCTAGCTTGGGTCCCTGAGAGGCATTCAGACCCCAGGCTCAAACACGCGCAAGACGCAGGACACAACCTGCACTCACATGCTGGCCATCCCCTGCCTCTTCCCAGGCAGCTGGGGGAAATGAGGAGGGGTATCCTTAGACAGCTCAGGTGGAGTTAAGGCGTTAGCCGAGTCAGCCTCAGCAAGCAGCAGGTTCGGGTCAACCACAGTTTTAAAACTCTGGAGCAGAAACAGACTCTGGATGCTTTCTTGTTTTTAAAATCTATACACCCACACAATGACTCAACCAATGCTTTACAGTCAGCGCTTTTGCATTTTAATTTTTCCCTGCTAAACTCTAATATCAAAAAAGTCCCACAAAGAAGTCCCAGTACTCTTCCCCCCCCCTTAATATGGACTCTCCTAAACAGGCGCTCCCTGCTGAGGAACACAGAGCAGTTCCCAGCCAGAAGGGGGACTCAAAGCCCTTCACCTTCTTCATTTGCCAGTAGCAACTTTTAGAAAGTTTTCTTTTGCTTTTTTCTTTTTAAATAAATAATCTGAGCAGAATCTTTCCACGTGCCAGCTCTGGGCTTTGAACACAGACATTTCTGGAAACGGGTCTTAGCAGCTGACAGCATCTACGCGCTGGCAGCTGGCTTCCCATGGCTAGATGAGCTCGGGTTGCTTGCTACCAGCAGCCTCCCACAGCCGCTAGGAACTGCGGCCAGCTGAACAGGCGGCGAGAGGACACGCTGCAAGGGCACCAGCCTACCTGCATCTAAACCAGCTTCAGGAGGAGCGACGGCGTCACAGCACCACGCGACACCAACGTCAGAGATGCTCAGACACCGAGCGCAGGGCAGGGCCGCCCGTGTGCCAGGGCAGCCTGGCCCCCGCCAGACACAGCTGCTCTTGGCACTTCAGCTGCTGCAGCACTGAATTCCCCGCTCGGCACGCGCCCTGCTGCAGAGACACCCAGGGGACACGGGCATCGGGAGGACCCTTGTCCTTCGAGCTCTGAAGCGGGGAGAAAAAAAAAAAAAGAGTAAGTCAGTGCAGAGAGGCATTGCAGAGCCCCCAGCACCTTGAAACAAATTGAGATGTCATATGTTGTCAGAGAGAAGAGCCAACATCGATGGGTCTGATACCAGCAGACAGTTAACTCTGTTTGGTGTGAATGAGAAAATATGTACTTTGAGGAAAGGGCGAGATGACCCAGGCCTTGGAGATGTCTGAAGGATGACTAACTGAGGAACTGCTAATCAGGAAGACCATTATGTTGATATTCTTTAGGGAAACATCCTGACGTATGTCGTTCCCCGCCCCCCCCCCCNATGGTAAATAAATAAATAAATAAATAAATCACACCTCTAGGCTGGGAGGCCCCAGCCCAACAAGGGACCCTTCCTCTTTCAGGGTGCACAGAATGATTTTGTCATGTCAGTGGTATGCTAATTATGTAACCAATTAAAAGTTAGAGGATTGTACTAACATGTAGATGTAATAAGGAATTGTATAAATTGTGGCACGGAAAATCCTTAGGTGTGCCAGCTTTGTGGGAAACCACCTGGTACCCTGACTTGTGCAAATCTGAAATAAACGGTATCTCAACCTAGTGTGCAAATTGGCTTATTGCACACCAGGTAACGAATCCCAACTTTTTATCGGACAACAGGTCGATCAGACCAGCCAGCTAACACTGATGCCCCAAGCAGGTCTAAGCCCCAGCTCTCCCAGTACCCAGGCTCACCAGTGCTTCTTTTCTGGCTGCAGGAACACCCAGCATCGTGCCTGACGCTTGCTGAGGATGCAGGTAGGTGTTTCCACTACAAATTCCACTCTGCATTGCAAACCAAAGGTGAGAAACAGAACATCTGATGAACCCGATATTAAGCAGATGAGTCCTCATTGCACTGCTTATGCTAATCAGTGTTTGAAATCCTCCCTTATTTAATTCAGACAAGATGATGTTGCAGTGCTTTGTGTCTTACAGAGCCCAGCAAGGACTTTTTTGCTGAAGTTTGGTTAAAATGAGCACAGAAAGCCTTAGGGTTTCTGGTCCTCGCCTCTCCTGGCACTCCGTGGCAGGCTGCCCCCACAAGGCATTCCACGCACCCTTCAGGGGATGAGAGGAGAGAGGGGACAGCTGTATTTAGGCTAGCAATGCCAAAGCTGCTAGCTCAGAGTGAGGAGGTGGAGCAGGAAGAAAGTAAACATCACACTTCACATGTCAGATAAGGCTCCAGCAAGAAGAGAGGAGCTATCTTTCAGAGCAGCTAAGCAACTGCTAGCAATGTCAGAGGGCATCCAACTGCCAGCGGCAAGCACTCGGGGATGTTTCACACCACAGCCTGGAGTCAGACAGCATTTCCCACAGACTCCAGCGGTGCCGAGATCCCAGGTTTGGGACCGCTGATGGCAAAGCAGAGTGCTACTGAGCCTACATCTGGATGTGAGCTGCTCCAAGCATGCCCCCAGAGTCTGGGCTCCCCCGGCAGGTCCAGTTCTCAGAGAGGAACAGCCGGGCTCAAGCAGACAGCTCAGCCTCCCAAGCCAGGATTACCACGCCAGCATCGCTCTTTTTGAAGTCCAGTTCTCTGATGTCCAGCTGCAGCCTGAGATGACTAGCTCCAGGTTGGGCTGTGAAGATGAAAGTGATGCTACCAGAGGGGCAGTAGCTATTCAGCAGGACCCTCCTTGTCCGTATTTCAGCTAGTGAGCAGGTCAAGTTACAGACAAGCTTGCAGGAAGCAAAGAGAGGATGTCAATATTCCAGCCATCCTGCAGTGACTGCAGAAGAAACTCTCCCCCTTGCTGAAGGCACTCACGCCCAGCCCAGGAATTTGCCTGCTAGGCAGGAGGAACAGGATGGGCCCAGGACTCCAGCAGCAATAAACACTGCCCACTGATTAAATGTGCAGAAGGCATAGCACCGAAGCTATTAAATCATCTCTCCTCCTGAGACACTTCTGCTCTCTTCTTCCCATTTAATGATATTATTGGACAGGGGGAGGTCTAATACACTGCAGGGGGCTGACGGTTACCTCGCATGAACCAGGACAGGTGCAGTGCAGTCAGTGGGAGTGAGTTATATTCCTCTGTCACAGACAGCACTCTGCGAGATCCCCTGAGGATCTGCACTTCCCTCTCACCCTCTGGTATTTTGCTCTCCACGTTTTAATATAGAATACAGCGTGGATAAAATTCCCTTGGCACCTTTTGGTTTACTACTCCCTTTCTCGAGCACAAGTAGTTTCGATCCTCGCTCGTAATGGATGCGGTGAACGCACCATTACTCAGCTGATCTACAACTGAACTGAGAAACACCCTGGCGATGACAGCAGGAGGAATGCCTCCGGTTAGGCACTGATGAGTAGAGCATGTAAGCAGCAAGATACAGAGTCAGTTCAGACAGCTACGCAGAGAAGGAGATCCACGCAGACGGCTGCAATCAATATAATACTGGAAGATCTGCATGAGCTTTTGGTAATCTCACAGCAGCTGCTCCCTTGGTGCGTGCAGACAGGGTCGCTCAGTATTTAACTCACTGCCAGATAAAAACGCTTCAAGATCCAGTGCGAAGGCAATTATGCAAAACTTAATTCTGCACCAAGAGGGATTACTGAAGTGTTTTATAAGAAGTCACACTGCAAAAGGCAATTGCAAGAGCCAGCAAGCCGCTCAATTAAAATGACACCTTGCTAAGCTGCTCCACGCGAGCCAGCCTTTGAATGAAAGCTCACACCGAGGGTCCACCCGACCGGGCTTTGCTCTTTTCGGTATCCAAGCAACATGACACAGCCTGTCAGCACACAAATTACAAGCAGTACCTTATTTCTGGAGACGGAGAAGGGAACCAGGGGTTAACACACACGCACAGGGATGCTCAGCTCAGGCATACGCGATGGCATCGATTTGATGCTCAGGAGAGTGAACAGAGGGTAGCATCTCTTATCTGGAAACTGCCCAACCTTGGAAAGCAAGTCACAGGTGCTGGCCTCACCGCATCCACATCCAGAGGCTGATGCTGAAGATCAAAATCTCACAGCTGAGAAAAAAAAAAATAATCAGCCAACTGAAAAACATGCTGTTATGAAGATCCACACCACGAGGCTCTACAAGGACACAGGCTTTGTACAGGCCACTTTCAAAGCACACGTTCTGTTGGACATCCACTTACCACCGATACGCTCTGTGTACCCAACACCTCACAAGCAAAACGTTTGGGTTTTATGTTACAGGGATCTTTTAACTTTTTTTAATGAGTCTGTTACCAGACCACCACCCCAGCAGGTAGCCCCTGTTCTTACACAAGAGACTTCCAAGACGGCAACTAGAAGTCAGGGGAAAAGACAAGCCTGTCCTATTCTCTCCCCTACCTAAGCCTTCTTATAAGGTAATCTCAATTAAAAGTTTTCCACAAACAGTTTTAAAAGTATTGTCTGAGACAGAAATATTCATCCAAAGCTTCACAAAAC
The DNA here is from genome assembly GCA_013399115.1 of Anseranas semipalmata. NCBI lineage: Eukaryota > Metazoa > Chordata > Aves > Anseriformes > Anseranatidae > Anseranas > Anseranas semipalmata. The sequence continues at coordinate 36,732 of VXAA01002917.1, forward strand.
ATCACCAAAGGAAACTTCAGTCACTACTAAGTAGTATAATCCAGAACTTTCAACTATTTTGTCCCCCCAAAAAAACTGAAATCAGGCTTGAGACAGACAGGAAAAAACCTTTCCTGAAAAAGCCTTTTATCCAAATAAAAATAAAATGGTCAAAACTTTTTAAACCAGCCAGAGTACTCTTAGGGTATGTGGGATACCTCCTGGAGGTGTTCAAGACCAGGTTGGATGAGGCCGTGGGCAACCTGACCTAGTGGGTGGCATCCCTGCCCACAGTGAGGGGGTTGGAACTAGATGGTCTTTAAGGTCCCTTCCAACCTAAGCCATTCTATGATAATTGGTTCAATATTAGAAATACAGCACTACAAGCCACACTGACGCTTACCAGTACTGTACAGCGGCATCAACTCTACCTCGGGATTGTTTTTTCCCCTCCCTCTATTGGTCCCCAAACGGCACGAGATTCAGTCCTGACACAGGGTAAGCACAGCAGACCCACAGACATCATTTCTGTTTCTGGGAGGGCATCAGTGCGAGCCTCTTGCTGGCACCAAGCCCCCAGGACTCCCATCCCTCCTCCTCTCTGGGTGAGCACAGACCCCTCAACGTTTCCACGAGAAGCCCCGTCAGTGACAGTCACATTTCAGACACATTTCCCCCACCACAGATCTCCTAGCACTGCAGGGGCCACATCCAGCATTAAGCCTCGCACACCACACGCGGCGCTCGCTCAGCCCACGACCCTTCCCACCCCGCAGCAGCCCCTGCCATTTGCAGCACAGCCTCTCTCGGGCTCAGAGCTTGCCGCCAGCAGCTGCCAGGGCAGGAGGAGGCAGCAGATTTCGGGGGGCAGTTCTCAGAAACCTCCTCACAAGCCCCAGCAGCTGCCCCCTCACATCAGCCAACGCAGGGCACTACCCGCAGGCTCCGCCGGTTCCTTCTGCCACGAGAGGGGGCAGCAGCAGCAAGCAAAACGCAGCAGAGACGTTCCAGGAGCTGTTCTGCTTTTGAGTTTATTTTGGATTAGGTTTTCTTTGTTTTAAAACAAACTTGATCGGTTGCGGTGAGGCCTATCCAGTAGATAACTATTCTTGTAGTCCTGCCTTGCCCTCCTCTAGTGTTTTGGGATGACACAAGTTGATTTATCAGTAAGAGCACAAAAGGATTAAGAAGTGAGTCCATCTCTAAGCGAAAATAGTCTTGTTCTTTTCTGGCTTTGAGTAGGAAATAAACATTTAAGCTTGACCTTAATGTAATGGTTAACTACAGTATGCGCGTTTCTGCACAAAGCACAAGTGCAGGCTGAGAGATAATAAAACAGTACAACTGTGCTATGTAAACGTTAGAGAAATGTAGTATAGAACCTACATTTGTCAGGTGTTAACAAGCTCCAACAACAACTGGCAAAGAAAAACTAAAGAAAGCAAGCATTGTACAGACAGCTACTTATCTGGTTACTTTGGGTCAGCTCCTGACATTACGCAGATTACCAGGGCAGAAGGCAAAGTCGGAATAATGCCAGCTGACACTTCTGAACTGGGCACACAGCCTCCAAGCTCCTACTGACAAACCTGGACAATTCAGCAATTTGTTGATCAATACCATGGAAATCCTCTGAGCTGCTTACACTCACCTTTGGCTGTGAACATCTCAAACACCGTCTGGGAAGGGCAATATATTCAACAGTGCTGCAGTGGAAAAAGCCACAGACACATAAAAGGATACATCCCCAGGATAACTGCTTCAAGGCATTTGATAGGTAAGGACTCCCTGGTCATTTCTCTCGCTGTCTCCATTAACCTAGGACAGAAACAAAAGGGTTTTAGTCTTTTCAGTTGGAACAAAGGGTTCTCTTGTACTCGGAGCTAGACACCTCCATTTTTCATCTCAGCAAGTGCTGGTGAACTTGATCCTCCTCTTCAGTGATTGCCAGAGCCTTGTCAACTTCTGGAGGGTGACTGAAAAAATAAATGGGTGTTTGGTATCCCGGTGCCTCCCATGCCTCTGCAGATGGGTTGGAGAACTGCGGTTCTCGCTGCCTCTCCCAGCAATTCCCTGAGCATCGTTCTGGACTGCAACACAAAGCCCTGCTGAGCTGCAAGATGGCAATCGTGCAAGCTCCCACAGCATGACCAAATTTAGCTTATTTTCAAAATATGCATCTCTCCTCTGGAAGAAAAAAAAAAAACAGAGGAAATAGGAGTTATGTGATGTCCCTTGAAAGCTATAAATGCCCCTTTGAGCTAATGGCTATAGGTGCGGGCAGGAATTTAATACATTTTTATCCAAGTCTGCTCTGCAGAAAGCTCTTCCAGCCCAGACATTTCACACCACTGCAAGCTGAGTTATCATCTTGCTGCTACTCTCCATCTCCTGTGGACTGTAAGAAATGCAAGATTTCCCTACAGGAATGCAGGAAACTATGCATCCCCAAGATCTTGGCAAGTCCACAAAATTTAGTTACAATCTGGACTGTCTTTGGAGTAGCCTCATCTGACAGGGACAACACTGTGACGAGAAACAAGCAATCTCTGCTGAGTAAGCCATTGTGCCAGACTGATACTGCACCATCAACCAACAAGGTATCCTACCCTCTTCTGCCAGCAGATCCTGAAATCCTGAAGAGTTAAAAAAATTACTGGAAGGAGACAAGAAGAGGTAGAAGAATCACATCCACTGGCAGCAAAAAAAAAAAAA
>VXAA01002917.1:41772-53678 GCA_013399115.1 Anseranas semipalmata
TCTACACCTTGGGCAAAGTTTGTTGCTTTTGTTTTGGACTCTTATCGACTGACTTGCGTATAATCCTTCACCTGAGCCCAACACACCAATACAAACAGACTGACTACCTTCTGAATCTAACTTTCAGCATATTTTTGCAACCAACCAGTTGGTTAACAGTATGCTGTTAACTTTTCCCCTGTTGACTCAGTTGTTCCAGTCCACCTCTCCTACTCCTCAAGATCACTCTGAAACCTAATTCCACCTTGCAAAGCCTTGTCCAGCATGGAGTACAAAGCACATTTATTGGCAAACAATTAGTCTTACCTCTACCATTAATGAAAAAAGATTGAACTAGGACAGATAACTGCAAACCTCAATTGACAAGCTCTGCTAGACCAAGAACATGCTGTTGTCTAAATAACACTTTCTAAGCACAACTTTTCACCAGGTTGAGTCCTTAGGTCAAAAGTGCTTCATTCAGACTGGATGTCTCTGCCTTACTGCCAAAAGCCATACTGAAGAGTTATCACTTCCACAACTTCTCCCTTATTCACAAAAGCTCTTACGCTGTCAGGGAGTGAAGCTACCAGAAATAAATTGTGTCAAATTAAATTCATGTTGCCTGTTACTTACCACCTTATTATGTTCCTGACACTTGATTATTTGCTCTAGCATTTTTCCTGAAATTGCAGATAAATTGAAAGTTCCTAGACCTGTTTTCTCCCCTCCACCCCCTTTTTTTTTTTTCCTCCTCCAAAAAGGCTGGTATCTTTGCCCGTTTCCAACATGAGCACCCATCCTCCCCACATTCTGTAACTGAAGCATAAATGGTTTGGAGACTGCTTGTCAGTTAAGTCACCTGGAACAAACTACATTGCATCCAGCTCATTTGAAAAATGACTAATTACAAGTGCTCTTTGACTTGTCTTTGCCTGATTTTATTTCACTTCTGAATTCTTATCACACACACATCAGTTGTGGCCAGAAAGGCTACACAAACTTGTTAATGAAGATTTAAGGAAGGGAAAAAAATAAAATTAAAAAAAGAAACAGCATCAAGCTCTTCAGTTTCCCTTCTGAGCAGGGCTTGTTTGTGGGATACATGATTCTCTAACGCAGTACTTTTTGATCTCATGTCACAGGTAGCTGGGAACTAACCCCATGCCACTCTCTCCACAGACTGCAGTGAGCACTGGGGCAGCCCATCTCTCAAGGGAGATTGCTACAACTTGAACTAAGCACCATGCAGCTTCCCTCTTTTACAAAAAATCTGCCAGGCAGATCTCTACTCCAGACCACAGTTAACACTTCCGTTTCTGACAAATGCAGCTAATGTGAACAGGCTGCATGTTAGGTCCTGTCCTTGGCAGATGGGGGTATTTCCTTCTAAACTGACTCAAGTTTCCTTCGGCATTTTTAGGAGCCCATTTTTAGGAGCCCACACGCTGGATATAGCGACCTGTCTGTAACATTCTCTCTGTGGGAGAAAGAAGCGGGTGTTCAAACACTTTCTGCAGTCTATTGTTTGCAAATGGTATGAGACCATTTTTCTTCACAGCCCCATCAGATTTCCTTAATAACATGGTGTGTTGAAACAGTATTGTTTTTTTTTTTTCCTCTCTGTTATTTGGTTGCAAAGTTCCCACATGACTGCTTCTATCGCACTCCTCTTGCGACTGATTATCCATTCTACCTGCCATCACAGAATAGCTCCATCTTTACAGAGCAGCTTCCGAGCTGTAGTTTCTCAAAGCCCCCAGAATCCACCCAAACATCAGTTTTTGCTTCAGCTGGAGGTCGTGATCAACTGGCCATTAAATGGAGGGAACAGCACAATACCACACCTATCTACACCCTCCCCAGATACTTTCTGCAAAACAGAGATACTTGCTCCTCTTTGTGGCTCATCTCTGTATCCCAGAACAGAAGCTTGCAGAGGGTTTATTGCTTGGTGTAAAGCCAGTAATAAAGTTTGTTGGCATTGAATTAACAGTTATAGACATCACTAAATAGCTGGAAATACTTTTTTTTCTTTTTTCCTAAAGCTCTTACATGATCTATGCTTGGGAATTCTAAAGAATGACCATTTCAGCTAAAGGTGCCAATTTTTAATTAGAATTGCTGTACCAACAGAAGGTGTAACGTAGGTTTTGCCAACATAATCCTGTATGGAAAAGGAAAGCCAGCCCTATTGTAAGTGTCACACCCACACAGGCACATGTACCTCTCACACATAGCAGGTACCAGTAGAGCAGAACTCCACAGGGTGCCCTTTGCTTACCCAGTATGAAAGTGCACATCAGAAAGCCTATGTCAAGGACACTGTCCTGGGTCAGGATACCTGCACGCTTTACTAGCAAAGCACTTCTACACCTGCAAACCTGGGTTTTGTGCAAGTACAGCAAACCCAGGCAAGCTAAGATCTGGTTTCAGACACATTTTGCCAATACAACAGGAACAACGCACACAGTTCTCATGATCACATCTCCACCACCCCTGACTTACAAAGCTATACCAACAGAAATCTAGCATTTTCAAAAGTGTTATCTGTCATCTAGAGAAATCCACAGGCTGTCTGGCAGTCTAGATGCAAGCTGATAGCTAACCGACTTTTTCGTAAGAGAGATTTTAAATACCGAGTTATATCAAGCCTGTGTGGCTTAATGTTATGAGGTCCTATAGGTAATTTATGCTCTCCTTCCTAAGCCCAGCCAGGCATTTTTATTCTCATGTATCACACCAGTGCTGATAGTAAATCTCCATAATATCTAGTCCTCCCTCCATAACTGAAATACTCATTAATATGCTCCAGCTGCTTTAGGACACTTTCACGTGAATTTATGAATATTCATAATTTCCACCTAGCGCTCAACTTCTTTGTGCCCGGCTCTCGTGAAGACAGGCTGCCAAAGATCTTGTAATACTTTCACTAGCCTGAGCCTTCATAATATATGCTTAGTACCAATAAATCATGGCCCTGGGAACAGCCTCAACTTCTAAGAGTCGGTGGGAATCAACAGTGCTAAGCATCCTGCCAGATCAACTTGCGAATGCAGGCTTTGCTTTGCCGGTGGGCTCCTGCGTAGCTCACCAGCGAGCGCGGGATCCTACATGCGCTGGGTGCCAGGGTCGAAGCGCAGCACGAGCAGCAAGGGAGAGAGGAGCTGGGCAGCCGTGTTTGGAGGGACACCGGCATTCCCGCAAGGACGCCCGAAAGCGCTCCCGCCTCTCTCCTCTCCCTGTCCCTCGGCAGGGAGCGAGGCCGTTCACACCACAGCCGCCTTCTCAAAGCAGCGCTTGTTGCCTCGGCACAAGGGGCCTGTTGTTACCGTGCTGGAAGTTAGGAAGCATCTTCCAGTCAAGCTCCTCCAGCTTACGGCACGGCTACCAGGCGCCAGCTGAGAACAAAAGCAGCAGCCCAAAGACACAGCTCAGATCTCTTGCAGAACAGAACACACCTCGTGTCGGGGTGGGGGGACACACGACTTGCAGCTGTGGGTGATTTTTGAACTCTGATGAAAACTGGCCTGGCAGCAGGTGAACAGATTGCCTAGGACAACTGCAAGAGGAAATACCCACAGCTGGTCTGAACAGCCAGGCACCCCAGCTCAGACCCAAGATGATATAAGGAAGACCTTCAGGGACACCTTACCATTACAGGGAGATCAGAGCGTTATTCCCCTGCACAAAGCTGGAGAAACTAAGACAGGACGAGCTCTCGCGCCCCACTGCAGTATGACACAATTTGGGCAGCCAAGCGTGCTCCTAACAGCTCCACTACTCCTCGCACTCCTGGCACCTTCCAGCCCCTCAGGTCAAGGAGCAAACCAGCACAGGCTGAGGACCTAACCCTGTGCAAGTCCGACATACACCAGGTGGAGGCAACTATGCCCAGCAAACCGCCAGCAGCCAGCCCTAGGAGCCAGACCATTTCCAGGGCACCTGCTCTAACTCTGCAGAAGTCCTGTCTCCACAAACTAGGTCACTCAGAAGTCATTACAGCAACACAACGAGGAGAGAAGCCAAATATGAGTACCCAAGCCACAAACACTAAAGGCAGGTAAATAGAGGAAATGAGTCCACTTAGAAGAGGATCCAAAGCCATGATTACGTCTTCAGCTGTGAGCACCACACTGGTTCACTTTCAGGAAAAAGCACTGTCCTCATAAACCAGACTGTCATCAATCCCAGGAGAACACAGAGCTTTCAAGTAGGAAGCTCATTCTCCTCCTCCACTTCCTTGGGAAAAAGTAATGAGACAAAATTACAAATGAGTGACCAACCTGAAAATTGGTTTAAGCTTCTATAAACCCATGTATCATTCAAAGCACAAGATTTCTTCTAAACAAGTTCCACCAGTACAGTAAAATTACATAGAGAAAGGAAGTGGTAAAAATTGCTGTCAGCAAGATGAAAACCTGAAGTCTAGAGCTGTGATGGAAACTGAAATTCACAGCGACAGACCATTAGATTAGTGACAGACAGCTGAGGAGAGTTAGACAGGCCAGCCTACAGGAGTCATTACATCCTGCTTATCTAAATTTTGCCCTAAATAAAAGCACAATGCTGCCAACATCACTTCCCACCCTAATCTGCCAAGTTACTGGGTCTTCTTAAAGAGCTGTCATAGTTATCATATGGTTCTTACATGCAAGGGATCCCAACTCTCTGTTGTCGCACTCCCTGCGCACATGTTCCTATTTGCATCGCACAATTCATTGTCAACCAGAGCATGAGTCAACCAGGTGGAAGGAACGGCAAGATGAGCAACAAAGGGAGAAGCAAGGCCACGGCTTAAACTATTCCTTGTGATCCTCTAGGGGAAATGACCGAGCCCAAGACAACATCAACATTTCTGCAGTATTTTGCACAGTTGATCTCTTCCTACCATCAGCAAAGGACGTTATAGTGCAACCAGAATATCAGGACTTACATAGTTTCCATAAAAACAGCCCAGCCCTCCCAAACCAACACCAACAGGCAAGAACTGAGAGTGTTTCCAACCCTGTATGTTCAAGCTTGGCCCGCAGCTTTGCAGCTCCCGCGTGGCTGCTGAGCGAGTTCAGCCCTTCCACTTGCCGCCCCTCGATGGGCCCACATGCCAGCTGGCAGCACGCTGGGGCCCTCCCTGCAAATGCAGCGACACGCAAAGCTTTGGCCGTGCCAGGCAGCCTGCGGCACGGGGGAGGCAGCCCTGCCGTGCGACACTACAAGGCTTGGTACCAGCTGATTACCTGCGGTGTTTACGTGGGAGCAGGACAGCAGACCACTTCCAGAGACACTTACCCACTTAGAGGTCTGGTTTTTCTAATCTCGAAGAACTGAGTTCCTGTGTGATTGTATCTGAATTTTGTATGTTAAAGGAAAGTAACTTAAACAGTCAAACAATAAAATAACAACGCTCAAAAGGTAAGTTTCAGTTCTGATTTCCCATTGACAAAACAAACAAGGAGTAAAAGCCATCAATTCTCATTACAGAGATGAAACCCTGGCACAGGAAATAATTACATTTTTCACTCATCTTTCTATATGACATATTAACCAGCATTAGGTGCAGAATCAAGCAAAAAAGTCATTTGTCTAATATGACACCTAAATTTGGCATTTGGGTGTTATGAATTCCCTTTTCCTCTAGCTCCCACTCACTACTGGGTTATATCAGAGTTTGACAAAAGTCTCCCCTTCAGGGGAGAAAAAGCATTTGTAGTCTACTCAAATCAGTCAACATCATTCATCATTTCAAAGAACTAATTTCCTTAGTAAGATTTTAATTCAGTCAGCCGCATAGCTCACATATGACCTGTAAACAAACAGCATGGCAGATACATCCATGTACATCTAGGAAATATAAACCATTCCCTAAAACATACAACGCACTTAAAATGGAAATAGCCAGCTAAGTGCAACTCAAGAACTTAAGCTAACACTATGAGCATAGGAGAGAAGCTCACCATTAAGGATGCCAGAAAACAGCCACCCATCAACCAAACCTTGGCACCACTTGACTAGGCATGCCAGCTAATCTGCAGCAGCAGCAGCATTACCAAGAGCAGCCTCCTCTCTGCTCTTTGAGCATAGCTATTCAAGCAGCAGTGCAATAAATCACAAACTGGTCTGTCCAATAAAAACAAACAAACAAAAAAACAAACGAAAAAAATCAAAATCACACTAACCACTTATTTTTGCTAGGTTATTTTTCCAGCTGCATCAGTTCCCCAGCCTAGTTCCCAGCATGACCAACCACAAGAACACTCATGCCAGCAAAATCGTGGTGGTGACACCAGGGCAAAAATGGGTGACTCTGTGGAGACAAAGGGCACCTAGCAAGGCATAAAGAGCACAGCTGCTGGCTGTATGACCGTGGTCTAAATAAATCTCCAGCTTGCATCAGGATGTTCAGAACTGAATTCAGCTGGAGTTCAGAGTTCTCCAGAAATAAGGCTTTCCTTCCCTCCTGCCTTCAAAACCTAACTCATGAGGCCCTTTCCCAGAGCACTCTGAACAAAACATACAGCCTCTTTTAGCCCTCAAAGGAAGCCAAGACCCTCTTCCCCAGCCCCAGGACACTTTGAAGCTTTTTTGAATGCAGATCCAAACCCGACGTCTAAGACTTGTTTCTGCTCCGTAGCAGAGTGCAGGATTTCAAAACCACTGGAAAAAAACAATCGTTTTTTGAGCTCTGCGTGACACAGCCTCCCCTCCAGCAGAGCCCCGCTCCTCCCCATGACAAACACACTGAAGATCTCCCCCTGGCCAAGTGGGGCCACAGAGCAGTGCCTTGCCCTGCAGCAGCCCCCCGCAGCGGAGCGGCTCCAACCCCTGCTGGGGCTTTCATCCCAACCACCCCGCTATTTTTGGATGCTCTTCCAGCTGCCACCCATATCCTATCCTAATCCTTACCAGGACTTCACATTCATTCCTCATCTCCACTGCTTCCCCCAGCACACAGACACACAAAGGGAGAGTTTAGAAAAAAAAGGCAAACAGGGAGAGAAGAGCAGCCAATTCAGCATTCAGGCCAGCAGCTGCTTCCTCTGACAATATCTGTCAGCAATGGAAACAGCTGGATATTAGGCAGGGGGAAGTGACAGAGCTGTGGCAGCAGGGATTACGGAGGCCAGATAGACGTGTGCAGCTCCAGTGAAACCCCCAGGCGAGTCGGGACATTTGGAAAGGGGACCTTCCTTGGTACCACCCCATCTGCCTGCTCAAACACACAGCTCCCGGGGCAGACTGCAGGGCTGGAAGGCAGATGCCTCCTCCAGGACCTCCCTCCCACTGCTCTTGCTTTTCCGTGGCTCCTCAAGCGCTTCAGAAAAGGCTCAGAAACAGGGTGTGGGGGGAGGAATTCCTTTGGTCAGCTCCTGTGCAATGGGCAAGGCCGCCCACCTCTGGGCTCAGGACAGCTGACTGTGCCCCCCACCCCAGTGAGCAGCACCCACGCAAGCCAGGCAGGTAGGCAGTGCTCAGGGAGCCCTTCAGGGCTGAGGGAGAAAGGGTTTGCCACAACACTGCCTCCCCTGTCATCACTTTATGAAGGGATGCCATATTATTTCTCCAGACATCACAATCTGATCATAACATCCTCATAAACCAACTTCAAAATGAGCATTTCTGTTCTCACTGATGTCACTTCAGTGAAATTCTTCAGTATCATTTAAAGTTAATTACACAGCCCAGAGGCTTGCTGTGACAAGCTCAGTGTTGCAGGTACTACCAGAAATCTTCAACTGTGCTGAGATGAGTCCTTTTACCCCAAATGATCCCAAGCCCTTGCGACTGGCTAGCACTTCAGTAAACCCTGTTAATTGACGAGGCTGCACTCCACGCTGGGCGCTCAAGAAGGATACTGCAGCATCTTCATGTAGGTCTGTATTGCCTGGAGCCATTCCGGGATAGACATGGAGAGCTTGTAGTTTGGCACCGGTGGCACTGAGGGCTGGACAAACAAAAAAACAGATAAAGAGGTTAGACAGCTACCGCTCCCCGCGGAGCAGATAAGCGATTTACTCTGACAGAGGCACACGCTTAACGTGATACAACATAGCAGCACAGATGGCTCAAACCCAAAGTGAACTCAGGCATCGGACAAAATCATCCTGCTTGCGACAGGGAATGGCTGTGCACTAGCGAGCCTCATCCCTGCTGGAGCGAGGGGACCAGGACAGGCTCCCCCTCAGCTGCCGCCGATGTCCCTTCAATGCTGCCGCAGATGGACAGGCAGACCAGCGCGGGAGGCAAATGCTTTGCATTTTTTCCCCTCTAGTGTAGGGCACTTCAGACAAGCAGAGTCCCAGTGCTGCCTTTGCCATCATCCCTCACCCGAGAATTCATTTCAAGTCTAATTTTTGGTTTCCTCTACCAGGAGAGAAAGATAAAAGGAGACAGGAATCCTGGGCTGTGCAGCTTTCCATCTGCCACTTATCAACAGCACAGTTGCTGGTCAGGGCTCGCATGGTACCTAGAAGACCACCTGGGACCCAGATATTTAATGATATTACGACACTTAAAGATATAGACTGGCACTGTAATGGGATTTTTCAAAATCCCCTAAGACATCTGCTTGTGCCTAAGCACTGTAAGAAGCCTGGCCCTCAATCCATATTTAATCCCCATAGCTACGTGGCTCCTTAGCCTGTAACCACGCACGAAAGGGACAGCTCTTTGTCATAATCCCCCTTATTTTAAGGGGGACAATGCAAAAAAAAAGGGGTCAGCATATGCTAAAACAGGCAGCAGGGCTCAGGAGCAGGGCATGAGGGGGAAAGCCCCGCAGAAAGAAAAGTCATTGCTCTAAAGGCACTGCAGGCCACCAATTACAGACAAGGCAAGCGAGGCGGTGTGGTCTGGAGCTGTCTCCATTACGCAGACTTTCCTGTCCAGGCTCCCACCTCCACTAAGAGCGAGGGATTTCGCATTTGTTTCTGGAGAGCAAGCATCCACACTCCTAAGGAGCCCGAAACCCAGCACACAGCTAGTTACTACAGTCAAATAGTAAACAGGCCTCGGAAAAGGGGAAAAAATAGACACTCTTACACCACTGGCATACAAAATGTATTTTAAATGGAAAGCAGACAGATGGTCAGGTCTCCTGCATGCTGTTATCACCCTTAGCACCACGAGAGACAAGTAAGTGTGCGCAGACAGACTTACTGTCACTACAAGCGTAAGTTATGAGTAAGACTCATTAACGTTCCTTAATCACAAATTTCCACACATAAGCTCTTCATTAGAAGTAATTTCTCAATTTCACAAGTTCCTTCCACCCCCGGTGCCTTTGGTTTGGATGAATTATTCACCTATCACTCCTGGCACTAAGACAGGGCTGTACTACACACACCAGACAGGGCTCAAATTTCAGGAGCAGAAGTAGTTAAAAAAAAAAAAAGTGAATTAAGGTTTCCAGATGTAGTAACCCTTGCTGCTCTTGTTCTGATAATAAACATTCCCTTTCTTGGAAGATAAGAGTCTATGCATTGCACACGCACAACACACAGAGGCAACAGGGGCTGCCCTCATGCAAACAGGGACAAAGCAGGGCGGGCACACAGCCCTGGCTGTAACACCCCGCAGGCACCCTCACCGCGAGGGCTAGGCTTGGACCCAAGCATCTGGTGCCAAAACCTTTCACGTCCATGTCTTTCATGCACATGTACGAAGTCCATTTGGAACAGGATCGTCAAAGCCACCGCCGGAGCTGTCAAGCTCCTGGCCACAGGCTGGATGGCTCCGCTTTTCGGGGCAGTTTCAAGCACAAACAGGACAATTGGTTGTGCAGGCACCGGGCCCGCTCTGGACGCGCTGAAGCCAGGAAAGCCAAGCAGAGACAGCCGTGCCCTGGGACCGTGGCGCAGAGCTCCCTCCCGCCTGGGCCCTAACCCCTGCATGTTTGAGCTCCTCCAGCTCCTGCTGACTCCATCAGAAGCAGAAAGGACTCGGTGTGCCCCAGAAGATGCTGTACACCTTCAGGGGCTGGGCATCATGAAAAAAACCTATATTTACTAGCTTTGTAATCACAGGTTCACCCTCAATTTCCCCATCCTGTGCCAGGGCCGTCACGCTGCAACAGGATTTGTTGCCTTGCATTGTCCAGCAAGTCCTCGAGAGCACCAACACGCGTACACAGAGAACAACTCCCTGCCGTTTGCTAAAGGCAGTGAGCTAGTGGGATGCTGTCTGCTATTCAAGGCTGCGGCACTTTAGATCAATTCCTTTTAACACGCGTACGGCTATGCAAATACTTAGGGTGCAGCCTCAGCACAGACCGCACGAGGACTGATCTCAGCCCCCTGGCAGCAGAGCAGAAACCAGCACGGTGAAACTGTACGTACAAGTGATAGACAGCACGATGCTGTTACGGCTCCGACACGATGCGGCTGCAGCCCTCCGGCCGCGGGTACACGTGCCAGCACGGCAGCCAGGAGCCGGCAGGGGTTTGCAGCAGGACGACAGACCCGCCGACACAGCACTGCAGACCATGAATGTATACAGCAAGTGCAATTCAGAGAGCAGACTGATGAAAGACCTTGACCCTGCATCAGTATTTCTAAGCAGTGACGCCTCCAGAGACAGCAGAGCTACCGCAGTGCAAGAAGCCGATCTAAACATTGCAGTGGAGCTGGAGACCATCCCGCAGCTGGAAATGCTCTAGTTTCAGCAGACATCCTGCATGAAACTCCTCTCATCCAACTCCACTGCGTCTCGTTAATGACCAGAAAGCCGCTGTCTGCTAGCTCGCTCTGCAAGCACTCTGTTACTCAGCACGGATGAAGCTGGCAGACCAGAGCCCTCAAAGCTGCTCAGAGGTTTAATTCATTAAGGTCTGCAAGTACCTCCAGGACCACAGACCCTGTAAAGGACGGCACAGTCCTGCTAGACTGGGAACCAGCATCATTCCCAGAGCCCGTGCCAAAAGTCAGAGGGTGCAAGTCAGTGACCCTCCGGGTTCTGAAATCCTCCCACTTGCAGAAAAGTCAGATTTCGGTGAGGATTCCTGCTTCCACAAGCTGTGTGCCTTTACTCCGCGGACCCCATAGCAGGAGAGGTGCAGCCCTCCATCCCTGCAGGTTGCATCGCTCCAGAAACACCAGCCTTGCTGGTACAGTACGAAGCTACTTACTGCCCTGCACATATGATTGCCGAGGCTAATACCAAGATGATTAGAGCAATCAACTGGAGCTTCCTGGGGAAGGGATGAAAACTCTCTCCCATCGCTAAGGATTAAGAACAGCTCAGAAGCAAAAATGGAGCAGTTGCACACATCACTCGCTCAGCCTCCACCGACTACCAGTGTGAGCGGATTACCAGCCTTCTTCTCACGGACACAAGTTTCTCCCACCACTCCAGGTCAGCGCTACCTGGCCTTTTGCTGGGTGCACCATACCCAGCCGCACAATCCAACTAAAAAAGCCGTGCCCTCATTCAAGGAACAATTCTCCCTTCATATTCGTGCCCTGACCCAGAAGTTACCACTACAACTTTAGCAACACACCACTACTTCATAGCAAACAGACCTACTCCTACATTCCTCTGCCCAGCTGAGCAGTGTTACCTTAATAAGGACCAGGTGGTCCTCAAACTCTCCTCCGACCCCACAGGTCCCGGCCTTCACTAACAAGAGCTAACTAGTCACAGGGGAAGCCAGGCCCTTGGGGAAGCTAATCGCTGCGACAGGGAGCGTGCTGCCCGACTCCGCTGGAGGAACGCAGCGCAACTCTCCCACAGCACCCTCCGCTGAGGGGTTAGCGACAAGATTTCGAAACGCGATTCCTCCCGCCCAGCTTCAGCACACAGTCAGCTTCGGGCTTCGGCACCGGGAGCAGCTGCTGGCGGTGCCCGTCGGGGCGGCCTGCAGCACGCCGCCGCCCTTGCGCCCCGGCCCGCGTCCCACCGCGGGCGGCACAAGTCGCGGTGCCGCGCTGCGG
>VXAA01002917.1:54426-74828 GCA_013399115.1 Anseranas semipalmata
GGCCGCGGCGCCCGGCCCGCGGGTGAGGCGAGCGGGGGAGCGTCCCCAGGGGCTGCCACCCCGGCCCTGCCGTGCTTCCGGCGAGCCGTGCCCAACCCCAGATAACCCCCTAAGCAGCTGCCTAATAAAATAGTGCCCAAACGACAGCGACCCCCAGCAGGTGGCCCGGGTGGGCGAGGGGAGCGGTCCCCTCTGCCCAAGGAGTGACTTCGGTGCATGGGGAGGTTCGGCGCCAGGGAGGCCGGAGGAAGGCTGCTCCGTCAGCTGGAGCAAACCGAGGCCCCCCGCCTGCCGGATGCACCCGCACCCATCCCCTGGGTCTTGGGGCATCTCCCCGGAGCACAGGCCAGCCCGCGCGTCAGCGTGGGGGAGACCTGGAGATGGGCTTCAGATGGGAACAGATAAAGCACAGAGACACACAGATGGCTCCCGAGGGGCAGAGGGAGGCTCGGGCAGGGCAGCTAGGACAGGCCGGGGAAGTCTGCAAGTTTGCTGGAGCAGAACCAGGGGAGAGCTTGGAAATCGCTCTGGGCTGGATCTTGGAGTAACGGGGCTGAGCAGGCAGCCGGGCGTGAGCCACCCGGGGCACCCCATGTGTGCTGGAGCCTGGAGCGTGCACAGCACGAAGCTGTAATCAGGGGTGCTGGTACAGGAGCTGGCAGCCATGTACGGCCCAGAGCCTTGCTTGCTGTCAGAGCAGGCAACCACAGCCTTGCTCAGCGCTGCTCACAGCAGCCAGAGACCTCGGACGGCTATTTCCTACACCCACCCACCTTCTAATTGCCCCAAAAGCGTGAACACCAGAGTGGTGCTATGTGCTTTGCATCCTGAAGCCTGCTGCATCCACCTCACCAGCGCACGCTGAGTGCCAGAGGGCAGGACTCTCCCTGGTCGGATGCCCACAGCCCTGTCCCCTGCTGGCACAGCCATAGCAGCTGTTTGCACCACCCAGGCCCCTGCCCATCAGAACCAAAGGGAGAAAATGTTATCAGCTCCTCCTTGATGCTCGGGCTGATGAGAGACAAGCCGTCCTCCCAGAGGCCAGCCCAGGCTGGACAGGCAGGGCAGAACTTAGCTGAGGTCCCAGAGCTAATGGCAACTTCAAGACGACAGCCTAAGGGGACAAACCCACAGCCCCCAAGGGCCCATAGGTATGGAAACACACGTGGAAACCTCCCCCGAGGGGCTGGCGACACCCGTTACCCCTCACTCTGCCGCCCGCGGGAATGCAGAGCCTGGATCAGTGCTGTCACCCGCCGTTGTCACTGGTCTTCTCCTGGGGCACAGCCACAGCTCGTGCTCATGCCGCTGGCCTGTTTGCATGGCCAGGCTTGTTTCTTTGGGAAAACCACGGTGTGCCTTGCTGCGGTTCCCTGGAGCAGACAAGCCTTTTGGTTTTGACGCGCCGTCCCTTTGTATGGACATACCTTTGTAAGGCTGGTGCTGAGTAGAACTGAGTTAACCTGTGGTCTTGTTCCTAATGCAGAGCGTGTTGCTACCACAGCTGTTTTCTGGGTCAAAGGAACTAATTTGATCATAAAGTCATACAAGAGGGTTTTAACCTTCATTAGTTCCAATTGCGGACTCATTTACACGCAGTATTCAGAAGGCTCTGCAGCACAATTACACAACCAACTGAGGGAAAATTAATGCCTCTTAATTGCACCGCGGCAGCAAGGTGATATTATCATTGGCACTGTTTCCAGGAAGCCTTCTCCTCCACAAGCATCCCCTCAGCACCGCTGCAGGGAGCCCCACCCGCGCTCAGGAGCAAACTCAGCAAACTTTCTTTCTCTGCCGGGGACTGCGGCCAAGATGCTGTCCCCATGCAGCCCGTCTCGCCGGCTGGCTGCGGGCACCGGGGTGCGCAGCAAGTGTCCGGCACAGAAAGTAGCGGCATCCATAGCAGCCCACAGCCGCTCATCCTACCAAGGTGCTCCAGCCTTGCAGAATGGAAGCAGGAAAACACAGGTTTAGAAAATTTGCCTGACATAATTGCATTAGTGCTATGCAAACATTAGCCCGTTTCCTAAAAAGCCTGTAGTGACCTTGTCTGGTGCCTGAACAGGAAAATAAAATTTTTTGTTTGGGCATCTTTTCCTAAACTGGAAGTTATGCTGGAATTGGATTTGGTTAGTAATGAAATGCAAGGTTAAACGGTGATAAGGATGTAACCATGGTAATATGTTAATGGCTGTTGATGCAAGTTTGCAGAAGTGGTTTGCGTAACCACTAAGAACGATAATTTTATGTATAATCAATGTGATCATAAAAGCTGGGAAAATAAACATGTAAAGTAGACTTTAAAAAGAAAAAAGAAAGCTATGAAAGGAAGTCTTGAGGGTGTGCTGCTTTGGAGCTTTCCGCAAGGTAACCCTTTCTGCAAACTCTTAACACGCTGTTTGTTTTGCGCTGCTCTAGCAGAAAAGCAGCCATCAAACGCTTTGGCTTTAGCAATGAAGAACATCAGTAATGTCTTTTGATTTCCACCTGGGCACATCCAGGACCTCCTGCACTAATTCTACCTTGACAAATCATTAGAGTGTTTATTTTAGATGGGTTTGTTTAACTGGGCTCCACTTGATCTCAGTCTAATCCAACAGGCAAGATTTCCAGCATAAGAAACCCAAGTGGCAGGAAAAGCCTGTAAATCAGGCCTAGCATGCTGTCCACCCCAGCACGCTCCCCCAGAATTTCCCCTTCCACCCCCTGTTGCAGGTCAGCATGTGCTGCTCGGCCTGAGCCCCTGCTGACAGCAAAGCAGCCCGTCCCGTCCTGTCCTTGTTACGGACACCTTGCTCTGATTTCCTACTGGTAGCACCCGATACAGCTGAGATCGCTGCTTCTGAGCGGTACAACACCGGTGTCCCTGTCAGCCTGCCTTGCTCCTTCAGTTTCGCTCCAAGGCTTCAGCCCCAAATATTGCTGTAGTCTGGGGAAATGTTTGCATTAACACAGCTTGCTGTGAAGGTCTTACTTGAGAGCATATCACAATCTCCACAGCAAGATCTGCTTGTAAAAACAAGGAAATACTAACGTAACCTTCCATAAATCTACACAAACCAACTTTTTTGGACTGCTTACTTCCTCTGTAACCTTCAGCCAGAGGGTGAACCACCCAGCACCGTCACTTTGCTCAGGGGAACTGCATAATAGAAGTACAGGTAGCAAAGAAAGGCAACTGCTAAAAAAAAAAAAAAAAGGATCTGCTACTCCGAAACAAGATCTCTCTTCGGTCAATTGGCAGCACCCCAGCCCTTGTCACAAGGGAGCTGTAGGTGGGTGAACTGAGGCGAGTCAGGACTTACCTCTGCTGCCAGGTGAGCCCCCGTGTCTGAGTACTGCGGCATTGCTGCCTGCACCAAGAGAGGAGCGGGCTGCCATGCAAACATCGCTTGCTTGAGATCAGGAGCACAAACCTGAATCACTGTTGCTGTTTAAAAATTGATTAACCGATGTAGTTCTGTTATGAGATACCCTGTGCCCTCTAGGAATTGCATGATGCAGCTTAGGAAACGCTCTGAACAAATGTTGTCCTTACGTATTCAAGTTCCTCAAATGCGTTGTCTTTCAAGGCAATATTTGAGAGTGGACTGGAAAAGTGATCAAGTTTAGTGATAAAACTTACCATAAGCCCGGCAAACACAAGCTCTTGAATTTAGGTGCTTTGAGAAATCTGCAAAGAGGGAAATATGTGATTCATTGTTCTCATTCCATGGCATAACGAAGAGACACTGCAATACTAATGTTTTCTTCAGACAGCTTTTGACCTGGAGCAATACTTCTGGCTTCATTGGAAGCCAGTGCTCCACAGATTAAAATTCACCCTTTGTAGAAAGCAATGACTGAACAGTACTGCAGAAGCACCTGCAGATGAGAGTAAAGTTCAAATACAGTGGTCCATTAAAAAACTTAAAGCTCTCAAAGGAAACATAATCATCTGGAGCAAAATGATTTTTTTCAGTCAGCTACATTATATGCCATCATGTGAATCATATTCATTTTCAGAGGTAACTAGGAAACTCAAGAAGCCCTGCAGAGCCATTTCTGACTTTGGGATCATAAATAGGAATGTCATGAGTGTGACCATGCAAGCTGTGGACTTCAAGGAGGTTTCACAACGCTCCGCATCCTCTTCGTGCACACAGACATTGCAGCCCTAGTGAGATTTCCACATCTCACAGCTGAGCAGATGAAATGGGTCAGAGAAAAATCACCCCCAGCACAGCTCTTTGTTCCCCAAAAGCTGAACAACCTCCTTATCTCCCCTGACAACTGTCTGGTTTGGGAGGCTTTGTCAAGCTCTGAGCCTCTGAGGGCTCCTCTACCCTTTTGAAGCTTTTGTGGAGCAATGACAAGAAGAGAAAGCATGGGGTTTGGGGGCTTTAAGCATTAGCCTCCAAGTGAATTTTAGGCTTTTAGCAATAGCCCCCTAAGCGAATTTCACTTGTTCTCTGGGAGCACAAGATACACGAATTCAAGTCCCGTGCAGCTGGTTAATCAGCCAAAGGCAAGCCATTCTCACCCCAGCAGTATGTTGTTTCTTCCTTCAGCACAGGATGCAGGTTTCTTCCAGTGCCTGGAGGGTTGTTCAGAATTAGCTGATGAATTATTCTGAGGAAATCAAGTTACATTCCAAGGAATTAATGAAGAACACCAGCGTGTACAAGCATAGAAAGGGCACTGTTATATTTTAATGTCTTTTTCCCCTAGCACCAGCTGGACAATTTAATTTGTAAAAGAGTAAGGAACTTCGCACACATCTGCAGTCCTTATTCTACCTTAACCAAACTAGTGATCAGCATATCAGCAACTTTAGGACTCCCCCCTTCTGAAAAAAAATTGGGAAGCTTCTGGTTCAACCCAGTGCAGAACTTCTGAAGTCTTGAATACTTCCGTGGGATTTTTCCCAGCAGCTTCCACAGGGCTCTGAGAACCAGGGTTAGCTCCTGACATCCCTAAGTCATGCCACTCTCCAAGAATCAGGGCTTAGTAGTTCCCTGCATAACCTTTGAAAGCAGAGCAGATGTGAGAAATCAGCATCCTAGAGGCTAAGTATTGATGATACCTGATATTCAGCAGGCATTAGACAGCCTCACGAATCAGTAACTATTTCTGAACATTGCCAGCACTTTGCCTTTTTCTTACTGAGATACGACTGCAGAAGTACTTTATACAAAGTCCAGGATATTATTGTTTTGACTTCTGAAAGATGTTGTTTAAGCAAAGATGTAAATATTGATTCGGAACAAGGTCAGATGAGGTTAGCTCATTGTCAAAGGGAGCAGGGAGGAAAACCAACAAGCTTCTAAGAAACCTCTTCAGCGTAGGAAACAGACGGAGCATTCGGCATCTGCGCATTTTATCTGTGCACAAATTGCATCACTTTCTGGAAGGGGTAATACTTGTTAGTTTTGGATACATAGGGCCTCCCCCCAACTATAGAAAACAAAACAAAACAAAAAGATTTTCCCTCAAGAATGGCTTTGACTCATAGTCAGGATGCTTTCACATCTCCCACTTATCTGATGAGGTTTCTGGTGTTTTCTTCCAAGACTGACTGAGTGTCTACCCAACAACATACTTTAAGGCAATAATAATTCACTGTGATTGTTCCTTTCCAGCTGTCGGAACGTTTAAATTGCAGTGCTAAATGGGGATATAGCCTGCAGCTTTCATGGAGATACTGTAAGTGCAATGTGAACCTATAGTCCTAACCAAATGTGAGTGGATGCTAGCTTTGTTTTACCAGAAAAGGCTGGGGCATCCTGTGCTCTGCACCACCTGCAGCCTCCCCTAGGAAGAAACTTTTATATAAAAAACACTCAGAGCTTTGTGCAGAAGGTAGGTTTAAAAAAAAATAAATCTTACAGTGACTCTACTTTCTTTGAAGCTGGTTCCTCAAACTTGCTTGGCTCACAGATCATGTCCTGGGAATCAACACTAAGCATCTGAGGATAAAATAATTAAAACAATCTTTTCTTCATAGACCTCTTCCAAACCAAATGAGGAGAAACCACTATGCTAGAGCAGTGCAACTCAATTACTGGTGCTATTACTTGAACTCCATACAATGACAAAATTTCTCTGTAAGCCAATAGTCTTGTGCATAGTATTTATATACCCTATATACATGTAGTCTGCATATGTAAGCATGCATATTTATTAATGACACTATATAATTCACATATAAAGTTTTCCTACATTAAATGACAGCTTTTGAGGGGAAAACAATGAATCATTTTTAGACCATCAGCTGTATCAGCAGCTGTCAAAAATGGTACTATTGGCTCCAATCAAGTTGTATGCTATACGTTTATTAGTGACATATAATGGTAAGGAATGATTCCACCCACATATACACATATGTACAATATTGCATTCGGAGAATATTCATAGGGATTTTTATTATCTTTTGAAACAAAGAATGGGACAGTAACAAAAAAATTACAACAAAAATCTTTGCTATCTTCATGAGGAGAACAAAGACATGAGCAGTAAATAACATGGGTCTTACAAAGAAATGCATTTCTCTTAAGCATATTTTTGCTTACTTCATTCTATTTCATGCATTAACATCATTAGTCTCTCTTCACAGACTTCAGACTGCATGGTGGCGGGGTGAAATCACACGGGACACAACAGCATTGCTTGTGGTCTATGAATCATTAGTAGTCTCTAACACTTCAGAAGGTGGTACATAAAAGTATAGCAAGACAGCAACTGAAAAGGTCACACATTCCCATTCACACAGGAAAAGTCATGAGTTCACGGAATGGAAAATGACAGTAATAAATACTCATAGCTTAACCTAATTTCACTTGGTCATAGATGCACAAGATAGTCCAAAGATTTTTCAAAAAGCATTTTTTCATTAGGGAATATAGGCTGGTAGCTGTAATTACACACTCCAGTGACAGTTTCAGAGACAACAGACTATCCTAAACAAACAACGTGGCCAAGCAGATAAGATTAGGAAAGCCCTGTTAAACCGAAATGATTCATATGTATTCTTCCCACTTCCCTCATTCCTCCTCCTCCTTCTTAAACACAGGCATTTAGTGACAGGAAGAGACGTTATTAAGGACAAGCACTCACACACAAAATAAATACTCTGAAGGACTTAATCTTCCGATCTGCGGAAGAAAGCTTCTGACTGCAGAAATTCCAGACTATGCCATACAGGTCTGATATTTGCACACCTAGCCAACAGAAATGAGGACTTCAGGGCCATGCTAGGAAACCTAAATAAAAATGTGTTGATGTTCTTTGAGTCTCTCCCACTAAAGTTAGCAAAAACTTAACATAGGCTGGAAGAAACAAAGAAAAACAGATGCATTTCCCCCACCCCAACCTGAGCTTTCACCTGTAACCCAGCTCAGGTGATAGCCATCAGTGATGACCATGACAAATGTGTCTGGTCATGAGAGCCAAACCAGGCTCAAGGTGGATTCAGGGGAGATAGATCCAAGGACTTATAGGCACGCACCAACCAAATATGGCTGGCATGCAAATATGACTAGTAGTCAATCATCTCACCACATAAACAGGGGATAGCCCAGAGCCCACTGAGCTCTCCCGTACTCCCTCGAGTGGCGACACCCCTCAAGGTTACTCCTCATGGTCAAGAGATTCCTTACCTGCAACAGATACTCAGTAGGTGACTAATAGCTAGCTTGTTAAAACTTTGCAAGTAATTTGCTAAGCACCCTGAAATTTTGTAATCTTAGCTAAGTGATACAAAGAATTGATTGTACATGTAATCCTTTAGGCATAAACTGTTAACTGGGATTGGGATAGGATCTGGTTGCATCTAGACTCCTCAGAGTTTGGATAGCAAATGGGACTCCACTCTGAATCTCATAACTCAACATGAAGGTCTCCCTGACACTTTTAGTCTGACCCTGTCCTCTATGCAGTAAATAACTGTGACCTTGCCATCACAAATCTTGTTAAGGTCACATTTACCATTAGAGCTTTTTTAAATTGCTGTCTTATTCACAGTGTAGCCCTGCTAAACCACTATCTTCATCAATAGATGTATTTCTGCTTCTTACTTACAAGTGAAGTACATAATTCCTCTTGCGACAATTTCAAAGGCTAATCTCTGACTGCTGTAGCTGAAAGTATGTACTCTGGTGGGCCACTGGTAATTTAGGAGCAGACCTCTTGCTTATGCTCAAAATTACATAGATTCCCTTACATCCTCCAGAGTTCTCTTGAAGCACCCACAAGAAAAGCATACTTAAAAGCAAAAGCGAATACATGGGAGTGGGAGGTCTCTCCTCACTTGGTTTCCAACTCCATCCTTTCACAGTTGACACATGTAACTCCGTTCATTAACTGATTATTTCTTTAAGCAGTTATGATTTTCAGTCCTTGCCAGGGCAGGGCTGAGCCAGAACCTCAAGGCTTATAGAGTCAGAAATCCTATTTCCAATTCCAGATGTTTGATTGAATGGATATTGTTTATTTAAAAACAAAAATTAAAAGCACAAAAATAAAGCCCCAGTGACCCCAAACCTGTTTCTGCCATGACCTAGAACCTCAGCTTCTTGATAAACAGATGACAAGATTATTGTATAAAATACTGGTTTATTTGTTCTTCATTTTGCTACCGAGTCTTTTATTTATATACTTAATCCTTGCCCAGAAATAGCTTTCAGATAAATATATGCTCACAAGTTTCCAACTTTCAAGTTCCTTTTGAGGAGTATTAAATCCAGGATGTAATTAAGCCTTCATTATTAGGAGTATTTTCTTTTCAGGCACCCAGCAGGCTTTCCAGCATGCCAAAAATCTTGTTTGGACATTTTCAGAAGGTAGCCAAGTAATTTGGCAGAAGATAAAAAACACAAGGAGGCAGTAAGGCTGGGATATTTTTCAATAATCAACTGAACAGAACTAAAGAAACTGGAAACTAGTGAGGAAAGGAATTTTAAAAATAAATTAAAAAAAATAAAAGAGCTCGATCTTGGAATTTGAACAGTGTGTACCAGACATTTAGAAAGCATTCTGGATACTGCCAAAGACTTTCTACTGGGCAGTTGAAAGTACTTCCCCAAAAATGCAGAATGTTTTGCTAAAATTTTGCAACAGCAGAAGTACATAGCAACCACAGGCAATGAGCACAATAAATATTTACTGAATCTGTATCTTGTGGAAGAATTTTATGTGTATCATAGTATTATCACTTCTCCAAATGCAAAAGCCACCCATAGATATCAAAAGGCAGGAGCTTAGGCTGAAAATGCGTACATCCCTGGATGGGGCAGCTTATATCAGAGCAAGTCATTTAATATAAAGAACTGACATAAAGAAAATCTCTACTTCCACTCCTATACTCTTGCCTGCCATTTGAATATCTACTTTTCCTCTCTTCAGCTACCTCATCAGAGGACTCTTCTCATAAAGCGCGCCCATCCGGAAGCAGCAAGGTGTGCCTATTTTCTCCCTAGCACTGGACCTTGCAAAGAGGCATGGACCCTTTCTGGAAAGGCGAGTGTTCCAAACAGACCTAGCTTTTTCTGATACGTTCACTGCCATTTAGTCTTCTCATGTCTGAAGCACCTATCATACAAAATGCCAAATTAAGAACAAAGTTTAGAGGCTAAATTCAGAAAGCCACATTTACTGGTTCCTTTTTATTCTCTAAGATTCCTTTAGATTCTCTAAATCTAAAGTGAAACAAGGCAAAAGAAAAGCATTTAATTATACTTATCACATTGAAAGACTATCTTGGGAGTTGAAAGGTTCCCCATACCTAACTGTAATAGTCCATGGAAAACTTCAAGCAGGATTCCACCTTCTGGACAGCACTACATCTGTGGGAACTCAAATAGACTGTATCACTGATGCTGCTGAACCTGCAGGCTCAACTTAAAGGCTGCTAAAGCCTAACTGCTGCTAACTCTGGTTTGACTTTTCAGTAACAGCAAAGCCTTGGTATTACCGTAGTGCTATCAGTTCTGTAGTTGGGTATATAGAGCACAAGGTAAAGGACAGTATTTTCAGAAGCACCACAGTGAGAAATCCACATCCCAAATTCGGGTAAGTGTAATAATACAAAGTGAATGGCAAAGAAGTCTGCTCCTTTTGTAGCTAAGATGTGTGACTTAAACAGCAAATATCTCATCAGACAAAGAAAAACATCATTATTTTCCTTTCAGTCATCCTTAGAGCTTTTAACTGTGAAAGACAAGACATGATTTACTGTTAAGTAATACAAACACACAAAAGTGAGCACAAAAATTTCACAGGAGACAAATGATACAACTCATAACACAGAGAAACAAATGGGAAAAAGAACATTTTCTGATACTCCACAAATATTCAGGAAGTTTAACATGCAAAATGGAATTTCTTCAGCAGCACTGATTAAACTCAAGATGAGGCAAGTATCTTCTTTACAAAGTAAAGGCACCATCTCTTTGTAAACACATATTCCTCTCACTTTAACTGAGAAAGCACTCAAAATATTCAGGAAGCAACCTGTGCAGTAGCATTCCATTGCCCATAAATACTTCGCAGTAGAGATATCAATGGTCTTTCTCCTTTTTATTTTATTTAGTGAGAAATGTGGTTTTTTTTGTTGTTGTTTTTTGTTTGTTTTTTTGTTTTTGTTTTCCAATATACCTAGTGGGAAACTCTTTAAAATCTCCCCAGAAATGTTTGATGAATCTACAAAAAAGTGTTTTTTCCCATCTGCCTTCTGGTATCTATCAAGAAATTTCAAGGCAAAAGAAGCTCAAAACACACATTTGCAGTCATCTCTTGTTTTCAGTATTGTGCTATAGACAGTTTCCCAGAAGGAACAATTGGCTTACATCAGAAACATTAAAAAAAAAAAAAAAAAAAGTATGAATACCCTCCACTCATGCAACCATACCTACTCTGATTTTCCAAATGCACTAGAAAAGGCTGAACAAGAAATTAACTCTTCCCCCAACCCCTATCCCCCCCAGAAATCAAAAGGTACTTCAGATCATGACTGTACTTTAGGATTCCAGATCTTTTCAGCGTGCATCCTGGATGTAGGTTTCTTCCTAGAGCGGAGAGCATTCAGACACTTATTTACTGGCGAAACCGCAAAACTTGAAAACTGTTAAAATAAATATTCCATACAAAGTTAGATTGTTTGCATCTTGGTTGAAATGAACTGATCATCTTCATAGTTTCCACCACACAACTGTCACTGAAATCACCAAACATTTTACTATTCATACACACAAATCCAGTGATTACACTATTTAATATTGTTCAGTATTCAACCAAACTTGTGCGTTTCTAAGTCATCTTCTTTCAGATTTATAAATCTGACTGAATTTTTAAAGCAGTACAATTTTCATGTTCTACAGGACTGTCAACTGGTACCTGGGAAAGAAAAAGAAAACAAAATCAGGAATTAAGCTGTTATACAGCGGAAGCTATTTTCAACCACAGCACTCTTAGGTAATTATTAGGTTAGACTGCAATAGTATATGTAGTTAATTAGCTGAATTAGACATTTATAGAACGGCCTATTTTCGCTTCTCTTTATAATTAAAAAAAGCAAACAAAAAAATAGAATTGAGTTTTAGTATAACTCTAGAATATATGTTTACTTCATACAGATATTTATCACACGGAGGTTAACTTTCCTTTTTTTTTTTCCCATTACACTTAAATACAGGACAATCTTGATAATTAAGGTTTGGAATCAGTGTATTATTTTACCTTTATTTACACAGGCAGACACTGAACCTTTATTAACACAGGCAACTCTCAACTATTCATGAAAATACTGGGGTGAGGACTCCATGCTTGTTTTATTGTGGCTAATATTAATGAAGTTGTGTGACAATCCAGTTAATTAACAAGGTAATAAGGGAAAACAGAACCATCATGGACCACCGTCTACAGTAACCACATACATCCCCAAGACAACCCTAACCCAAGCTGACAAACCCACAGGATGCCATATCGTGCAAACACAGGCTTCAGGTAGAAGTTCACTCATATGGCACCATCTTGCAAGTTTCTGAACCTTAAGCAAACAGTAATAGTGTGCAACCTGTTCACAGATGATCAGAAGCTCTCATATATGCAAGACACCTTTACATAAAAAGAGGTCTGACTTCAGAAAGCTGTTTTCTTTATCATGATCCAAAGGGTCAAGAAAACAATAGCACTGAAAAAAGTTTCAGGTGTCAGTCTTATTTCTACCAGTGATTGTGATAAGTTGGAAAAGCTGTTGAAACATGGTCTTGAGACCTCCTGAACAGCAGGAAGTGCAATGCTCACTCTCCTATAAATTGATAGGGTGCTCAGCAGAAGAACGGGCCCAGCTCTTCATGAAACACAGTATAAGAACTGCAGCATGACTTCTGTTCATCAGACACTGACTTCACTTAAAGGGATGGCAGGTATTTTAAATAAAACTTGTAGTCTATAGCATGACCTCTTAACCCAATACATAAAAAGGCTTCACAACTTACAACACTAACTGCAAACGTGGGGAAAAAAAACACAAAACAAGACTCAAGAAATAAAATCAAAAGATGAATACTAGCCAGTTAAAATTCAGGAAAAAGTCTGAGAGCAGAAAGTTTCTTAGATTTTTCATTGGAGCTATGACAGAAACATATCTGAGGGCAGGATCCCATGTGGCTCTGTCATTCCAGAACAGCATGGAACCAGTCACATAGTAAGTTTTTGTCAATTACTCTTTTGCTGTTAATATTATTATGCCAATAGAAGCTGATCATTCAAGTACAGTAATATAATCAAGGTAAAAGAGTCACCACTTACAGCTTTAACGTCCATATTCATAATCCCTGAATTCACATTGTGTCTTCGCAAATCTGATTTTATTAAGGCTGGATGGGAAGAGAAAAAGTAGATTTCCAGCTTTGTAATGACATGCATTTTAAGAGAAATGTTTGTACAGTGCAAGCACATGGCAGCTGCTTTCAGCACATACTCAAAGTATCTGTATTCACTCTTTTGCAGTTGGAACTTAGTGACAATTTGAACTTGCTCCTCACAAATCACATGCAGAAAATGACAACAAAAGCTTTTAAACCATGAGTACTTAAAGCAAAGCTTGATGGTTTTGGCACGTCCAGCATACTTCTAAGTACTACCATGTGTAAATCACTGGTACAGTTTAGGAATAAATCAGGAATTTCTTATATCTGAAAATCTGCAAACTGTCTCCATTTATGTATTTGTTTATGTTCACTATCCTACTCAGAAGACAGATATCTGCCTCAAATTCAGGACATGACTCAAGAAATGGGCGATGGATGGTTGTCCATTTATTAGCAACATCATCCTTAAAAGGTGTGTACACAGCAAATACTTAAAATTAAAACTAAACAAACAAACAAACAAAAAAACAAAAACAAACAAACAAACAAAAAAGAAAACCAAAAAACCTGCACTTATTAGTAACTTTTGTCCTCAGCCCAGACAGGAAGTCAAATATTGAAATCCTAGGTATCTCAGATCTCAAAAAACTACACATTTTACATTAAGATAAATCATCACTTACATTTCTGATTAATTACCTGTTAAGATAATGCCCACAAACAGCCAAGCACAAAGAAAGAGGTTTCCTGCACGAGGACTGTAGTCTGTTGTGAGCTTTCCTTGAACAAGTGTAAAGACGATTCCAAATATCTACAAAGAAACAAGTCACTTCCTCAGTACCACATAGAAGAGAATCATCAGTTTACTTTGCAAAGCTTCAAACCACATCTTACAGAACCAAAAAAAGAGAGACTATAGCAACACAATGGAGACTTTAGCAGCCAAATCTAAGAAAGATGTCTTGGATTACAGTAGAGCAGCTTTTTATTACTTCACTTGCAGAAATAAAGTGATATAACCTGTGCTGATGCATTAAGGAGACCTGATGAAGTGCCTTCAGACTCTGGGTATGTAATTTCCACAGCAAATTCAAACCCAAGTGGGAGATAGCCAGTCATGAAGAACCTGTTGAAGAAAACAAGAGGATGATAGGTATGGCTTTCATCTATTACTACGGCTATGAAAGCCAAACACTTGGTACTCTGAATTAGCTGGTATTCTGAACTGTCTGCTTTCAAGACCTAACGTGATGCAACACTTGCTTTGCCTGCCTCATCCAACAATTTTAGCCATACATCCCTCTTTTTAGGACAAAGATGTTTTAATATATTTGTGCTGTTTCCCATAACCACCTGCATTCCACTCCATATACAGGAAACAACCTTCTCTGAAGAGTCCACAAACCACTCCATAATTGAAATCACTTACTTTCACATGAAAGGCATACATGAACATCAAAGCTCGATTAGCCTAAACATCCATGCTAGATGATAAAAAGAGACAATCAGTAGAGCGTGGCTAGACACTGGAACAGCTGTTAGAAGCTGCTGTGGAAGAAGCTGAGGGGAGTGACAGGTGAGAGGAAGAGCAGGGGCTTAAAGCATTTGAGGTTGGTTGATGAGTTTTTAAAACTGAAACTCTCGAGATTTATTGCTGGATCTACCTTGACTACTGTGTCTGGATATAGCACTATTCCCTCATTGCCTTTTAGGGGTTTTAGATTATGTACCTTTCAGGGACAATGTTCGTGCTCTTCTGAATTGACAAAGCACACCAAGAATGCCACTTGGGCTATCAAAGTATAAATGCATCAACATGCACAGAAGACAGTCTTCCTAGATTTGCTTAGTTAAGCTCTAATCACTTATCCACTGACGTCAACAGAAAGATTCAACTTCATTGCAGACAGCTTTTTTAACTGGAACCAAATTGACTACATACAGACTTCTGTTAGGTCCATACAATTTTTAAATGAAATTCACTGAAAAGTGAGTTACTTTAGGTTTCACCTTCTGTTACAACAGAATAGACCACATCTGTAGTGTAAGCTATAGACATAGGTCGAGAGCATGGTGACAGGACATACAGAGGAAATATTTAGTTAAAACAGTCAAATACTGTTTCTGAACAGAACTGCAGTAAGTCTTCTAGCCCCCTTTAATTGCTCACCCAAGTACTCCTCCAGTCACGAACACTACTATAAGGTATCCGAGGTCCAGGGTGAAGGTAAATACCACCAGCCCAATGAAAGAGAGGATGTAAACAATCAAAGTAGTTTGCCTGCAACCCAACAACAACAACAAAAATTAACATTGTTAACAGAAGGTAATAGCACGTTGCTGAAGTATGGAAAAGTAATATAAACATTACTTACTCTCTTGCTAACAACTGACATTCTACAGTAATGAAATTTGCTTCCTGTAATTCTGTCTCAAACATATCATGCATTTCAGGGAGAATATAACCCTTCCCCAACTGTTTATTGCCTTCATTATATGGCTGCTTCACTCAACGCTAAGAGAATTACTCAGACACTTAAAGAATGTACAATCACACCAGAAACTATTACCTCGAGACTATTTTAGTTCTCCACTATGCTGTGCCTCTTGGCCATTCTGCAGCACGGTCCATTATAAAAAGATCAAAACGGCAGCAGCCAAATCGAACGCTATTAGTGATAAAAATCAGTCTAAGAGGCAAGTCAAACAAATCTCATTAAAATGTTTTATTTATTTTAAATCTGGAGTAAGGGATGTCATAGAAAATATTAAAGCACACATCACTTATTTATAAGCCAAAAGACATGCAGAAACACAGCCAATCTACAGCACTAACATCCATTAGGTTTCTAGAGTTCTTGCACATGGTGTACTAAGAGTCACCAACGGAGAACTTCTTCACTGCAAGCAGTGCTCCGGGGCCCTGCCCTCTCCTGGAGGGCATCACACCATGGGTGACAGACCCAGGAGCTCCTACCCCACAACAGAGTTCTGCTGCGTGGTCACCCCCTGAGTTAAAGCAAATGTTATGCTTCTTAACAGGCCCAGGAGTAGTACAAGAACTGAGAATCCATCAACTATCTAGTCTACAAAATAAGGCAGAGTAAGTTTTGAGCCTTTATGCTTTTCCTGGAGAAGGAGCCTACTGGGCCACCTGACCACACAACGATTGCCTTGTCAGCATTACATTCCTTGCAGAGACAGGAGTAGATGGAAACCCCCTTCACGTCTTTGCATTCTCCAGAGCACACCCTACCTCTTTTCTTTTGGCCAAGAACCAGTAAGAGAGTCTCAAGCCTCAGAAACTCGTCTCCATCGAGGCTGCTAAAAGATCAGGGATGTGCTGCATTTTATCATCAGTTCACTTCCACCCTTGCAGTATTTTTCTAATGCAATTGCACCGGTCTCCTGCCCCTAGCCCCATACATGCCTACCCACACTTACTTGTATGTTTTAGTGTAATCCAGCCACAAACCACAAATAATCGAACCCACCATTCCTGCCACCACCAGTGTCAAGCCAATTCTCCCAGCGTTCACTTCTTCTCCCTTTCAACAAATATTTATATGGTGCTCATTAATAACTTGCTTCCACTCAGAGTCAAGTTCAGACCTCTTGGCAGTCATAAGTGCAAAAAAACATTCCTATGACTCCCACAGCTGTATGATGCAAGAAACCGTACGGGGGTATAAAGGAAACCAAATGTCTGAGCGCGCATAGCACCTAAGTAATAAAAAACATCACCTCTGCAAATGTGAAGTTAAAAAAAAAGAAACTTACCTCATAATGAGTTACAATCATCTGGTTTAATAATGTGGAGACAGAATAAAATGCTCCTGTCATAATACCTACAATAGCAAAAAAAGAGCTTCAGTCATTCTAGGTCTAGCAATGCAGATCTGCTACCACAAAGAGTTAATCTTTTGATATTCAAGACTCAGGTTAGAGGAAAAACCTTTTATCTACCAGGTGAGATCTCTTCTCCAGACCTATAAATGGTATTTTAAATACTGCTAGATTTTCCAGTACAGGCTGCTGAATAGGTAAAAGTTTAAACCCCACCCCAACAAAAAAAAAAAGAGTCAATTAAACTTCAATGTGCTTTCAGCACACATTGGAACTGCTCTGCCAGACAACAGCCAGACATCACCACTTACCGTAGCTGATCAGCAAAAGTACAAATGGAATATTTTTGACTAAGTTAATAATCGACTGCTTGTAGGAGTAATCCTCGGGAGGCATAGCTTGCAGAAGTGCTTGAGAGTGACTAGGAGGGTATTTAGGCTTCTCTTCAAACACTGGGGAAAAAGAAAAAGATTTTCATCTGTCTTTACCAGAGTAATGCTTTTTCTTTTTTTTGAGATGTGAAGTGTTCCTAGTACCATGAATTTCACAAGATTAATTTGTGTTCTTTAACACTTCCATAAAACATTACGTACATTTTCTAGATTTTCCTCATGCAAGAAACAAGCCACAGCCATAACAGACGTGTCAATTATTTGTTCACGTGCGATTGCAACCAACATACAGTCAGAGATAGACTGCATCTGCAACGTGTCTAGACCTTTGTATCTGAATTGTCAGATTAACAAACAGAATTTGCATTACATCATAATGTCCTTGTGGCTGGTAGCAAAAAAAAAAAAAAACCCTACATATCCTGACAGAGGATGCTCCACGTGAAGCATGACACGCAGTAAACAGTTTGTCTCTCAACCCTGGACACAACAGATAAGCGAACACGAGTAAACCTGAGAAAACGTAACCTCATCTACTCTGAGCCAAGTTAGATCCTTGAAGTACGAGGGTATAAACACTCCCTATGGCCACAGCACTTAAACTGTAAGAACAGAACACTTACCAACTCCTGTTAAGAAGAACAAAAGTGTGGATACTATTGCTGTTCCATAGAACATGATGCTTATATTATGTGCCATTAGATCAATATCATCAGGTGTATTTGGAACCAAAACAGGTGGTAACAAAAAGCCAATTGCAGTGCCAAGCTGTAAAGCAAGAAAAGAAAACCAAAAATAATTTTCCTGCGAGCGTAAGAATTAACAAAAGCAAAAACTCTTACCAGGTACAATTCAGAATTTGTATCATAATAAGCATTAATAAAAACTATGAAGGAAAAGCATTCCTTTAGTATAATACTTCCATGCCATTTACTGTCATTGATCTTCCACAGCCAGTTTTTCCAATAACTCAGGTTTTTACCTTTTCATTTCTAAACTAAAAAAATGCTACACTTCGAATATAGCCCATTTAACAACTAAGCATTAAGGAAGGTGTTGGGTTTTTTTTCCTCCCCAAAGGAATATTTTACAAGAAAATGGTGTGCATGCATATCAATTTTTGTCTGTCATCCTGTAATTGAAGGACTAGAGATGAGATAGAAGACTCCAGCTACTCCTTTGGACATGCTTTTCTCTTCTGCTTGATCAAAATCATGCATCTGATGTCACAATCCTGCCACTACAGAAATAAAGACCAACATGCAAGATTTACTGGAGAACTGATAGAGAAGAACAAGAGAAATGCTGTATCCTCATTAATAAATATAAAAAGAAATCTAAATCTGCAGTTATTGCTAAGGAAAGAAAGAAAGAATTGCAAAATAAAGTAGTAGTGGGTTTGTATTTGGAGTTGATTCCAATGTAGCAATGATTTTGTATTAAAAAAAAGACAAAAAATAAGGACTTACATTTTGGGTACATGTACATTTGAAAACATCAAGGAACAGCAGTCTTAAATCACTCTCCAATTTCTCTCTGCTGCTCCTCCAAAACTAAGCTACATTTTTAAGTTGGAACAGTTTTTTTAGACTAAAAAAACTTTTCAGGTTAAAAAAAAATGTCAAGGACTATTAGAGCAGCAAATTCAACAGTCAGCACTCAAATTAGAGGTGTGCCAGTAGGATTACAAAGCAGCCTTTGTGCATACAGCCTGCAAGACTTTCCCTGCTTTTTTAAACAGGCCATCAGATTTACACAGTATCCAGTGGTGCTCATCTGAAGAATTCATTTATTTTTATCCTCACCCTCTAGTATATGAAACCTACAAGCAGGAAGTGAGCACACTACTATGCTTTCTTAAGGTACATGTTTTTCCGCCACCTCACCCCCTCAGTGTGACTCAATATAGTACCCACAATATTCCAATAAGGTCCAGTGACACCATTTTCCACCTTTTACGTATACAGAACTGCAGTACAGAGATCACGGTCAGAAGGATCGACAGTTGCAAGGAGTCTGGTGTGCCCACTCTGAGAAGCTAAATACTTTTTGAAAACCTGGTACTGGTAACAAGCCTTTACAAGTAAAAAGCTGCATTCCCAGTGATGTTTTAGCTGCAAATAAGCAGCACCTCAAGAGATAATGGGTGTGATTCGGGACAATCCCTGTGCTCCTGCTCCCTTCCTTCACCACTTGAATCCCCCCCATCTCAGCATCAGAGTAAAGCACCAGTTTCAGACTCCCAGTTTCACCACTATCTGGGGGAGCCTTGACCACTGTAACTCCTTGCTGCTGGGAGGACTGGTGCTTGTCGGGAAGCATAGAGATGTAGCAGCCAAAGAAACCTTTAACGTGATTCTGGGAAGCAGATGCAAAATTTTACCTGGACTGCTAAAAAAAAAAAAAATCGTCAGTCTGAAATGGACAGTTGACTCCTCGACTGGAAGGCTTCAGCGCAAAATGAATTGTTTTGGAAAAGCATTAGAAAAATTGTAAACCTGATAACAAGCAACCCTAACTGTAAATATTACCACTAATATTATCACCATAATAATCCAAAGTGCACAAACATAAATCACTGGACTCAGGAGACGGAAAATATGACCCCCATTACCTGAACGAACCTGTACCTAAGACCTCAGCCTGTGCCAGTGACCTTGCTGAGGATTCTACCATTTCGTTGCCACAAACTAGCAGGGCCAGCGGCAGGGACCGAGAGCAAGGCCAGGGGAGGAATCAAAAAGACCGGCATCCCACCTCCGCCCATGCTTTCGGACGTGCCTGGTCCAGGCCCGTGAAACCAGCGGGACCAGGCGATGCGAGGAGATCCGACGCGGTCCTTCCACCACCGCCCTCCCTCAGCCCAGCCCCAGAGCGCGGGCTCGGCGCCGCCGCCCCTCACCTGGTTGCCCAGCACGGCCACGGCGCAGGCGGTGGAGACCTCGGCGGGGCCGAACCAGACGGAGGCGATGCGGGAGGGCAGCCCCAGGATGAAGACCTGGGCCACGGCGCAGACGGCCTGCGCCGCCATGGTGAGGGCGTAGCGGCCCGGCGCCAGGCTGGCGCACTTGAGCCAGGCGCCCAGGCCGTTGAGCCCCGCGCCCAGCAGCGCGGTGAGGCGCAGGCCGCGGGCGTCCAGCAGCCAGGTGGCGGGCAGGATGAGCGGCACGTAGGCCACCATGTAGACCATGGAGAGCCAGTCTATCTGCGTGAAGGAGACGCCGTAGAAGCGGACGAAGACGTTGCTGAGGATGCTGTACTGGATCCACTGGAAGGCGTTCACCAGCGAGTAGCAGCTTAAGACGGCCAGCAC
>VXAA01002917.1:75208-97281 GCA_013399115.1 Anseranas semipalmata
AGCTGTTTGTTGCCCCAGCCCTGGCTGCTGAGGGCCCGTGGGTGTATCCAGAGCTGGAAAAGGCTGTTTCTGTAACCGGCAACACTCGCTGCTGTCACGTTTAGACGGAACAGTCCTTATTTATTGTGGGTGCTGAGCTGCATTTTGAGATGTGTTGCTTGAAACCCGCTAGCCAGTAGTTTCTTACCGCCTTTTAGACTGAACCTACAAAGGCTGTCAGTGCAGATGACTGGGAAGCATATGGAGACAGAAATTATGTAAATAATCCCCACAACATCCCTGAGGGAGCAGCAGCATAATCTCATTCCTGTAATCGCTTTCTCAGCTTATATATCCTGTGCAAGGCCGAGCGGCTGCAGACCTGCATCTGGCAGCCTCCCATCCACAGCTCATCTCTCGTGTGCCCTCCTGCTAGGTACGCTGCAGATTGCATCAGCTGCGGCCCTGCCTGTGCCACACCACACCACTCCCAGGAAAAATAACTAGTGCTCCCCTCAGGTAACAGGTTTATCTCTCTGCAGTTGCAGCACGAAGGAATGTGCCAATAGGTTAAGATGCAGATGGCAAAGGTGGAGGCCCGACTTGTGGCGGAGGGTGCCCAGGACTGGTGCTTTGCTTGGGAATATGCATCCACCCCAGTCCTTCATCACCTCAAGAGCCTTAGGCAAAACATTCCTTGTTTCCACTCAACCTCTGAAATTTAATTTGACACACACCCAGAAAACTGACTGCATGGTTCATGTGTGAAGCATGTTTAGGCAGTCAGTTATTACCTCATTAAGCAATCTTCCCTTCAGCCCTGCTTGGTATGTGTTTGTGTAGGAGTGGTATTTGTCAGCATCACCGTGATTTATAATTCTGCTGCTGCAGACAATGTACCATAATAAAAAATAGATTGTTCTCCAAAGAGCATTAGGAAAATACAGAAATATTTAAGTTTGTTAGCAATGCTAGAGGTATTTTACCGGCTTCTGTGGGAAATCATTTGGCATGTGTTCAGCAAACAACATACTGCAAATTGTTCATGGATATGTTAGAGCCTAATCAGATTTGTGTATGAGTGGTAGATGTACTTAGCCACCAGTCTGAAGTTTTCTCACTAATTATGAATTGGTATTTTGGTTAACATCAGGTGATCTATCTAAGCCACAGTTCCTGATCTTATTTACAGCACGAATAATGCTATGAACACATGCTTCAAAATGTTAATTTGGCTATGTTTGCTTTCCCTGAGCACTTAGCTGAGCAGCAGTAGTGATGACTGCAGGCACCATGGATTTTTAGAGACTACTGGAGGTGAATCCTGAATTCACAGATCACAGGTACTAGTTAGCAAACTGCTTTTTTGCAATGCAGTTACCCGTATCAGATTCAAGCTCTCCTTGCCTGGAGAGTATAGGCTGGGAGCCCCCTGTCCTCACAGGTCGCTCAGATGCCGCCACCCTTTGGGGAGGACAGGAGAATTTCGCACTGGGGGTGTAGTCAGGCTGTCGGTTGGCCTCAGGGCTGGGGAAAGGACCATGATGCTTTGGTCGGGTATATAATTTAGCATTAGAGTCCTAAACTGCTCTTGCTCTTGGCAAAGAAGGTGTAAACAATGATCTACATCTGATTTCATTTAACATTTTTTCCTATTGAATTTTGGATGACCTCACAGTCCATCCAAAGATAACATTTACTCCTTAAATACATAGGAAAATAGGCTTTGTTCTTCTCTCCTTCTTTCTTTTCCTATTGTTACACCTCTCACTCCATGCAACAGGCAGAGTTACTGACAGGTGATACTCTCAGAGTAAGGTTCAAATTCAGGCTGTTCTAGAGTTGCAGACATATCTGAGGTTTCACTTCCACGGCAACCAGACAGCATCATCTTTGCATGACAGGCCAACGCACAAAGCTTCTTTTGCTTTCTATACAGGAATCCTGCACAGAAGAAATAAGTAGACATCTTTCTTAAAATGACGTCTGAGACAGTGAAAAAAGCACTGAACACGACAAAGCAGTGCAGATGTTTGGTACAAGGGAGAAAAGGCACAGCCTGGCTTACATCTCAGAGGAGACGTTTCCCTCAAAGCAACGGAGTTCCTCAGGGAACTGTAATCTTAAGCTGAAGGAAACAAGCAAACCTTGAAGAAAATAGGCAGACTGGTAGCCTTGAGTTAGCAAAAGCAAGGGAGGTAAGGGATGGAAGCTAGAAAACAAGATGGTGGAAAACAGCTGAAGGAAGATACCAGGCTGTCCTATGGTAACCTTTTGCTCAGTAAGGGTCATTAACATATTAAAAATCACACCCAGCAAAATGCAAATGTATGGAAATATGGGATTTGGTGTGTCCCCCCCCCGCTGGTCCTCTGTAATGCGCATGCTCAATAGAGGTAAGTTAGGCGAGCTAAAATAACCGATTAGAAGTAGCCAGAGAAATAGTTTTACAAGTTTGCTGTGTATAAATAACAGTGATTCAAGTTGGGGGTTGTGCTTGCTTTGCAAACGATTGCCAAGCACCCAATTCTGCAGAATTATCCAATTAATTATTTAATTAAAAGACCTTTGTGTGGATTCCAACTCTGTGTGCTTATTGGCCAGGCGCACCAGGCACGAGCCTACGGATAGCAGAACTGTAGAGAAGAGTCTAAGTCTGGCAGCAGAAGGAGCACCTGGATGAAAGCTAGCTCTCATGTGGACTTTTTCCAGAGAGACATAAGTTTATTTACAACAGATTGACATGAAGTCAAATTCATCGCTGCCACAGCTGCACTGACCTTGGTGATGTAAAACCAGGTTGATTTTGATGAGGTAAGGTCAATACAATTTCATCTTTGGGGACATTTATCTCCAGAAGTACCTCCCGAAACCAGAAAGGAAAAGACAAAACAAATTGACAACATCAGGACAAAGCTTTGATACTTGTCTCCTAACCTTTTACACTGCTGTATTTCATTGGCTTCACAACCATTACTTCTGATTTACATCCAGTTTTATGAGAACCAGGGCCAAGGACATTGTCGCACAACAAGAGAGAGAGTTATCCTGTGAGAAACAGCCATTGCAGGAGTTTACTTAAAATGCGCATCCTTGGATTTCTACATTTCGTGGACAGTTTATTAAGCTAAAAACAGAAAACCGATGTCAAGGTTTACAGGACAAGTTTAGCTTAGAACTACTGCTATCCTTTTTCAATCTAGCCTCTAACCAAAAATTTGTTACTGTTCCTTCTGTAACATATGTTCCATTGAAAGCATGATTTATTTTCATAACTATTTCCAAAGTTTATCTTGCAGATAATGCCATCTTTGGATGAAACATCACTCAGAAGGTGCCTTTTTGTTTCTGTTCAGGACATTTCACAAAAGAAAGGGAACCCAGCTATAGATTGCTGCTTTCAAGGTGTAATTAGCTTCCTAACACTCCTAGCTAGTTTATTCCAGTGATATCAATTCCTAGTTACATTCTTCTTCCAAACCTCAAAACAGTATCTAAGCTCTCCCCATAAAAATCCACAAGTTAATCTAATCTTTGTAAAACTTGAGTCCAAGGGTGGGAATCTGAAATGAACAAAGGAGCTGGTTGACTCAGACTGTGATTTCAGAATGTTGCCAAAATACCGATGCTTCTTATAAAATAAAATTAGAATTTTTGTGTACATGAGTTAAGATTTCCAGGATTTTCTTTTTTCTTTTTCTTTTTTTTTTTTAATGTTTCAAACCATGTATTACCATCTTTACAGTCAAAAATTTAAATGTTATTTTATAAAGCACTTAACTCCCAGTTACATTATTCAATGCAAACATTGATCTCAGTACAGAGAAAACCTCCATGAAAGAAATGCGCTGGGTGCTTGTCTTCCAGAGGAGTCATTTAGACAAACAAAAAAAAAAAAACTACAGCAGCTTAAGAAAGTGATTTCAGAACAAAAGATCTGAAGTTCCAACTGAGCTAGAAATTAGCTATTTTAGCAAGATATTAAACAAACCTCAACATGCTGGACTTGAAATAAAGTAGTCAAAGAGTCAAATGTTTAAATTTCTTAATTAAAAGCTGTTAGAGAATACAAGAAAAATATAAACATCTTCTTCCTCTTATGTAGTCCTCATTCCTCACAAGATAAACCATAATGTCTCTCAGAGAATGAGCATCTGCAATACAAAGCACTTAACTGAAGTTTGTTCATAACTCCAGATGTTTGTCTGGTCAGCTCTATTTTGGAACATGACTGCCCATAGTAGGGATGTTTGTCAATGAGCTTTATTCATTTTTTTTTTTTTTTATGTACCGACAGGAATATGAAGTATTCTCTTACTCAAGCATCAGAGAATAGTTCTAAATGTTAAAATATGGCTAATGATAAGTGAGCAGGCTACTCTTCTGTAAATAATATTAGAAATTAGCACTTCTAGATTCATGCTTCTCAATCCACATAAAAGATGCAGGAATGTACAT
Organism: Anseranas semipalmata; assembly: GCA_013399115.1. Taxonomy (NCBI): domain Eukaryota; kingdom Metazoa; phylum Chordata; class Aves; order Anseriformes; family Anseranatidae; genus Anseranas; species Anseranas semipalmata. Next base: position 79,646 of record VXAA01002917.1, read on the forward strand.
CTGGTGCTTCTGTCGTGCTGCCATCTGGTTTTTCTTTTGTAGTCAGCTGTCAGTTTGATATATGTAATGGAATTTTACTCCTGAGTTTCCTAGCAAAGCAAGTGGAGAAAAAAGTTACCTACACAAAATAACTTCTGTGTACAAAAAAAAAATAAGCATGTGAACAAACACAACAGGTAAAATTTATTGGGTTCTTATTCAGTGAGATGAACAGCTTCTTCATATATTACAAAAAGTGTAACCTCCTTCTGAATCCTTTATACATAGTAAAAAAACCAACAAGAACAAAACTGTACATGTCCACAAAAAAATTAATAAAATTCATGAAATGCAGGAGGGTTGTCTTTGATGAACATTCTCATTTTTGACAGGGACTCATTCATTTGAACATTGGTTAACTTTTGGGAAAAGCTTCAAGGCATTTTTTGTTGTTACTTCACAAACTCTTCCCACTGATACTCCGTTCTCTGCAGCAACGTACTGGCAGACAATCCTGATCTTCTCTGGTTCATGTCTTTCCCAAAAGAGAATCAATAAAGGTCTTCTGTGAGAGAGATCAAATGACATCAACACAACTTATCAAAGGACTGTGGGACGGAGTGATTAGAAAAGCCACACTAACATTTGTTAAGAAAAAAATGCCAAGTGTCAGACAACTTGGGTAGGATGTTGAAGCTATCGGCCAGTGAAATCATCATGCAAAGTAGCAAGCAGAAAATGTCATTTTCCCTTCTAGGAGGTCTCAGCTTGAGAGCTAGAGCAATTCAATTTGCTATACTTGTGAAAAAAACACTGTAACAGAACTTAAATTTTCCAGCTCTCTTTCAGTACCTGCTTCATTGCAACTTACCTGCCTGGTCCATGTGCACACATTCTTCAGAAATTAGATGGAAGGGGCACGTGGATTCGGATCTATTAAGAGCCTAGTACGGAAATGTGCTTGTATTTTAAAGATAGATTGCTCACCTAAGCTTGAGAAACGTTGCTACTTTTACTATTGAGGAAACCCAAATATTTAGTAACAGCTTGAAGTTCCCAATTGCTGTCTGAAAATGTTATCAGCAGGAAGAGAGCCATGATCTTTAAAGGTCTAAATCTATTCGATAGGGAAGATGCTGGCTGACCTCAGCTTAACTAAAAATCAGTGGGATTTTTTTTTTGTTTAGACTGCATAACAATAAAAGATGCCTGCCCAAGACCCTGGCTGTGATAGCACATTACGGAAAATACATTAACATTCCAGCAGCATTAATCACTTGAACAGGAACTCAGCCAGACAGACACCAAAAGGGACTTTTTTCTGCTCCTTTTTTGGGAAAACACTGCAAACGTTCCCCAAAGACCCGTTCAGACAGTTCTCTTTTACAGCACACCTAGCACGATTTAAACTATTTCAGATTAGCTGCAAACCCAGAACCTCTCAGAGAGAATTCCCTCCCTTTTGTCATCTGGGGATATAAGTCTAATGCCCCTATCAGCCATGCCATCACTGCCACAGCCACCAGTCAGCAGGCAGCAACTCCAGTAGGACCATCCCAGAACATCTAGCACTTTTTGTATTATGAGTTACAACAGCTACTTCATCCAGATGTTCAGGGAGCAAAGGAAAGCCTGGTGTTCTGTTTCACCTCCTGGCTGTGCAGCGACCCCCTCCACACGGTACCAGGGGGATGCTCAGCACCTCCAGCAGTTGCTTAGCACATGACAGTGTTCCCCTGGGTGTCGATGAATGTATTCATTGGTACATTTTACTGGAGCAGCTATCACATATTGTCAGCCCAAAAGCTGACATGTTGATGTCCATGTTATTTCTTTATCTTTTCACCTCCTTGTGGCTCTTCTTTTATTAAATAGTAAGACCAGGCCAGTAAAAAAGAAAATACGTAAATGTTACATAGCACTAAGGCTCTTAAAGTGCATGAACTTTATAGAGAACATAGGAAAATAATTTTAAAGGAGCATAAATGTAGGGATTAATCTACATGTTTTTGACTATACTTCTTTGGACCAAGGCAAGGGGAATTGGTCTCCAACCAAATGTCCTCCAGTGGAATCTGTTTAATTAACTTCTCTCTCTGGTGCAGCTAAGAAAATAAAACAAGGCAGAATAACATGTGACAAGGTCGGTCTCACTACAGCAATCAATACAGCAACATGCAATATAAGAACCAGATTTGCCAGTGGTATTCAGACTGTTTAAGCCTCTGGAGATAATCCTATATTTCCAATGAACTGCAAATACAGGCTAAACAGAGTATTTATGTCCCGTAAGACCTCAGACAGTACAAATGGCTGGTAGCTTTTATAAACCTTAAGAGGCGAATGAAGAGGAAATAACTTAGGTTCTGAGAATAACTGTTTTCGTTGCTTACTTCTTTCCACGGGCTCTACAACAAACTTGGGCTTCTAGCAGCTACGCATAGGACAAAAGCTACGTTGGATGTCAGAAGGCAGACTCACAGAGCTGGTGAGAAGCCACAGGTTACTTTAACACACCGGTGAAGGAATGCCCCAGCCAGCCATGACTGGGTGGGTGGCTTGGGAGCTCCATGCTCAGGAACATCCCCAGGTGCCTGCTCCCAGCCTGACTGCGTGACTGGACAGGGAGAGCTCACTATTGCCTCTTTTTACCCTTACTCCTTTTAGCATGGTCAGTAACTCTCATATCAGCTTGGCTCTTCCCAGGGTAAATGTCTGGGTGCTGGAAGCAGCAACGTTTTGGTGGCTAGCAGTGAAGGTGAAGCTCCCACTTGCTCCCTGACAAGGTGTTGTGCTGGGAGAGGCTGCATTTTTCAGAGACCAAAGTTATTTACATGTTTGTGAAAATTTCTTTCATTTATAAATACCAAACCATTTCACTGTGAATTTCATACTGATCTTCCACCAGTCATGAAGTATTGAAATGTTTGTTTTTACCTGGGAAAGTATTGAAGAAGTTCAGTCTCTCATTTCAAAACATTGAAAAACAACAGCCTGTGGGAGGCTCAGCTCCAAGCTGCTACATGAGGTGTCTCTCTCATGTTTTTTCCACTATCCAAAAACATCCCAGTGTCTCATTTTCACTCCAAAGGAAAACAAGTCTGGGGGAAGCACTGACATTTTCCACGGCATGGAAGTCACCCCTGGTCTCCCACAGCCAATCCCCTCCCCACCAGTATCGCTTTTCCTTCTGCATTGATTCAGATACTGGAGAACGATAGCTGGAAGAGAAGGCAAAAGGCCAAGCCTCATGCAATCCAATTATAGCCCTGCTGAAACGGCTTCCCAGAACTCTGCAAGGACTAACCTGATCATGCCTTGTAATGGCCGGAGGAAAAGAAAGATAACAGCCAGCTGGTACCCCTTCCAGGGTGACAGACAGTCTCCCAGCAAAGTTACGGAGCAGTATGTTCTGAACACCTGCGGCACATGTGAGAAAGCTTGAGACATTGGGAACAGGCGGCAGAGTTGAGCAACCCAAACAGCACCTATCAGGTTTCCTTGTAGCAGGACAAGATGACTACAAGGACACGGTCTGTAGTACAATCATCAGAAAATGTAAAACTTTGATTTGTTATCCCTGTCCTCCACGTGGCGAAATGGCTGCCAAGTCTGCCAAAAGCACTCCAGAGATTGCCTCTATCCACTGCTACGCAGATAAGTACTACCAAATTAACCTCTCATCAGTCACCAGGGGACTGGTAATGGACATATTTTTCAATTAGCACCTGCCTGGCCCATACTGGGACTTGCAAATATGGGAAAAATCTTTGCAGTAATTGCTCAGCTTCCTCTCTTCCAGGTCCACAGCCCCTTTCTTCTGTCCTGCTGTCTTCTGCAGTGCTTATATTTTAAGATATGCATAAATCTAATTGTTTTTAAATGAGTGGAAAGGATGTACATTTTTTCCCATTAGGTAAGTCAAATTTGGAATATACAGTTCTGCTTAAAACAGTCCACCGGGAGTTAAAAAAAANACCTAATTCAAAAGAAAACATAGCAGATAATGCTGAGGCAGTAGCTGTTTTGCTCCACTGCCTTCTGCCATTCCCCCAAAAGTGACATTGCTTTCATCAAAGGTCACGTGTAAAGGTAGTTTCAAGTCCCCATTTACACTGACTCACTCCTGATGATGCTCTGATCAGGCTGTAACAACTGGATGGCTTTTTTTTCCAGCCTCACCTTTGTATCTGTTATGCCAGGTACAAAGGGTATATATGTAATCGGTAACAGTAAGCTATTTGAGGATAACTCTGTCCTGAAACACCCTCTCCTGATCATTCAAACTGGCTTGATGGCCAGATTACATGGCCAGCACACAGCAAAGCAGCAGTGCTCCAGAAAATCTCATTTCTGATTTCTTCCCAATATTTATTTTCTACTGATAAGTGCTGGCCATGTTATTTCCTTCTTGCTCCTATTTGCATCCGTCTGAAGTTTAAGAGAATCTTTTGCAAATGTCGGACTAGATTTAATTTGTTTTTATTCTGTCAGTGCTCTGGGCACCTATGTACGTATAACTGTGCCCCTTCCCTATGTGTATAGACTGCATGCAGCATACTTTTTGACAATAATACAATTTGTGTATAAAAACAAGGGAAATTCGATCTTGGTGCTCCTGAGGTTCATATTTGTGCCACAAAACTAAAATTAATTTTTTGGTAACATTTTTTCTAAATAGTGATGCATTGGGTAGAGGAGAAATGCTGTCTACAACGGAACAAGGGCTTTAAAACAGACCCATATCTTTCTTACAACAATCTGACTCCGGTGGTTTCTCAGGTCTACATGAAAATAACACAGCTAAGCTATGGATGTTAATGCACTAAGAGGTCTGCATAAAAAGATCAGCTCCTTTCTCCCATCCTCCCTCCTCCAGTGTAAGTCACATCTATCAAGGGCTGAAACCTGAACTCGAGTCAAGATGGGGTATTTAAGAATAACTAGACAGGAGGCACATCTGTGTGGTGCAGCCATGCACGGGCAAATCACTAACAAAGTTCCCTGGGGTGAAAGCAGCCCTCTATTTTTTCTCTCCCCTTGCTTAAATGGGAACCTCTCTTCTGTTGTGTCACGTAGCTTGGGATAAAAAGTGAAGCCTTGAGACTATCACATGTCTAAATCCTGAGCAGTTCTATCAGGGAAGCATAACCCAGTTATCACTGAAAGGACTCTGGGGGTACTAGCAGAAAAAGGTGAAGAAGAACTGTAAAATGAGGTCTCCTTGGGGCGAAAGGCTGGGAAGTCACCCACACTTAGCACCAGCACGGCAGGCACTGGAAAGGAACATTTTTCTAGTTCACGTCTGGCAAAGACACCACCCTCCTAGATGTAAGTACTCACAAGTATTGTTGTTTTTAAATCTCAAGCCATTGAACATTTGGATAAACTCAAACTTCAAAACAATCCCTGGTGTTCCTTAAAGGGCGCCTGTGGAGCTGTGATGCAGGAAACAGGTGGCTAGCCGAGTTAAAGTCTGGTGGATGAAGGAGACGCTGAGTGAAAGGTTTCTGACTCAGACGGGCAAGCCCGCTTGCTTTGCTGTAGCCAGCTGCAGGGCGAGGGCTCTGCCGCTCCTCGCGTTGTGGAGGTGTGGACACCAGCCACGGAGTGAAGTCCAGCCCAACCCACACAAAGAACCAGTTAAGACTCGCAAAATGTGATGATCTGCAAACTGTGTGGATCTAATGCCTTTGTTAGCTTAATTTTCTTAGGAGAGTGGCAGAAGCTTTTAGCGATGAGGAAACAGAGGAGGTGCCTTCTGCACCGTCCAAAAAGCAACATGTCTGGAAACACATTAACATATGAATAATAAAAATCAAAAAAATATGGTGTCAGATATGAAAACACTCCTGGTAAGGATCTGAAGCAGCTTCTCTAGCTTCCCTACAAAGTTTTCATTGCAGGAAGCCAGCATTTCAGACATCTCCTATCAGTGCTCCCTCCCCTCGCCTTGCAGGATTTTGCAGCTTTCATTTTACTCTTGCACAGATTTTAGCCAGGAAAATAAAGTTTTGGATTTTAAACCCGACTCATTTCATATCCATCAGATGAACGTGCATAGGAATGTAAACAGCCAGAGATTACAATGAGTTACACGCACTTTAACACGGTTTGCCTATAGTCAAATCAAGCAAACTCTGGTTACACAGAAATCAAAGCACATTACCTCTCCAGTAGCCACCAGCTTATCTTTGTGTTTCTGGAAGAGCGGGAGGACAGATTCCACATCCTGCAATAAACCACAGCTCTTGTGCTTTGTGAAGACCGTTGGAGGGTGAGATGGCTTACAGCAAACAAAACCACATACATCTGTATTGTTGTGCATCTTGAAATGCTAGACATGAAAACAGTCCAGGGCAGAGGGGATTGGTCAATTGCATTGCTAACAGCTTCTGAATGATCTAATTATTCATCCAATTCAGAAGAAAATGAAAAGATATGTTCAAAGAGTGTTGGAGGGATGGTAGCCCAGGTAACTCTGTTAATGAGCAGAGGAAGAAAGACCCCATTCTTCCTCATGTCGCACTAATGTGGCTGACCTGGGCCTCACCTTCTAAGAGCTGGGAAACCCCTGAGACAGGAGCCTTGGCACCTTCATCGGTCCCTGGCAGCTGGTGCTGGGGGGATCCTCCTAGAGCGATGGCAGCGATCAGTGCCAGGGAACAGGTCTCATCAAAGCAACCTTCTGGACCAGTCCCACTAGTCACTGCCTTTTGAGAGGAGACGTGGAGCTGAGCCCTTCTTCGTCACTCTGGACTATTAGAGAGGAGCTGCACCAGCAAACTGCACATGGACACAACATTTTCCCATGCTTCCTGTTCTCAGCTCTGCTAAAACTTCACCATGGGCTTCCAGCCATGGGACTTCTCCCATCCAGTACCATGTGGGACAGAGGCTAGGAGGGAAGGAGACTTCTCCCCATCCCTGAGAGGTGGGGACGAGACAGCTTCTACCAGCAGGGCTCCCACTGAACCTCAACACTATCTGCTACTGGTGGCAATGGGACCAGCACGTATCCACCTCAGTGAAGCTCTGGTGTTCACCCTCCCCACTGCAATCTGCATCCACTAAGCCATCAGGGATGAAGCAAGACCACTGCACGTAGCTGCACCTCTAAAAAAGGGCATCCTAAGGACTCTGAGAGGAAGCTCTGAGCGTCCTGGTACCTCAGCAATCTCTAGGTGCGGCTCAAGAAACAACCTTCAGCTTGGTTAACAAGGTGTTGGTGGTGACAGGGGATACTGTACGTCCAGGTTTCCCTAGACAAATCCTCTTTTCCCACCCCAAAATTTTGCCCCCCAGAAAAGAGAGATTCATCATTTTTCTGTGAAGTCTTGGTACTTAGGAGCCTCTTTGGATAAATAGTCCCACATACACACCAAGACTGGCAGTGCACATGCTGCACTCTCTGGGAGTGCAGAGGGGATGATTTTGGAGGGTGCTGATGTCTGCACGTGCACCCTGTACCACGCTAGCCCACTGCACGTGCACTTGCCATCGCCTCCACTCAGTACAGAGCGCCCGTGTGGCACAGAGCTCAGCTTCCACCCTGAATTTCCCAGGCAGGAATAATGACCCCGAAATAGAAGGGAAGTTACCCAGTGATGCTTTGATTGGAGCTCCCCACATGGTGCTCCATTTAACTTCTTCCCACAGCGCTCCATTTGTTCGCTTCCTCCCCCTTTGTTGTGTGGCCAGAAACGCTCTGAGCACAAAAGTGCTCTCTCCATGTATTTATAGCAACAAGCCAGCACCAATCAGGACTTCAAAGCTGCCCTCTCCAGGCAGCGCACTTCACAAGGACAGACCTTCCTGCTAGATAATCCCAGGCCCTTTCCATTTCACGGGGACACCAGTGGCCATGTGCTGAGCAGACTGAGGAGGTCCCAACCAGCAGGCCCAGTCCCACCCAGGAAATGCAGCATCTGACACGCACGCACATTCCCATGGAAATCAGCCAGCACCGTCGTGCTGTCTCCTCGTCCACATCCACAACTCACCAGTTCTGTCAGTGCTCAACAAAATTCGGCAGATGGGCAGAGCTCTTGGAGAGAAAACTCCTACGAGGTTTGTGAGAGCGGGTGGCCGTGTAGATGGCACAGACCCTCTCCATTCGCCTTTGGAGCTAACGAGAGGAGGCTCACACCCAGCTGCTGCAGAGTCTGATGCCAGCCCCCATGCCTGCCTGGCTCTGGACTACTCTCGGCACGTGCTGTTTCCTGCCCAAATGGCGATCCAGCAAGCATGGGGAGGTGACATGGAAGAGAGCTGGGGAATGACAGGGAGGCCACAGGAACATGGGAGAAAACAGAGGTGGTGTGCTGGGCAGAGCCCAGAGGGCAGGCAGAGAAGCTGGCAATACCATGGCAGGGATTAGGGATATGCACAGGGAACTGGGAATAAGGCAGCTGGGAGTGCTGGGCCGTGGGGTAGGACTGCAGGGCTGTGATGGCAGCATCACAGGACATGCACAGGAGACTGGAATTGCTGTGGTGAGGAGCTCCCAAATCTCTGGGGAAAAAAAAAAAAAAAGAAAAAAAAAAAGCTTTATTGGTTGTGCTGCTTGTGAGGTGAGTTATCTCCTATTGACACAGGGACACCGCTTTATCTGTGCTGAGGCTGGACATTCACAAGGAGCCAAGTGTCTGCTTTCACTATTCAGTGACAGAACACACAGCCAAAATAGCGGACCCAAGATCTGAACATGCCTATTAAAGGGGTTAAGACCAGCATCCATACCCTGTAACAGAAATGCAAAATACATGTAGGAAGGATCTAGGTGCCTCACCTGAACTGTGATGCTGCGCTGCCCATCTGCTCCGCTCTGAATCAGACAAGCCCCAAAACTCACCATGACAGAGTCAGAATACCCTTGTAGGGCAGGAGAAGGCAGGGACATGCCAGCAGCCATTCCCCAGCAGCAGATGTGACCCAGGCACACAAGTGCCAGCAGCCAGTGGGGACCACGCAGCAGGTGAGGGGACAGCCATCGCGGTGCCACGAGGTGCAGCTCTGAGAGAGAGCAGGACATGTGTCCCAGCGCCTCACTGTTATCTTTCAGGTGAGCTGTATCACCATTTTCATTGAGCCTGGTGCACCAATCTCCTGTGATTTTATTAAGCACCCCGCTGGCAGCATCTCATGCAAGCCATGGGTACAGGGAGAGCAAGTTGGCACCGGAGCACAGCACCGAGCATCAGGGGAGATGGGTGTCGATTCCTGCCCCGGCCACAGATTCATCAAGGCCACGATCCCCACTGTGCTTTCTCACTGTTTTGTTACTCTCAGCATCTCAAGGGGGCACAAAAGATGGCCAGGCCCTGGCAGGAGTGCTCTGCGCCCACTGCATGGTGGTGCCGAGCACCCAGGGCAGGGAGGGAGATCGTGCCTGTGCCCCAGCTGATTCATGCTGGTACAAAAACCAGCCGCAGCACGGGGCACGAAGGGATGGATAACAACCTGCTGGAGAGGAAAATGCTGAGACAACTAGGTGCTACGGCAGTTTGTATCCTTTCTTTGATCTCAGTTGTGTCTTTGTACTCCATATAGAAAGCAAAGAGAAGAACAACAAACCTTTCTGCTAAGCCAATAACTTTCTCAAATGCATTTTCCTGCTCTGCAACAGAAACAAAGGGTCGAAACCCAGCCTGCATTAATGAAAAAACAAACAAAAGCAGAGGCTCATTAGGGATGAAAGTTGCATTTCCAGCCAATTATTTATTTGTTTCTGCTTCTAAAGAGCCTATCTATGCATTGCATAGGAGCTGGTTGGAAGCACCTCCAGCAAAAGCCTTTGGTCAATTTGTTTAAACTCTTATCACAATAAGCAGCAGGATTAAACAGTGTATCACCCACTTGGCCTCATCACCATCTCCTCACTTGTTCCCATGTTGAAATCTTGAAAAATTATTCATCTTCACAGTTTGCCCCAGCGTTCAGCAGATGCAGGCCCTGTTAGTCCATGACTAAAAGCAAGTTTCAGAAGGGTCCTGTGAGGATGCTGCACCTGCAGCCCTCCAAAAACAATCTGAGTGAGCACAGAGAATGCTTAGGCAAAGCCTTAGCTGTGGGTCCTGAACTTGGAGGGGACTTCCAGGAGCTCAGGATTTCAAGTGACTGATGCTGAACCTTTAGCTCTGTTCTCTGGTGCTCTAACGTACCCCACCCTCATAAGTCACTTAGTGTCAGGCGAAATGACCTCAGTCTTGCTCCACGTGAGTCCTACAAAGAGCTTGGCATGCGTGGTGAAAGGGCAATGACACCAGCCAGCCAAAGAGTTGCAATTCCAGCATCCTTCCAGCCCCTACTACTGATCCAAGGTGCTCATTGAACAAGGAAGGCTCAACCACCTCTGTGTGGTCTCGTAGCAATTGGCAGCATGCACTGACCCACTGTTTTGTCTCTGTGGACAGACAAAGCCACTTGAGAACCTTTCTAGATCTGCAAGCTCAGCCTGTGGAAAGTACCTTCACATTATTACTGTCACCCTGCATCCCCCTCATTAGGTATGCCTGGTGTTGACCCATGCATTCACTTTAAGCCTTTGCACGTGTAGGAGTCCCTCACGCTTGCAGCACATCTGTGCACTGTATTTTAAGCCCGGAAAGCACCTAGTGATATGTGGGACTTTTCTTCTGGCAGAAGCTGCGCCCACCAGAGCTGCATCAATAACTGAGCACTGAGTAGCGGGTGAGGCACCCTGAAGGCACTAATTTTGCCAAAGAAATCACAAACCTTTCTTTATTTTTCTATCACATCACATACAGCCTGCTAGACAAACAGACCTGAGTAGCTCTTACAATCAGATCTGCTGTTGGGAGCATCCAAGAGGAAGGTGATGGCTAGAGGTGGAGCTCAGGTCTGACCACTTTTCATATTGCTGTGGATCTCCTGTGCCACTGGACAACTTATTTAACATTTCTGTGTCCTACTGTTTCCAGAGACAAAACTGAGAACACCCAGGCTCTGCCTTGCTCCTGGGGTGCCGTGAGACAGAGCTCACTGGGGCTGTTACTAGCCCAGGAAGCTAATGGCAAGGCTGAAAAGGAAAGCCTCGTCTCCACTAGCTCTGTGCTTTCTCTCTCGTTTCCCCTCAGGTTTCCTGAAAGCTAAACTTGGCATCCAGCTGAACTTACACTGGGTCCATCCCCCAGCATGTGCCTTGCATCTCCAATGCCCTATGCTATGAGGAGGGGACACAGCTCGTCCAGACAACCCTGGTGGCTGCAACGGGGTTCAGAACACATGTGCACATTAGGGCTACCACCTATCCCAAGAGGGAGATCAACTTTTTAAATGTGTTCACTTGGGAGCCATGGGTAAAGCATGACAACACAAGGTGGGTACTGCTTACATTACAAGCTTCTGCCCCTGTTCTTAATATTACCTGAGAGCTGATACCTTCTCCATCCCACGACAGGAAAACAAAACAAAACAAACAAACAAAAAAACACCAAAACAAAACAAAAGCTTCTTACTGACCTGTAAGACTGGAGTATTTAACCTTGAACTATTTGTTGTTAGCAACCTAATTTGCCAGTCAAGCCAATATTATCTTTACTCCCTGTCCAGCCCACAGAAAAGTAGACACCAGACGAATTCAAAATAGGGCATGGTCCCAAAGGGGCAACCAGTAAGATGCTCTAAGCAAAGAAGGACAGGAAGGAGTCTAACCTGAAAAATCACAGCCACCTGAAACACAGAAGAGGTGTGCCCAAATCTGAAAGCCAAATGCTCTCACCATGGGCTGGTAAGATGCGTGATTTTGTACCAGATGTGGTCACAGACTAAGCTAATATTTACCTATTTTCTTCACTGAGCTTGTAACCCCCCACCCCCAACCCCATACATAGAGGCAAAGCCTCCACTTCCCTATCTGACTCTCAGAACAATTGTCATTTGTAAGTCACCTACTTCATTGCTGTTTTATAGTCAACAAAATTTTGCTCAGTATTTCAGCAGGCCCACATCCAGAGGTGCTGTGAGGCAGCACAATATTCAGTTCTTAGGACACTGACCAGTGTAGCAGAATCCACAGCAGACAAGTCCCTCCAAAACCTCAGAAAATTGGGCTTGTCTCCCTTTCACTCCCCCTACCTCCCACCACTGAGCAGAAAGAAGAGTAAGTCCCTGAAATAGGACCAAACCCTGCATGATTCAAGTAAATGCATAAATAAAGTAAACCCTTTTCAAAACAGCCAAGATCTGAGCATCTGTTAAGTTACTGTACGCAAGGGGAAAGGAGGAAGGGAGTAGAAAGGCTGTAATTCCTTCCTTTCAACTGTATTTTGAAAGCAATTGGAGTTGCTGTGTCTGCTCCGCTCATGGAGCCCAGTCCATGTAACACGCACAGAACATCTTTCCAGCTGGGGTTTTCTAACGGCTCAGACTGGGATGTGCAGTCTGCAGGTCCTAGCGGAGCTTACATATCACATATGTGGGCCCACAACTGAGTGACTTCCAGGCAGTGGAATTAAGGAAGAAGAGGGACAGTAAGCACTGCACACGAGCCGTCTCCCAGCCTAGGAGCAAGGACTCTGAGAAACTAAACTGACAAATTTTGTGGTGCTCTTCTTTACAAAGTATTCATTCTGAGACATGAGAGATACAAATGAACAACGTATCTTTATCACATTTAAGAGATAACAGTGGCGTGTACAGAAGGAGGTCTTTGAGAAACTCACTATATTCAGTGTAACTTGTATCTATATAACACTATGCTCACTTCTTGAACTTTGCAACAACTCCACTTAAGGACAAGATGCATGTTTGTTTTATTTATCATGCCATAACTAATAGCTTCTGCAACATCATATATTTCAGTTTCTAAGCCTATACCCGAAGAAAGTTCCGAAGTCTGGGGAATACTTTCAGTGCATTCTGTGTTGTCACTTCTATAACTTCTTCAACTGGAATTCCTTTAATTTTGGCAATATATTCTGCAGCAATGTAAATATTTTTTGGTTCATTTCTCACCTGAAAAAGAGAGAAAAAAATAAAACAGACCAAATTACAGACCTCTCCAGGTGACAAGTGCTTCAGATTCAGTACTTCCTGACACACCTTCAGTCACACTGAAGTATCTATGACAGAGAAATTACATGTTTCTATTCTCCTTGGATTATTTTCCCCTTTGACCATTCCTGGAATTTATTCTCCTTTCCCAGCCTCAGGAACATTACCTCTTCAGCTACTTCTCTGACTTGCTCATCTCAAAATTTCCACCTGGTAATCTCTTTCATCCCTTGTCCATGCCTATTCTACTTCACTCTCCTGTGCTAGTAAGTAATCTCCACAAGGTGTGGTTTTGGATATACATGCATAGAAGTGCCCCCATCATTTACCTGTTTTTCAGGCCCCAGAGCAGGAGAGTCAGTTTCCAAGCATATATTTTCCAGAGGTAACTGTTTCACAAGCTTCTGCTTCTTAAAGAAAATAAAGACTGCTATTAAATGCTTTATGAACTTAGACCTGCAGGAAAAATGTAAGATGGAAGGATAAGCTTTGCATTTAAAAGCAATGTCCAAAGACTTCGATGCCACTGTCAGTATGCTATCAACAATTTCAGAATGGAAGCAAGAATACCAGGAGCTGCTCAAGAAGTCCCTTCAAAATAGGATTATTCTATTTCTATGACTCTAAATATCTGAAGTACTTTATCTTAACATTGGATCCATTGTTACTTTATGAAGTTATGTAATTATATTGCACAGAACGCTCTACAATTAGACTTGCCAATACGATTTTAATTTGCTACTTTTCTGTATACATAGTATTTGTGTACCCTTTTTCCCCACCCCTGTTTTTACCGCTCAGCCCCAGTTTGCTTTCCTTTCTGCAGATTCCTACCCTCATCCCCATCTATATTCATCCCTCACATCCCCCCGACTTGAATCATGCCTTTTCCTTTCTTACATTTCCTGAGCTTATCACAGAAATTGATGATGGTACAGGATGGAAACAGATGGCTACCTGAGAAGTTAGCAAAGTTTGCAGCAGCCCAGAGGAAAAATTGAAAGAGCTGTTTCACTAAGTCCAGGGCTGAACCTGGCCAACACCAGCTTTAAGCAATTTAGCTGATGCTTTGCAGGGCATGCCATGGACTAATAACTATTTTTCAAAGGCCTGTAACTTAGTCAATGTTAAGCAGATTTCCTTTTGAACAAAAAGTACCATAGCACCAAGATGAATCTAGTCTTTTTCCACGTCATGTCCCTATTCTAAAACACTCAGTGTCAGAAGTTTCCAAAGAAAAGTTCATCAGAACACATTAAAATGAGGAAAAATGTCTATTTTCTTAACCCTTGTTTCTCAGGATAGATGAATTGTTTTAGCCAAAACTTCCCCCAGAATGTCCAACTAAGGCAAAAGCCCCAGACAGAAATTTAGCCCGAGTTAAATTATAAAATTTAGCAATTTTATAAGCAACTGAAAACAGAAACTTCTATCAAGGAACAAGTGACTGTAATCATACGTGAGTACTGCTAGTCTTGCTTCAAACTGTACAGACTTAAAAGAAAAAAAATACCAAGCATCCTTTAGAGCTGCGCTACACAATGTAGTCATGCTTACCATCATGATAAGCTACCAGCTATTACCTGCAAGCCCCAAGCACTGAGAAGGTGCAATCCCCTTTAAACGTTACCTGTTCACTCCTTATAATGGAAGGAGGAATGGAGAAGAAGTATCCGGCTTTCACCCCTTCCATCGCTACAGATGGCTTCCCATCAAATGCATGAAGCAACACCTTTGAAGCACCTCAGAGAAAAGAAACAAACCAACTCATTAGTAGTGTTTACAGTAGGTCCACAATGTCAGCTTCCAATGGGACCTCAGTCCCATCAAGAATGAATACAGAATCTCTGCACCACTACTCCCAAGTTTCTTGTACCCAAACTGATAATGAAGGCGTGGCAAAACCAAAGAAATTCTGTTGACAAAAAACATGAAAGAAAAAAGTGCATTAAAAGCATACCTTGTTCCTTCAAGAGATTAATGGTTGGTCTTCCAGCTGAGCGGGAGTGAACATTTCTGCACAGCAAGGAGAGGCCTGGCATTAGGAAATTGAGCAAAACGTATCTATATCTACATATATATTTTTTCAATAAATACAAACTACCAGTAGGTTGGGAAGAAAATAATTAATCTGTATCACACCTTTTATCAGGAAAAATTCTAGAGATGTATACATAAATCATTTTAGCTACAGTGAAGATATATCAGCAAAATAACAAGGACAGGATACAGAAAACCACTATATTCAAGGGAAAACAGGGAAACTTTTATAATTACATCTCCAATTGGAGACTGACAGGACACTAGTAACAGCTTAAGCCATGCAAGTTCTACAGGTTCTTAGTAACTATAAATCCTGACAAATATTTCTATAGGTTATTGAGATATGGCAAATTCTCCTACTAGTACAAACAAAACTTACAAAGGCAAATCCAGTCTTCTCGCTAACTCAACCTGCTTGATCAAAACATGTCTTTGTTCTTCCTTCTGTTCATCTGTGCTGGCAAATCTGGGAGTGAAATCCAGTCCTACCTATGGTACAAGAAGAGAAGTGAGAAAGTTTTATAGATCTAATGCTTGACTAAACCACAACAGCATATATAAAAGAAAAATGCTTCAGATCTGCAAGGCATTTTAACATGTATATATTAAAGATAGCAATTAGGCCACAGCTGTAGCTTAACTCAGAAAGGAATCCATTCTCAAACACAAGCTTTTCCACTATTAAAGCTTTTGGGGCAGAGAGCTACTAACAAGTGTATTTAGCATTTTAATCTGTAATTAGTTTTCTGGGGTTTATATACTATTGAATATTATTTCAGACTAAATCTCAAAACCAGATCTCCAATACAAGTTGAATCTCTGACTTGAACCCGTAACTTAGTCCTCTCTCTAGCAAGAATTACCCATTAATTCTAAAGTATTTTTCATTTAAACGTGTTCAGGCAGAATTCAGTTTGTCAAAGAAGCCAAGTTCACAGTTATACCAATCAAAGTCCTTGATATACCGTACAGGTACAACACAACAAGCTTAGCTACAAATTTCTGGCAATAACTGCTTTTTCTGCAGCAAGTGCAGAACTAGCCGCAAGCCCCTCTGGTACCAACATTCAAAAGAGGCACACCCTACCCTAACGTTTTCAAGCTTCAATTTGTTTATAAGCAAACATAAGACAAGAAAAAATATGTGGATATAGACAGACAAGGGATCACAAGGAAAAAGGACTACATAAGTCAATGAAACAGCCTAGTCAAACTTTGTCGACAAAGGGAGGAAGGATCTGAAAGAGGATAACAATGTGACTCGACACTTCACCGTGTCAGAGAATAGGTCAAAAGGCATTCAGCTGTTAAGACAATATAGCATAATTATGCAATTCTTCCTACTAAATCCACCAGCATAAATACCATCTATTTCCTAATAATGATATAATGAAAGAAAATAGGGATTCAGGCAAATTTGTGGAGGAAAGCATATTATGAGAATTACAAATCAGACTCAGTGCTTTTTCAGACTGCTAACAATATTTATTGCATACACAAAGGCAAGTATTCACTAAGTTTTTGTAATTCTGGTGACATACTGCTGAAGCCACAGGCATTTAAACAAATTACAGAATTCTACTTACTTCTCCGATTGCCACCAATTTATCTTTGTAGAGCTCTATAAGTGGCAATGCAGCATCCAGATCCTGCAAGAACAAATGAAAGAAGCAATCCTTACTGCCTTTACGAGATGGAAGCAGCATGAATTCAGTAGTGTGATTAAATTGGATTTCCCTTCATTGCTGTTAAATTCTGTATCTTAAACTTCCCATTGCTAGAAGTTGAGCAGTTTTAGAGCCCTGCAGGACTTTCCTGCTTTACTCAGTGACCCATCATTTCAAGTTGATCTTCCCATAGGAGCAGAAGAGGTAACAAAAACAAGGCCCATGAGAAGTCTGGTAACACTATATGGCTGCAGACAGCTCTCCAAGTTTTTCAGATTAAGGGCACAAATTGGTATCCTCCTGCTCCCCATGCTAACAAAGGGACATCTGCAATCACACATGCATTCTGTTCACTGTAAGCAAACCACTCACTTGGGATTTTTCAAACTGTTTCACTGCAGCATCTGTAATACGGCCAGATGACTTCAGTGAACAGTTCTGCTGTATGACTCACATGGACAAATGGCTGTGTTGAGAGACCCTGGGATTTGGTCTACTGCATCTTCCACATTACAGAAAAGCAAAAATCACTGGGCAGACCTAATGTTAAATTAAACAGACCGGAGCATCCCGCTGTATCACCAGAGCAATCCTGGCGGCACGTTACAACTGCGCTAATCTAACCTGCCAGCACTTTACCTTTAAAGTAACACTGCGCTGCTCTTCTGGAGAAACTTCTTGAATGGGGTGAACTCCCAGACATGGCAACACAAATCCTGGGAAGCTAGAATCAGAATACACATCGGTAGCACGGCTGATCACAGGGAAACAACAACAACAAAACAACAAAAGTTTAAAGTCGAAGTTAAGTTAAAAAAGGAAGGCCAGCCTGGCCAACGAAGAGGGCAGCGCGGTCCT
Organism: Anseranas semipalmata; assembly: GCA_013399115.1. Classification (NCBI taxonomy): domain Eukaryota; kingdom Metazoa; phylum Chordata; class Aves; order Anseriformes; family Anseranatidae; genus Anseranas; species Anseranas semipalmata. Next base: position 97,210 of record VXAA01002917.1, read on the forward strand.
TGCCAGCCGGCAAAGTGGCCACTCACGAAGACGCGGGGACACGCGTGGGAGCTGGAGCCCTCGGCTGGGGCG
>VXAA01002917.1:97741-116764 GCA_013399115.1 Anseranas semipalmata
CGGCTGGCTCGGTTGCTCGGCGAGCTTGCGGAGGACACCGAGGCGGGCGGGAGGGCCGGCCTGCCGCGGGGTAGGAAGCATCGACGGGCCGAGGCCGATTGCGGGGCGTTCAACGAGGGGAAATGCGCTCGGGTGATAGCAGCCCCAGCAATAACAGCGGATGGGCGGCTGGAAGGTTGCCCGGCAGAAAAGGACCCGGGGCGCTGGCTGACAGCCGGCTGAACATGAGCCAGCAGTGTGCCCAGGTGGCCGAGAAGGCCACGGCATCCTGGCCTGCACCAGAAACAGGGTGGCCAGCAGGCGTAGGGAAGGGATCGTCCCCTTGTGCTTGGCGGTGGTGAGGCCGCACCTCGAGTACTGCGTTCGGGTTTGGGCCCCCCGCTACAGGAAGGACATGGAGGTGCTGGAGCGTGTCCAGAGAAGAGCAACAAAGGTGGTGAAGGGCCTAGAAAACAAGAGTTATGAGGAGCAGCTGAGGGAACTGGGGTCGTTTAGTCTGGAGAAGAGGAAGCCAAGGGGAGACCTCATTGCTCTCTACAACTACCTGAAAGGAGATTTTAGCGAAGAGGGGGTCAGTCTCTTTTTTTCAGGTGACAAGTGATAGGACACAAGTCAACGGCCTCAAGTTGTGCTAGGGGAGGTTTAGCTTGGATATCAGGAGGAATTTCTTCATGGAAAGGGTGGTGAGGCATTGGAACACGCTGCCCAGGGAAGTGGTAGAGTCCCCATCCCTGGAGGTATTTAAGAAACGTGGACATGGCACTAAGGGACGTGGTTTAGTGGGGACTTGAAGTGTTAGCTTGATGGTTGGACTTTGATGATTTTAAGGGTCGTTTCCAACCTAAATGATTCTATGATTCCTGCCAGCCCAGGCAGGACAACTGGACAGGAAGGGTCTTACTAGTTGCTGATGTCATGCATGGGTCTAAAAAATAACTTTTCCAGCCCTTGAATGTCTTGCAGAACTTTGAGGCAGCAGTGCGAGAGAATGTTACCATTAATGGGCAGCCCTGGGAGGAGACATCACCTGACTCCGAACCAAGTGGTATGTGTTGTTTTCTGTTAATTTTGCATGGAGTTATTTGGTTTTTTAGGTATAGTATTTTTAATTGGGCTGTTTCTCCTCCAGCCAGCTGTGGCAATAACAACATTCACGATACAGATGAGGTGGAACTCAAGCTTGGCTTTGCCTGTATAAGGAACTGAAGCATTGCTCTGCAGGAACATGGTTCTCACAAAGCAGTGTTCACAGGGGGAAAGGAAGAGCAACTAAAAGGTATAGGAACATGTATCCATGAGAAAAACAGAAGGGAAGACAGCTTCATCTGAAGGACCATTGTTCTGTTTGACACCTATGTCAAGATGCTTATAGATCTTCAGGTGCAAGTTTCAGCTACCACTATTATTATACCTAAATAACTTAAAGGATCTGCTCTTAACTACTAGAGAAAAGTAGCTTAGAGACTCCCAAAGCATCCAATATTGACATGGAAAAAAATCATGTGTAACTAATTCTAGTGGCAGCTGTCTTGCTGGAAAGTCTGCAGCAGGCTTTCAGAAAGTTGTTATTCCAAAACATGATTTTTAATTCAGGCAGGAAAGAGCATGTTCCATTTCAACAACTTCTCTTATAAGAATAAAGGGAGTATACAAAATTTAATAGACTAGGGCAAGTTGGTCTGTTTTTAAAGCCAGAATGCAGCAGAAGGATGGATCAAAGTCTGGAGGCTTTACAGCCTCTCTGGGCAGTCACTTTCTGTGTTTGATTGTCCAGATGGTGAAATTTTCTTCCCTGTGGCTGTTAGAATTTCCTTTACTGCAAGGTATCTGTTGCCTCTTGTCCTTTTGCTGCACACCTCTGAGAAAAGCCTGCTTTTATCCTGTCGAGAACCACCCTTTAGGTAGACAGGGATAGCAGTTAAATTACCCTTGTAGCCTTCTCTAGGCCGAACAAACCCATTTCCCTTAGCTGCTTCTCATACATCATGTCCTCCAGATGGCAAGCCTCTTGGTGTTCATCCATTGTTGCTTCAGTATTTAATGACAGTCTCCCAGAGCATCCTTGTCCCAAGGTAGGGTGGTATGGTCTAGGTAGGTGAAAATCCTGGCTGGGTCATTGAGCTCAGGGGGCAGTGTTTAATGGCTCATACTTTTATCTCAAGGTTGATTACAAGCAGAGTTCCTCAGGTGTCTCTTCTGGGACCTGTTCTGTTTAAAGGCTTTTTCTGTGACATGGAGAAGATGGAAGGTGCCTTCATCCAATTTGCTGATGATATCAACTAGGGTGGGGTGTAGTCGATATCTTCAAGGGCAGGTTCCATTCAGGGGAATGTAAACAGGCTGGAGAAATGTATCTATGGGAATCTCATGAAGCTCAACAAGGACAAACAGCAAAGCCCTAAGCCTGGGAATGTGTAACCCCCTGCGGTGGTACAGGATGAAAAGGACCTGGGGGTCCTGGTAAGCAAACAGTGAGCCAGTCTAGCATACTGTGTCAACAAGAGTGTAGTCAGCACGTCCAGGAAAATTATTATTTGCCTTTACTCTGCACTTGCTAGAGCACATCTGAAGTAGTGCATTCTGTTTTGGACCCCCCGGTACAGGAGTCATAGAATCATATGGAATCACAGAATGTTTTGGGTTGGAAGGGACCTTAAGAATCACCTAGTTCCAACCCCCCTGCCGTGGGCAGGGGCACCTCCCACTAGACCAGGTTGCCCAAAGCCCCATCCAACCTGGCCTTGAACACCTCCAGGGATGGGGCATCCACAGCTTCTCTGGGCAACCTGGTCCAGTGCCTCACCACTCTCACAGTGAAGAATTTCTTCCTAGTATCTTTTCTTCACCCTAAACTTAGGTTCCACGCGGTATCAATAGCAGGTTTTACCTACTGTGATGTCAAAACTGCACTGGTCTCATAATGCAAAATGCTGAACTGATTCGGGCTCACTTCACTAATGCAAATTTGCTCAAAAATTCTTAACAGGATTTTCTGAACAGGAAAACTTTGTCCAGATGGTTATTATTTTATGTAGGTTATCCACTGTACAAATCCAACTTCATGCTAGCTGAGATACTGTTATCTTTTTGCAGTTGGCATAAAGCAGGTGTAAGGACTGTATTGTGCTTTTTAATTTGACGTAAATATAATCGTGTGCTCATCTCTGTTCCAGTTTGAATCACCACGTGATCTGGCATTTTGTGCCTTGGGTGTTCCTGTTGACCAGTGGCTCAAGCCTTTCCTCTCTATAGCTAAACATTTTTATAGTAATTCTAAAAAAACAAAGAACCCCCCAAACTCTCAAAACTTGTTCTTTTGACTTTCTGAGGTTTACAATCGCCTGATTCTACACAGATTGACCAAGAGAGGGTGCTCAAAATCCATTCATTGCCACTGGATTGAAAATATTGCATGGCTTGCAAGCAGTGCTCAGTATTTTAGTGGGAACTGTGAATTTAAATTCTAAGGAGTTTGCAAAATTAAATTTTAAAATTATAAAGCAGGACTGTTGTCAGGGTTTCAGATCTCCACTGGTGGAGAATTCTAGGTGTGCAAATGGAAGAATATAGAAATATGCACTACCTTTCAGTTATACAAAGTTAATTCTGTTTTCTTCCATAACTCTTAATTTTTATGGTTTGTAATGATGGCGTGTTACATCAGGACAGTGCAGGCATTTACTTGTCTAAATTTTGAAACCAGTTTTAAAACAGTATCTTAAGCTTTAAAAATTGTTAAGTTTAATTGCAATCTTGGAGAAATTGAGTACCTATAGTAGAGTAGCAGAAGTCAAGATACTTCACTCAACAGCTGAAAACATGTTCTAGATATTTAGCCTAATCTTATGATTGGAAAAGAAAGCTATGAAGGTTGGCTCCTACCAGATACGCTCTCTTTGGCATCAACTGTTGAAAGTAGACATACTTTTGTTTTCACAAACTCCATATGACTAGTAATTACAGATGTCCTCAGGTTGCAGAGTATTTCTGGGAACAAGGTTTCATTAAGGTGACAGTGCATGTTATCAAAAATTTATAGATCAATTTTAAGATTAAGATGTATATCTGTGTTCTATATGATACAAAGTCAATTAGGCTTCAAATTACTGTTTAGACAGCTGTTTTTTGTTTAATGCTTGTAAATTACACAGATCAAACCATTTTTCTTGCTGCATCTTGCATTGGTTTTTTTTCCAGTTGAAAAACAAGTTACCTCAAAAGATAACCACATCTTTGTGAGATTTTTGTCATGGATTCAGAGCGCATGGAGAAATGTGGTTTGGATTTTTTCCCCAGATCGTTCCCTACCTCCCCCATCCCATCCCCACGCCAGCTCCCTTACTTCAAAAGTAACTGGTCAACAGGAAGTTATGCTCTGATTTCTATATTGCTTTACTAGGAGATCCAAAACAGATATATTTATCTTCATTGATAACCATGTTTGATTTCTTATTTCAGATCAAAGCTCTTTTTCCTTACAACTTTGTCTCAAAGAAAAGAAACATTGTAGGTAGGACCGTTGTTACTATAACTTTGTGTGCTTCTCATTTTTAGGTTCCAACATCAAAATTCTTGAAGATCAGTTTGATGAACTTTTAGTAGAGACAACAACAAAGCGTAAGCAGTGGCCTAAGAAGATACTGGTGCATGCTATCCAAACCATGAAAGCAGAGCAAGAAATGTTGGTGAGTAACCTCAGATTTTCAGAAGACCTTTGCTTATAGTAGCTGCTGTATGTAACTTGAAGAAATAAATCATCAATTTTGACCTTTAAGTTCCTTCCCACATTTGCATTTGATTTTGCCATACAGTGGAATTGTTTCTTTGCCTTAATTTGCAGTAATTTGTTCTTCGGTAAAATAAGGATTACTACAAACTGTTGTGACTATGAGTGAATTGGGCCTGTGGCACAATTCAGCAAGTTACTTAGGCAGATTGCTTCAACATGATGATTCATGGCTTACAAGCCAGTATACACCTATTTATCTTGTCAACTCCGGGTTTCTGAAATTCTTGTCTGAAGGCTGGTTGAAGTATGAAATGTTATGATACATGCAGATAGATATTATCACATGCAGTATTTGCCTTTTTAAAAGATGTCTGTGTTTTTTCCCGTGCACTTCTGTTTGAGCTGGTAGCTACATTGAGTACTTCCAGTAATGAAGGAAAAAAAGTAATGTGGATAATGAATAGGTTCAGCAATTTCTGTTTTTTTGACACAGTGTAAAGTAATTACTGGTATTAAATAGCCTAGTCATGTTCTTGTTTGCTAAGTTTCTTTTCTGCAATTACATTAGGCTTGCCTTTTGCTTGCTTGCTGATTAATTAGGAGTGAATTTTCTTTCCATCATTTACTTGGTTATCCTAAAGAGCTGTGACATTGCCATCTCTTGAAGTACATTTTTAAAGTATCTAACTCTGGAATATATTCTTAAACCATATTGTTTTTGTGGCAGGTTAGTGGCTTTATGATAGGTGCTTTATGATACGATTTTGGAGAAAAAAATCACCTGAATCTAGGAGTAAAAGTGAGGGACATCTGGACTATGGTACATTGTTTGAGCCATTTCTGTGTGCACATACGTTTTTAAACAAATGAGATGATTTACTGCCTTCTGTTCAGAAGCTTCAAATGGGATAGAAGGTAAAAGAGTTTGCTACAGAAATCCAGAAACATTTCCCTTTTTTTTCGCCTCTTTCCTAATTATGTCTTGTGTGTGCTGTAGTATGAGCTTTCTCTGGCTAAAGTGTTACTTCTTTTTCATAGGATTTCTGAGTCAGTAAAGACTTCAGAATTGCACTCTTCAAACTGGAAGCATAGGAAAGCACTTAAATGAACTGCATCCTTGCTAGGGTGTAGTTGCTAAGGAAAGCCTTGAAATGTAAAATGCTGTAGTTCACGGAGATACTGTAGCATGCAGGGATAGGGAAAGCCAAAGCCCACCTGGAGGTGAATTTAGCAAGGGACATAAAGGGCAGCAAGGGCTTCTGCAGGTATATCAGAAGAGGAAGACTAGGGAAAATACAGCACATTTCTGAATGGGACTGATGACAAAGGATGTGGAAAAAGCCAAGAAACTTAATCCCTTCTTCACCTTGGTCTTTCCTTGTAAGATTTGCCTTCGGGAACCATAGGCTCCTGAGACCTGTAGGAAACAGTGGAACAAGGAGGACTTAACTTCAGGAAAGGGTAGAGAAGCATCAAGTTAGGGAACATTTAAACCACCAGGACATGCACAAGTCCATAGGTCTTCATAGAATCACAGAATGGTTTGGGCTGGAAGGGACCATAAAGATCACCTGGTTCCAACCCCCCTGCCATGGGCAGGGGCACCTCCCACCAGACCAGGTTGCCCAAAGCCCCATCCAGCCTGGCCTTGAACACTTCCAGGGATGGGGCATCCACAGCTTCTCTGGGCAACCTGGTCCAGTGCCTCACCACCCTCACAGTGAAGAATTTCTTCCTAATGTCTAATCTAAATCAACCCTCTTTTAGTTTAAAGCCATTACCCCTTGTCCTATCACTACACTCCCTGATGAAGAGTCCCTCCCCAGCTTTCCTGTAGGACCCCTTTAGGTACAGGAAAGCCGCTATAAGGTCTCCCTGGAACCTTCTCTTCTCTAGGCTGAACAACCCCAACTTCCTCAGCTTTTCTTCATAGGAGAGGTGCTCCAGCCCTCTGATCATCCTCGTGGCCCTCCTCTGGACCGGCTCCAACAGGTCCATGTCCTTCTTACGATGGGGGCCCCAGAGCTGAACACAGCACTCCAGGTGGGGTCTCATGAGAGCAGAGCAGAGCAGAGGGGGAGAATCACCTCCCTCGCCCTGCTGGCCACGCTTCTTTTGATGTAGCCCTGGACAGAGCTGGCTTTCTGGGCTGCAAGCACACATCGCCAGCTCATGTTGAGCTTCTCATCCATCAACACCCCCAAGTCCTTCTCCTCAAAGCTGCTCTCAACCCATTCTCCGCCCAGCCTGTATTTGTGCTTGGGATTGCCCCAACCCAGATGCAGGACCTTGCACTTGGCCTTGTTGAACTTCATGAGGTTCACACAGGCCCACCTCTCCAACCTGTCCAGGTCCCTCTGGATGGCATCCCTTCCCTCCAGTGTGTTGACTGCTCCACACAGCTTGGTATCATCGGCAAACTTGCTGAGGGTGCACTCAATCCGCCCCTCCACATCTTGATGGGATGTGTCCAGATGTGATGTCATTGTAAGGGCACTTTTGGTTATCTTTGAGATATGATGGCAAATGGGGGAGGTCCTTGAGTGCTGGAAGAAAGCAAATGTCAGTCCTATCTTCAGGAAGGAAAAAAAGGAGGATCCAAGGAACTACAGGCCTGTTAGCCTCATGTCAGTCCCTGGGAAGGTGATGGATGGATGGAAGTAGCCTGCATGGATTTACAAAGGGGAACCATGCCTGACCAACCTAATACACGTCTACAGTGAGGTGACTGGCTTGGTGGATGGTCGGGGGAGCAGTTGATGTTGTTTATCTTGACTCTAGCAAGGCTTTCAATACTGTCTCCCACAACATCCTCCTAGACAACTTGATGAAGTATGGGCTAGATAACTAGACAGTGAGGTAGGTTACAAACTGCTGGCCTCACGGTGTTGTGATCAGCAGTGCAAAGTCTAGCTGGAGGCCAGCAGACCACAGGGGCTGATGCTGGGACCAATACTGCTTAACATCTTCAGTAATGACCTGGATGATAGGACAGAGCGTACCCTCAGTAAGTTTGCAGACAGTACAAAACTGGGAGGAGTGGCTGATGCATGAGATGATTGTGCTGCCTTTCAGAGGGACCTGGACAGGCTGGAGAAATGGGCCAACAGGAAACTCGTGAGGTTCAACAAAAGGCAAAGCCAAGTCCTGGTTCTGGGGAGGAATAACCAGTACAGGCTGGGGACCCACCAGCTGGAAAGCAGCTTTGCAGAAAAGGGCCTGGCTGACAAGCTGACGGCGAGCCAGAAACGCACCCTTGTGGCGAAGGAGGCCAAGAGCCTCCTGGGCTGCATTAGGAAGAGCTCTGCCAGCAGGTGAGGGCGGCGATTCACCTCTCTGCTCGGCCCTGGTGAGACGCATCGGGAGCGGTGGGTCGGGTTCTGGGCTCCTCAGTCCAAGGAAGACGTGGACAAATGAGATCAAGTCCAGTGAAGAGTCGCTGGCGTGACGGGATTGTTCAGCCTGGAAGAGAGAGGGCCCGGGTGGATCTTAGCAATGTGTATAAATACTGTGGCAGTGCGGCGGGGGAGAAAGGGAGCCTGACCCGCACCTGTCTCAGCGGTGCCCAGTGACAGGCCAGGAGGCATTGGGCACATCCATGTGTCGTCCCTGGGGACGGTCAAAGCCTGACTGGATGAGGTCCAGAGCTACCTGCTCTAGTTAGCCCTGCTTTCAGCAGGGCGTTGAGCTGGACCACCTCTAGAGGCCCTTTCCAGCCTCAACTGTTCTGTGATTCCATGCTAAAGAAGAAAGGTTTTTTTTTTGTTGTTTTAGATAGTTATTTAAGAGCCTGTGTTGCCTTTCAGAGGATTAAAATTGACAATGATAAATAACTCTCTAGGTTAGCCAGGCATAGAGGATTTACAGTAAATAGAAGTGCATGGATATATGTTTGTCTTAAATCTGAAATATTTTCTAACATATAATGCTTTTGTGATCTCTGTGTGTTGTCAATATATCAAGTATATCAAACGAAAAAAATCAACTAAAATAAGATATGCTATTGCACAACACCAAGATTTAACAAGACCTTTTGATCTTTTTGCAAAAGGAAAACTATGTTCTACCTGAGTCCTAAGTAGATGAGTTATTTAGGATGCCGCTCAAATTACCCTTCTTCTGCTGCTGACCTTTTCAGATTTTACTACAACACAGCTAGATGATTATTTTAATCGTGTCAGCAAAACATAGAAAGTTGCTGGTGTATCTCTGTAAATGAAGTGGCTTTTTTCCTCTCAGCTACTTCTGCAAAGGTACTAATTTTTTCTCTGCTTTTGATTGAGGAGTTTTCCTCTTTGTTTTTGACCCTGGCTTCTCTCGTGATGCATGTTTTCCGAGACATAAAAAATAACTATGAAGATGCAGTACTTAACTAAGGTTTACCTGGAGAGAACCGCTCATGTAATGTAGCAATCTCCCCATAACTGCCAAAGCAAGAGATGATCTGGTACGTTTTCATTCAGTACATTTTGTCTTGTTTGAGAGTAATTGCAAGCAGTGTTCTTCTGTTTAGAGCTGTTACTGTAGCCTTGCTAATAAGATGTGTGAGCTGTGAAAGTTTTGCTCTGATAAAACTACAGAGAGGAAGAAGTAACTTTCCTACTATTACTTTTTTTTTGGTTGAAGAAGGATGAGGGAAAGCTCTTTAAGTGGAGAAATATACTTAACTTGCAGATGATATAACTTACATTCCAATGTCTCTGCTTTGTTTCCTTCTTCCCAAGTAGTTTCTTACTTCTAATTCCATCTTTAATATAATTAAATATTGGTTATGTTAATTAATTATTATTAGCCAGCTTCGTGTCACAGTTGACTGATGTTAAGTCACAAGACTCACAGTAGGGCCAAAGAGCCAGAGAGCCTGGTTTGTACAGTCAAGTGTTCTCGTTCTTGCATAAGTAATTGCAGGGATATAATATAGTCGTTTAAATAGTTTTCTTTTTCTTATCTTTTTGTCTTAATGTACCCGTTGTTCGAGTTTGCTCCTCCGTGAAAGCGTACTGTTGTTGTGAATGGTTCCTTAGAAGTCAGAGCTGTTCTTTTTCCTCAGTAGTGCAGCAGATGGCAAAGCTTCTTCCAAAACATCTGGATTTTAGTTTAGAAGGTCTCATGCTTTAATAATCAGAATTCTACAAACTAAAGCAGATTTTGGAGACATGTTCACAGTGAACTTAACTGTGTTAACCAGAACGCTGTTTCCAGTAACTGAGTATCTATAAACTATGCATCTAATACACTCTTCATCTAAGTAATTCCACCACAATCTCCTTCTGTTAACCTTTCTCCATTGTTCTAACTGCTGTGTATACATTAGATATCTATTAAAGCAAGAGGATATTTCAGAATTTTTCTTTTTTGAATTTGCAGAAACTCTACCAGCCTGTCATAACGCCAGAAGAGATCAGATCACAGCCTTCTCAAGGTAATGATTTCTCAGGGGAGGGCACCTGTCCAGAGGGAACGCTGCCTACCTTACTGGCTAGCAGCAAATGTTTAACAAGGTTTCTTTCTTTAAATTTATTTAAATTTATTGACTTGTTTAAATTGTTAACCAAAATAGCTAGAAGATCGTCATAACTGAGTGTATTGCTGCATCAGTTTATTCTGAATGCTGTCTGCTGTTACACGCTGTGCTTAAAGGCAAAAGCTGGGCACTGGGGGGGTATTGGGTAGAAATTGTCAAATACTCACCCTCAAGAGGTTTTCTTACCTCTTTCATCCTCCAGTGGTGGAGTCAAGATGCAGAACTAGGTGGACCACTGACATTATACTTTGACCATTCTTGTGTTCCCTTTATATAAATACTAGAAATGCTTCAGTCTCTCTTCCTAATCAGTCGGTTTCTTCAGGGAATTGAAAGGAGTTGTGTAGTACTCACTGCCAGTAGGGTTGATGCTCCTAACTTGTAAAGTATGTGTCAAATTTTATCCTTCTTGTGTAAAACTGCCATAAGTTTGCTACATGGTTTTGAAAGGTTATTCCTTGTTTCAAGGAGTTTGTATAAGGTGTTATATTTTGCAATAGAAGAATGGGATGTGTTTTTTTTTTTCAGGCTGGCCTTAAGAAACAGCAAGTTCTATCTTGCCTGTTCTTAAGTATTGAAAAATGACAGAATTTACCAACGCTGTTTTAAGTGGATGAGCGAGGTAACAAAACCATCAAAAAACTGCACATGCTATAAAGCTGGTGTAACAAGCAGAGGTGTTGGATGAAGTTTGAGAAGCAAAGCTTAAGCTTCCAGTTCACACCCTGCTGATCTGGCTTCACTCTAGGCATCGTTTCCTCTTTGTAAACAGGAGACATTGCTTCCAGAAATGCCAGCCTGTGCAGCAAAGCAGCCAACAGGAGCAGTAAAGAGCGTCACTTCATGTCTGCATTTCTTTTGGTTTCTAGTGTCCAGGTCTATGCTTTTCTGATATGAATTAACTACTTCTTATAAGCTAGTAATAGCTTGCACTATGGTTTTCCCTTTTAGGTTAGGTAACAGCAAAGTCCTAGCCAAGACAGCATAGAGTTTGTGCTGAATTTTAGTATTATGTAGTCTTTGGGAAGTTTATGTATCCCAGTTTAGCAAGTACAGTGGCCAGAAACCAAAAATGTTTAGATTACTCAATACCTTTCATTTCCTTTTTTCATTTCCCTATGTTTTGGAAAGCCTTGAACACTGAGGAATATAGTGCTGTCCATGTAAAGCTGAACTCCTGCAGGCAAATTTCATTTAACTGTGTGTCAGTCCTTCTGTGTAACTGGAATAACCCTAGTAATTATTTTTACTTAACTCCTTCCTTACAACTTCACAGAGTCTTCTGATCCCGATATTCCACTGTAAGAATTCTTCATTATGGACATATCTTTCTTTTAGAGAATGTCCATCATAGGCCTCTGTTTTGTATTTAAAGAGGCTGCTCCTTGACTATTTTTCCCTCCAAATTCTGAACAATGGTGCATTTTAGCATCCATGTATATATATACATGGATTATGTTTCCTAAGCCAAGTGAGATTAGCACAGCAGGCACGCCGACAGACAATTTAACAAAACACTGTCTCTTGCTGCTTACTATGTTTCAGTGGGAGGTCACTATCACCCTGTGCTAGAATTCAGTGATTGACTTAAATTATCTTCAGTAGCACTAATTAGATTGACTTCAAAGCAGAATGATGTGTTTTGCTCTGAAATGGTTTCGGAGTGTGTGCAGTCTAACATGGCATTCTACTGCAGGTGCTGGTGAAACCCTACGGAAAAATAATAGTAGTGGGAGGTGAGACTACTTAGTTCCCAGAAGCATGCTTGTTTATCTGCTGATTTTAAGTTTTTGTTGATGGCATAGTGCCACAGACAGAATAATGGCAGAGAACATGCAAAACAGTTTTATAGTAACTTTATGAGTTTAACTCCTGAGTAGAAGAATTATTGCTGTTTGTAAATCAATCAGCAAAAATGTATGTTGTGTTGATGATCTTATCATATTGCTACTACAATCAAATATATACCATTTTTCCCCAGTATTCTGCACCTGCTGTCTGCTTCAGTATTCCTGAAAGCTTCTTTTTCTTTCTTTTCTTATTAACCCAACAGAATTAGTGCTGTTCATGTTGTTTACACTCAGTTCTTTTTTATTCCTGGTGTTAACACTTCGTAGATTAAGCCAGGAAGAAAAAGTAGCCTTTTTTGTAAAAGTTGAGTTGTTGCTACCAAGCTGAAGCTGTAAGATTTAGGATCCCCACCCCCCCAAGATGTTTTTCTTTTATGTCATTTTCTACACAGTTGTGTTTATCCTCCTTCTTTTGTGTATTTTTTTCAAATGTAATGTGAACTTGAAAGGTTTAAAAACAGATTTTATTTTATGTTTTGTGACCTCTTCCTTTGCCTCAAATACTGCCTTTGTGTCTCATGTTTTGTATAAGCTGTAGGATTTCTAGTGAAGAACCGCGTGGCTTGCAGTAGTTGAGACTTCTAGGCACTTCTGTATTTTGAGTGATTAAGAGTAATAATACTAAGATAAAGCACATCAGCTGTCATCCCCAGAACTGTACCAAAAGGGTTATGTTGTAGGTTTAAGTTTTATACAGGAACTCTACTGCTTTTCTATCCGTTTCTAAGAAGTCAATAGCAAGTGTTGGGGGAGGAGGGGGTAATTATTTTTCAGAAGTGTATATGATCTTTATGTTTTTCTGTAGATGCTTACATCGCGGATCTGAAGCAGGTGACAGAAATGGCGTCTGAACAGATTGGTGAGGCAATGAAGGTGAGATCTGTGTGTGCTCCAAGGGGATATTTGTTTCATTTCTTGTTCTGCTAATGTTATGAAACAGGAGTTCTAACTCATCTTCATTATAGTTTTGTACAAAAAAGCCTGCGTGTGTACTTTCGAAGCAAGCACATCTTTAGGTTTGGATTACTGAAGTTATAGCTGGAAAGAATTCCCCCTCAGCTGGTAGTAAGAAAGAATACCCTGTGACTATAGGAAGTATTTTTTACAGAGGTTTTAGAACCTGCAGCATCTGAAAAATAAAAGTAACTTCTGAAGACCTGTACAACTTCATGTTGCATATGACATTTATTACTTTAGCGCCAGCTTAGACATGAGCTGTGTCCCTGTGATATTGATTCAGCTTAGAGTTGGAATTAAGGAACATTTAAACTCGGCATACCGTTTGCATGACCTCTGAGTGCAGACCTTTGTCACGGTTAGGCTGGTAGCTCTGAGTTCCCAGCCTTCACCTGGATCGTCTCTGCAGACACCGAAGCGTTTGTGCCTGTCAGAATCTAATTAACATATCTCACTCATTGTAACCATTACTTTTCCTGTGTAACTTGAGATACTCAATTTGTTTCTGCAGTCTCTCCCAGCGCTAATAGAAAGAGCAGAAGGTTTTTCCCAAGCGTTAACTTGGCAACCAACCTTGGAACTCTGCAAGCTGCGGCAGGAAGTCTTTGCTGGTTGTAACGCAAAGGAGGAAAATAGTGTCCAAAACTTTGTATCACCGGGAGAAGTCACACCAACAGACACTGATACCAGTAAAAATCCTTACACTTTGTTAAAAAGAAAAAAAGCTGCAGATTCACCACAGAGAAGATACTACCCACTTCGACGGAGGAAAATTACCCTCAGCACATGAATTTCTCATTTAGTATTTTCAGATTGGAAACTCACTTGTGCTCTTGTTCAGTGTATTCAGTCTTTTGTTTTTAAACCTTATTCTACCCTCTAATTCAGTGCTATACATGGGAGCTTCCTTAATTATTTAGTCTTTGATCCTTATAAGTATTTCTCTTCTTACTGTTACACTGGTGGTATATGAGAGCCTATGCATACCAGTAACATCTGATATTCAGCAAATATATGTACTGATTAGTTCTTGGTTTTTGCCCTTTTATTTACAGCAGTTAGCTTCAGTCCTCATGCTTCTCGGAGCTGCACAAATGCTTTATGTATGTGGGCAGTCTTTTTGTAAACCACTAGGTGCTCATATACAGTAGGCATGTCTCTGAAGAGGTTGGAGAATGCCTGGTTCTCCTACTTCTTCATTTATACTGAGTTTGGTGGCTATTTAATAAATAAATTAAGAAGAATTTCACACTGGAACATATTAAAAACACCAATTTTGGTATGATGTTTTAGTTTCTAGAAAATCCACATGCAAATCTAAAATTGGTCCCTGCTATTGCACCTTTCCTGAATTTAGGTCGGCAGGGCTTTTTTATCACCATATTGTTTTAAACGTGGAATTTTAATAATTATATGTGTTTATTTGCAGTGTGCTCTTCTGAACAGGGATTTGACCATCTGCCTCTTACCACCTGATATTTCAGTTCATGTAATCCATTTAAGCAGTCTGGGGGTTTCCTGGACAATAGTTCTACACATTACAGGATCTTGACTTGGGTCATGTATGCATTTGTGGCATTTGACTAAACTTTAAAAATCAGTATAGATTGACAGTAAATGGTATTAAGTTGAGCTAGCTTACTTTTTTTAACACATTAGTACCTAGACAATTACATAGTAGTGTTAAATTGAGCATTGTGCCGTAACCATTGATAACTTTTTCTGGCTTATGACTGCATGTGCTTACAGTAAATACTTGTGTCTAATATGTAACGTATTACCTCCCACAGTAAATGGAGGGTTTTTAAGAAGCTTTATTAATGGAGTGTAGTGTAGTGAGAAGACAGGTCCAACTTGATGTCTAAGAGACTGAAAATTTTCAAGAAAATGTGTGACAGATTTTAGCACCATTTATTTTGTAAAGGTGAGCATCTGTACTAAGACTTTGTATATGTAATCATATGTAAATATATTTCCCGTCACTTTTGTATATACAAACTCTTGTTTTTATACAAAGTAAATTAAATCAATTAAAAAAGATCAAAGTTTTGGATCATGTCGGTTCTAATCCTGGAATATATGGTGACTGAACAGTTAGTGTATTAGTACTTCAGAAGACATCTGTGTTGAATTTTGGCTCGAGTAACTGAAGTAGTTCCATCTACCGCCTTTGAACTTACAAGTGCTATTAATCTCAGGGCTACAAAGCTTCTAATATAAGAGAGGACAGGATGTGAGAGGGACTGGAACTGCAAAGCTGTGGAACGTGTGACTGGGACGGTTTTTCACACAGTGAATTCTAGCTTCTTTGAGTATGCGTGCTCTGGCCTGGGTTGAAAATCCCCACCGTTGCACAAATGCATACATCCTCACCAAGCTCAACAGATGCTCTTTAATCTAAATGCTCCTGGGCTAAGCTGAGCACTGCAAGATTTTGCATGTCTACCATTATAGTATTTGAATGTTTTTTTATGTTAATAGAAAGATTCCCTGCTATTCTTACTGAATAATCTTAGGCAATTAAAAAAAAAAAAAAAGAAAGAAAGAAAAGCTAGGATTAGGCACGTCTCTGAAGAGGTCCCATCTAAAATGACCGATGTAAGACAAATGCCTTAAGAAATAAGGAGGGAGAGCACTGCTGATTAAGACCTACTAGGTGAATTAATGAATTCTTCCTACAGTACGTGTTAGTGTTAAGAGATTGCAGGACAGCTGGTCTGCAGGGGATTTGAAAGAAGTGGGAACGGGTGCCTGGTACCCTGAGCTAGGGCAATCGGGCCTGGTTCCATGGCCCTTGTTTCAATCACAGCTGGGTGGAAAAAGAAAAATACATCTGGAAACACTGCCCAAATAAATGGAGTAAAGAAGGATAAAGAAAATCAATAAAGATTCCCAGTGCAGCAAATCAACCATGAATTTACAAATCTCTGGTGGCTACTTTTGGCCAAGTGGTAGTGGAAGGTGTCAGAGGACCTCTCTTGAAATGAAAGTCATGTGATAAGCTAAACTCGGCACTTGAATGTTCAGCTGTTTTCCTAATGATTATTAAAAATTTCTACAGCAAGTGATATTTGCAGCTAGCAGTGTCTGGGATCTATTTTTCCACTGGCAGAAATATATAAAACACTTTTTTTTTCTCATTCCAGTAGCCTTTTGTCCTTCAGTTAACTTTTCATAGAAATCAGCGATGTTGTGCAAGACGAGTGTCTAACCAGGTTTTCACTGAAATGTCACAACATCCAAACTTATTTTTAACTTCGGGTGAATTGGTATTGCATCAAGAAATGTCTGGTAGTTTTTCTTTATATAGCCTTTGAATTTTGTAAGACAGCTCAGTAGTGAAGGATGCTTGGGAATATTTGCAAACTGAGTCTGAATTTCATAGCTTTTTGGGGTGAGATGGAACATCTTGCTGTTCGTTGGCATGTGCTGCTAGCAGCGTGCTTATCGCTGGCGAGGGTGAGCCATCCATATCAGGTGAAATCTGACAAATTGGAGGAGCATCCACACACTCTTACTGCATGTAGTTTTCAAACAGAGGTGATGACAAACAGCACGCAAAGAAGCTCTTCTTCCAGGAATCTTCATGCAGACACCAATGTCTATTTGAAAGTTTGGGCACACGGTGCTCTGAAACCCAGCTGCTATATGTGCCATGCTTCGGAAGAGCCATGCTATGTTAAACTGCGACTCCAGTCTGAATGTGTGTAGGCTGCTTCAGTGCAGGCATAAGTCACTGATAAGCTACGATTATAAAACGTAAACTCAGCTGTCTCATCTGCTTTCTGGACTTGTTTTCTCCCCTGCATAGAAATGCTCAGCCTTTGCTGCTGTGTTACCTGGAATTACTGTGTAGGCATTTCTACAGATGTACCAGAGATATAGCTTTAATACTGAGCAGAAACTTGTTCCCACAAGCAAATCTGACTTTTCATTTCCTTTGCCACTTTGAACACCAGCAGACCGTGCTCAGGTCCAAGGGGACCTTCCTGTGACTTGTCCCCTACTTGTGGGGTCCTGGAAACTTCCTCACTCTACAGCTGCCAGGAGTTATTGATAAAGGAGGTATTTATCCTAACAAATTATTTATCCTAATAAATTCTTGGTAAACTAGTCAGGACTTGGCTCTGTTAGGTCACCTGCTTCTGCAGCTGCCGTTAACAGCAGCGTTGCTCCTGGGGCATGTGTGCACTGCTCTTGGAAAAGCACGAATGCTTCATGTGGGGCCAGTTCAAAGCCCCTCTGTAGGAAGGGGGCTTTTTTTTCCCCATAGACACAAATCACTCCAAAGGGCCGTCACAGTATTTTGTCTGCACAGTTCATAGATGTTATTGCACGAGAATATACCTGTTCTCCAAGCTTATGAAAATGCTGGTTTCTAGTCCTGTTACTTCAGATGTGCTTAAGCTATAAAGGCAAGGAGCTCACTGCTCTTTAAAGCAACTGTCCCAACTAAGCGTGCACTCGTGCCCATATTGTTGCTCCTTCTCGTTGACCACACGATGTGCGACCAGACTGCTTGGAAGGAGCACTGAGAGCCGCGCAGCGGGGAACCGCTTACTGCCTGGTGCTAGGGCTGGCTGCCCCGCGTTGGATTGGATCCCCCCAGCTGGAGGGCGGCACGGCACCCGCACCCGCTGCCTCCTTGCGAGCAGCCTGGTGTGGGCATGTTGGAGAAGCCAGACCGCTTCTAAAGAAACTGGGGGGACAGGAACGTCCTCTAGGATGCCCACAGACCCAGCACAGCCTGGGGACGCCCGCTAGGTCAGGGCACTTTGGCGAGGGAGCTGAAGGGGCCTGTCGGGGCTGTAGGCCCTAGTGGCCATTGGTGTGGGGAAGGCTCACAGCTGCTTGGTCCTCCAGGGTCCCAGGAGCTCTGGGAAAGTGCCAGGCAAAGGTGAAGGTGGCCCAGAGGACAGAGACAGCTGCCCTGAGGGAGCACAGCTGGGGAGAAGCGCTTCCCGGTGGGAAGGCCTGGCCAGGCTTTCCAGCAGCGCTGACTTCAGGCCGACTCCTGGCCTCCACCTTCAGCACGAACTGTTAGCCAGATCTTCCTGAAAGGATGGCCTTTATTTACTCCATTTGCAGGCTTTGCAACCTCATCTTCATCTAAGCTGTGTGACTCAAACTTCTGGGGAAGCCAGAAAAATAGGGAAGTATCCCATTTATTAAGCTACCTGGGGCTTTATATGACCGACTGCGGGGCAGTGCGGGGCACCTTCCCACACAGGGACGTGCATTTGTCCCCGTGAGCTGGGCGCACGAGATGCTGTACGCACGAGATGCTGTACGCACGTACACTTAGAGCGGAGCAAGGACCTTGATGAGTGTCTGTCAGGGCGAGGAGAAATTCATTTCTTTCTGAGCAGAGGGAGAAGATGCGGTTCGATTAAAACATAGGAAGAGTGTTTGGAAGGAGAAAAGCAGCACTGTTCGGTCTGCTAAAACATCCCCGGCACAGCGTTCGCACAGAGGGAGTTTTGTCCCGGACAGCTGCATTTTCCGCAGTCATTGTCTTGCTTCGCCTTTACAAGAAGCGCGTGGCATTTCCTTGTTATTTAAAGGAACAGGGCGAGTAGCGAAAGTGAAAATCGTTTTATTCCAGCACCGATGCCTCGTCCTCTCGCCAATGAACCTCGCCTTGCCCTGGGGTGGTCTCCCTGAAGCCCAGCCGCTTTTGAAAGCCGATGTCGCAGAAGTACCGCGGGCAGGAGCGCGCGGAGGTGAGTCAGCCGCGCACCCCGCGGGCGGCTTTTGCGCGGCTTTTGCGCGGCCGCAGCCGCCGCGCACCCCCTCGGAGGTCGCGCCCGGGGCCGCGGTGGTTTTCTAAGGCCAGGCGGGGTCCAGGCGGGGAGGAAACCCGGGGAGCGGAGGAGCCGCCGCCGGGCGGTTCTCGCTGCGGGCGAGAGCGGGCGCCGGGCCGCCCGGAGGGGCACCGGGCCCGGCAGCCCCGGGGCTCTCCG
>VXAA01002917.1:141721-157099 GCA_013399115.1 Anseranas semipalmata
AAAAGAAAAGAAAAGAAAAGAAAAGAAAAGAAAAGAAAAGAAAAGAAAAGAAAAGAAAAGAAAAGAAGAAGAAAAGAAATACACCAAACATCTTTAAATGATGGCACTGTGTTTTTGGGAAGAGACAGAAAATGGCCCTCTGACAGGTTCCATGTCCTCCTTCTCTGGTACATATATTGCTGTGCATGGGAAGTATCATTACTCTGGAATTTAAATATGTGTCATATGTGCCATAGTCATTCGGCTGGAGTTTCTAGTTTCTGTTTTTGAGGGGAGAGAAAGATGATCCCCCTGCCTAGCCCCTTATCTTTTCTTTTACCATCATGCAAATCTCACATACACTTTTTTTCACTGCACAGGTCCTTCTGCTGCCCAGACACGGCCTAGGAATACTGATGCCTTAGTCAAACGTAGGATTGTACCTACTATCTCCTGGGTCCCTTTGACTCAGAAAATACTTGTCCCTTGAGCCAGTTCTTCCTCCAAGAGGCCTTTCTGAGGCCTGATACGCACTTGAAATGCACACCTTCAGTTCTCAGGCACCTTGGGAATGGTGCCTGAGCTCTGAGAGCCCAGGATTCAGTGGCACAGGAAAAGGATCTGCTGTTCTTACCTCAGGGTGGGAGGGTGACGGGCTGCACGTGAAGGTCTCCTGTACAGAGGTGCTGGAGGTTAAGCGCCAACGCCGCTCAGTAGTAGTTTTGTGTCTCTTTTTACAGATGCTGCTAGAAGTTGTCCTCTTTTTAACTTCTTCTAAGATTGCTTTTGTTGCTGTGGTCACAGGGTCCAGGAGGACCTGAGGAGCTAGAAGTGCTTGTTTGGAAAGAAGATATGGTCCTTTGATTAGTTTATTATTACCTTTTGCTTTACTCTCTTCCATGGCTTCTGCCACAGTGACCTATTCTGGCCTAAGCAAGTTTATTATACCCCCTTTCAAATGTTTTTACAGAATTCTTGCCTGTGCTGAAGAGGATTCAAACATGTCTTGCAAAAAAAGCCATTAACTCTCACTCTGACTGAAAGCATTACCAGTCAAAGCACTCACTTTCCCAAACACATCTACCACACCTTGTGTAATTTAGACATTTATTTACAGTATAATTATAAATTACATGATGCCTTTGTACTGCAGAGACATTCAGATGTATTGTAGTCCCTCGCAAATCTTTTGGAACCCTATATAGTGAATACCTGTTCATTTGAGTTTGTAACTGCAGTTTTCTTCAATAAATAGCTCCTGGGTGAGATTATCTGTGAACCTATGTGCATGGCAATAAGAATCTTAGGTCTATTTGTTGAGCATTTTGTGTAGACATTTTCTAGGAAGATTCTGTTCATGTTACATACAGAACTGTGCAAACTACAGCATACACAGAGAAGGAAAAATGTGATGTGTTATTTTATTTGGAAATACTTGGTCACACAATTAGAAGATATTTCATCATTCATGTGTAAGATAGCAGAGTTGAACTTCTGCTTGCACTCTCAACAATGGCATTTCCTGCTTTTGAATACGTATTTGTGCAACTTAATATTTGCTTTAGCTTTCTGCGGAGTAGTTTCTCTTCTCTTTAAGGAAACTATTGAGTTGTTGCTATAAACCAGCTTTGGAACATTCTGTACATTTGAGTAACAGCTTCTAGAAAGATGGGGGGAAGGGTTAGTGCACAGAGGGGGAGGAGAGTCAAAAATGTTTTGAAGAAATTCACATAAAAGTAACAAAAGATAAATGTAAAACAGAGTGTATTTTGCTGCTTTTAGGTAGATGCAGAGGGGTATGGTATTATTTGAAAGACAGGTAATTTTTAAAATTACTCTCTCCTTTCTCTTGCTATTAATTCTAAGGATTTTTTTTTCTTTGAACATAATATTGATAACCCTTCAAAATTAGCACTCGTAACTGGTTTCTCTAGTCACCCTTTCCTTGGTCTGTGGATGGTTTTGCTGTCAGCAAAGGAATGTGATATGACCAAACCCAGACATTCAAAAATCCTGTTTAAAAGAGCCCTCCCCTTCCCCAACAAACAAACAAACCCCAAATTCCCGGAACATTTGTTTCTAAACATGAAATGTTAACAGTGTAATGCATTGGATTTAATTTATTTTCTCTTGGTTTCTGAACTTCTTAGTATACACAAGCAATATTTCTAAGGCTTTCCCTCTAGTCATGAGGAATGAGGTTCACATCCAATAATGTATCTCGGATCTGGGGCTTCAAGAATTTATGATAAAACCACAGGAATTAGCTACAAATGTGGGAGTTACAAGCCCTTTGTGATTCATTGTTGATGGTTGTAGTAGATTAAAACAAGCGGGGAAGATCTCACCATGCCGGCCTCAGAGAGCTATGCTTACCCAAACCAGGTGTGAAAGAATCCCTGTTTTAGCCAACAAAAGGTAGCTGCACTCCATTCAGCAGAGGGTCTATTGTATACTCAGTTTTTCCCCAACTATTTTCTCTTGTTCTGATCTCAACTCTTAACTGAGCAATTGTCAATGAATTGAGAATTTTGACTACAGTAACTGTTTGGATAAAGGCATCAAATGAAGTGCACGTCCTCTTCTGTCACAGAAAAGTGTGTATTTGGGGTATGCAGGAAAACCATCTGATCTATTCTAGTTCTACATGTGGGTAATTCACAGCGTAACACCTATAGGGAAGATTAGATCCTGGCATCATTTATAAAATTTTGGGCTTGAGCTTATCATTACTACTCAGGAGGAAGATTTCGTGGGTTATGATAGACAGTTACATTGCACAAGGCTTGATGCTTGGCAGTTATCAAAAAAGCAAACCAAATTTCTGGAATTATTAGGAAAGGAACAGTGAACATCAAGATCCCACTATATTAACCCATGACTTGACCACACCTTGAATACTGTGATGTGAAATGGCTACTAAAAGAAAAAGTGACTGATTAGGCTGGAACTCTTCATCCTGAAAGAGAAACAATCACAAGTCGCATGGAGAGCATGGGTAAGGGCTGACCCTTCCAGTTCAAGGATGAGCGGCTGTCAGGTGTAGCTGCAAGGAAGGGGGTCAAAATGAACAAAAAGAACAGTTTTCTTGTCAGTGGTGACATCCATATAGAACTTGCCATCAAAAGGTACTGCAGACGCTGGTATTGTGGACAAGAAACTGGGCAAATACTTTAGAGAAAGACCTGATGAGGGTTACTATCTAAAGGAACTATGTCAAGCTTGTGTGACTGCTAAGCTGAAAATAGTCAGACTGTGGGAAAGCACCCAAGGGAAGTACACTTGCCCTGTTCTTGTTCTTCCCTGTTCTTGGTCACTGCTGTAGAAAGAAAAAGGGGATGGAAGGACCTTTGGGCTGAACCTGTGGAGCCGTTTGTAGGGAAGCCAGACAGCTACTCAGCAGGCAGCTCCGTGACGTGCGCTAACCTGAGGAGCTGAACGATACCCGAGCTGGCTGTAAATGAGCTACCTCAGATGCCAGGAGCAGCCGGTCCCCTGGCTGCATGGAGGGCTCATCCTCTCAATGCCATCAATTAGCCTGTGCTGAGTTTCTTGCTGTCATCACTGGGTTGTTCCCAGTGCAAAGTCAGCTTGTATAAAAGTGTTGCTATACCACACTATTTGCTGTGTGGACATACCCACATTCTAAGTGGGTGGGTACAGTGGTGCACCAATTATTTTGGCACAGTCTGCAAATATAAAGCTGCTAAATTCTCAAAAGCGGGGAAAAGCACTCCAGCTTCAACTCTCACTTTGTTTCCATTTTCTGTTTACTCATTTCACAGGTCTAATAATTTTTATGAGTGTCAGCTCTAGTATGCTCAGCTTGGAATTTGAAAATTATTACCTTTTTTTTTGTATCACGCATCACTGCCAGCAATAGTAAAGCTATGCAGACACAGCTGATGCTGTAAAAAGAATTGAATCTAGCATATTCTCTTTTAACTATGATGGCTCTGAAGATCTAATAGAAGTGAAAATTAGTAAATAACTATTTTTATCACTAAAGTCAGAAGTTCTGACTCAGAGTGTCCGCTAGGGAAATGAACTTTGAGTAATAAGATTTTTTTTAATACTGTCACTCTTTATCTTAACTACACTTTAAAAAGGAATGATGTCTATTATATAAACAAAAATCTGATACTGCTGCCATTACCAGCTAGTGAAGAACGTTACTAAGTATTTCTATGCAAATTAATATTATTGAACATTTTCATCATGTGATTCTCAGGGTCTCCAGTTGGGGGCACTGGGCAAACATAGAAACATGGCAATGGCCAGACTGAATGAGGCTGGTAACTAGTCCCGTGTACTGCTTCATGGGTTGAAGAAAAAAAAGAAGAAAAATGGATGTGAGATACAATTGCCATTCTGGATTTAGATTTTTTTTGTTGTTGTTGTCTAAGATGAAGTAGATTTAGTATTTAAAATTCTTTTGTTACTAAAAACTGTACTGTTTTATTTTCATTACCCATAAATCATCCAGTTTCTTTGGCAAAACTATTAATAACAGCGACTTTAATGTCACTCCCTTAAGCAATAACTTCAGATTCTTGATGGGACCAGGTAGAAAAGTTATTTTACATTTAAATTTGTTACCATTCAGTTTCATTGAATGAATGCCTAGTGCGAATCACTGGCTTTACCTGCCTTCAATCTTACATTCATTTACATCAAGGGAAGAGCTAGAAAAAAAGTAGAAGATGCTCCTTATTAATGTACAGGTAAAACTGAACATGCTTTAAGGTCTGTGTGGGCCTGTACACACACAGATTTAGTGTCTAAAACAAGACCTAAGGAGAAGTATTATTTAGTTCAAGGAATATAATTCTATGAGCAATATGTCATAGAGACCAGCTGCTTGTGCAATTAGATGGTTTCAAATTATGTAATCTAAAGAAAATATTATAAAATATCAGTTCAGGAATTCATAGCCCTATTTTTGTTGACAAGGTTTTCTAAAACAAGGCAGGCAGATGATCTACAAAATTACAAAATCAGAAGTGAATCAAGTATTCAAAACTAAAATTTGATAACAGGTATAGGAGAATGCATGAAATGTATGCATGCTGGCACTGTGCATCTGTAAATGGATGTACTGATACGAAGAATAAGCATTCAACATTGCCAGGTTTATAGTAGCCTAGATCTTCCTTCCAGCTGATATTTTTAACTAGATTTTGCAATAGTGCAGTGGATTTCCTGGTCCCTGGAGCTCCTGGCCTTCTATCTGACCTCTGTATTACAAGTTATGACTGCTTGCAAAGGACTGAAGCCAAAAGTTTTTGTCCACATCACCGGCTGTCAAAACACAGGGACTTCTGTCTGGGTGTAGATACTTAGTTTTGGAAAGGCGGGATAGAACATTTTGTTCATCTTCTCTCGTGCTTCTCCACACACACACACCCCCACACAAACACACACAGAAACAAACCAAAGCCCTAATTGTGCTGTGCTTCTTTAGTATCTTGCAGATACCTATAGAAAGCAATCTATAAATATTACAACTTCACAGAAGCAAAAGTATTAAACCCCTTCGGTAATCAGAAATCTAAAATAACTTATCAGCTGGTTGGTTGCTGATAGTTATTCATCCAAGGTTTGGATGGATTCCAAAGGTTTGGATGGATAGTTATCCGTCCAAGGTTTGGATGGATTCAGGAGTTCTAATTTCCAGTGCTTTAATCTATGCCCTAGGCTATGAATAGGAAATTAGCTGGAATTCATAGAATCATAGAATATCCCGAGTTGGAAGGGACCCACAAGGATCACCGAGTCCAACTCCTAGGTCCCTAAAGGGCAACCCAAAATCAGTCCATGTATCTGAGAGCATAGTCCAAACGCTTCTTGAACTCTGTCAGGCTCAGTGCCGTGACCACTTCCCTGGGGAGCCTGTTTCAGTGCCTGACCACCCTCTCGGTGAAGAACCTTTTCCTGATATCTAGCCTAAACCTCTCCTGAAACTTCTTGGCAGCGTTGGGATCATGATCAACTTTGTAATAGCAAAGCTTCATTTATACCTTGACAATCAGTGAACAGTACCAATTTCACTTGATGCTTATTGTTGAAAACCTACAAAATGTGTTTGTTTTTTTTTAATATCTTTATGTTGTTTTAATCAAATGAAGTTGCTCCTGGACCTAGAAACTTAGAATGAATTAAATGACACGAGTATATATATATTAATTATTTTTTATTAAAGTATCAAAACAAACTTGAGAATAGAAAACAAACTGCTTTTAATGCATTTTAAAGGTTCTCCTGAATAAAGTATACTTTTAGAAAACTCATGCAACATACTGCTCCTGTCTAGCTGTTTAAACGCTCTTTCATGAACACAGTCAAATTAACTTGAGTACCATCATTTCTACAGTAGCGTGCAGGAGCACGCATGCACACACACACATACACACAGTAGAAAGCAGCTATGACTGCACATATAAAGAAATAAAAATAGATTATCTTCTGACAATAGTAGTGGTACCATATTAACATTTGGCATGCTAAGTACATAACACCAAGCAACATAAGCATGACGCCTGCGTCAACAGTGATACAGTTAAAAGCAATCATACAAATTCCCTAAAGGAGAGACACAAATTCTGTCATTATATTCTAGTCTCTGTGGTAACACCTTGGAACAGTATAGGAGGCAAACTCTTTTGTCTGCCGGTATGTGATGCGCTAAAGGCAAAGCCAAGGTATACGATACTACAACGATGCCTCAGTTTTGTACTCCCATATTACAGAAGTCAAATACCAATGAATATCGTTTGACAAGATTACTGTTAACACACTTCATGTAAATCTGTTGTCTGACAAACGACTGGTCCAATTCCCCATGAGACTTTCCCTCTGAGCCAGTGAAGTTGCAGCAGAGGCTCCAAACTCTGCCTACAGGACATTAAAAAAACTCTCATTGAAGTCAATGGCAGCTCCTTCCGACATACAGAAAGAATATGGATTCTCAGGACAGAATCAGACCTACTGTGTTGCCTTTTTAATACATTCACTTTTCAGATACACGAAGCACATATCTTTTAAACATGATATAGGACATTATAATATATCCAGATCTTAGGAACATGTACTAAATAGTTCTGTTGCAGAATATAAAGATCATATAAGGATCAGGTATGATATCTGATACACTCAGCTGGGACTTGTAGACTAAGAAGCTTGTGGCTGAGGTATCTTTAAGTTTAGCCTTTAGAATAAAACCACAATTTCAACACTGCATAACTGGTGTAAAATATTATGTACTGTAAGCTCCATTGTCATTGTCTGCTTCATTTAAATTGTGACATTGAGCAGCTAGACACCACTGACCAAGATACAGAATTTTGGGAGGTATAATCTCTACACCCAGTCATTCAACATACTCCGTGCCTCATCTGTGGAGATGATGAAGGATAAGCGTTTTAAATAGTGGTGTCTCAAATACAACTAGTGAAGTTTAGGAATATATAATATTAAACACCAAGAGATAAAAGTAAAAAGACAGCACAACACTTGTGTTTTCAGTTTTATCTTGCTTGCAGTATTTATTAATTTTACTCATTATGATATTAGTGATAAATAAGGATAATATTTTCTTTTACAAAAAAAAAAAAAAGAGAGGATATATTTCATAGGATTAAACAATCTGAGAATTTCACAGAAACATCAGACTTTAAACACTCATAGCTCCAACTGTTTTGTCCAGCAGCTCTTCTACCAGTTCCAAAACATCTAAGGTTAGTATTTAATAAAAAATAAGAACAACTATTCACTACATCAAAACTCTCGTCTCCTTTAGATTCTAAGTAACACTTTTGATTGACTGTAGTTGCCATCCAAACTTTACATAAAAGTAGCTGCAATCATAATTTTTCCCTCTAAGTCATCTGGCAAAAGGAAGTAATCTTGACAAGGATGCAAAAAGCTTTGTCAAGGCCTCATGCCTGTAAGAGCTATCTGTATAACCAGACCTACTAAAAGCCATGGAACCTCTTCTGTGAGTGAGGGTTAAGGCTTGTAGGATTAGATCCTAGATGAAAAAAATATATATATATATTTTTTAACTTTTCGTGATTCGGTCCTGCAGTTCTTTGCTTGGGCAAAACCCATATCAAAATCCCTTCATAGTTAGTTTCCTCTTTCCAGTGGGTCCAATTCACCCAGTCACCAAGTGATGGTACAAAACGATCTCCTGCAATGCAAGGAAAAATCGTAGTCCCCAAAGGATAGTAGGTGGGGTTCCAGCTCATAAAATACAAACTTAGCTACATGGACATTTTGCAAGAAACATTTCTTTGTCACACCTACTAGACTTGACAAATTCAGTCTCTGAGATGAGTCATAGAAAAAAACCACAGAAGTGTTGTGAAAAAAATTACAAAGCTTAATTGGAACTAAAGGCTTTTTGTGTGTTTGTGTGTGTGTGTTAGGTTAGAATGCAGTATTATATATCAGTACACTCTGCCAGAGACCATCCTCCTGGAAACTGCAAAACTTTAAAAATACTCTCGGTCTGCTTTCCCTACCAGCAACAAGGAAAAGTAGTGTCCATCCAGCACAGCTGTCTGTACCATGTGCATCATCAGAAGTCATAGTGTTCTAGCACAAACGTCGTGAGTGCAGATACTGTATACTAGCAGAGAGCTAAATCTTCTGAAGCTGTTGTCTGTAGCTCCTAGGAACAGCAAGTATGACAGGTGCAAAACCTATATTTGAGGCAGAAGGCTCTTCAATTTGACTGAGACCAGATCTTCCAAGGGGAAGAATCGCTGTCAAGCCAAAATGATTCTTTCCACTCAAGAAAGCAATCTGCCCTTCCTAAAGGCTCTTGACTAATAGAATCCTACACATTAAGTCAGATCCTCCGTGGATTCTGGTAGCTGTTAAAAACATACTACAAATATTTCCATGTTTGCCATATCACTTAACCTTGTAATGTTCCTTCTTTGATCTGTTGAATAAAAAGATTCCTTTCATCTTCAGGTGTCCTTCCATTTTGCGCTCGAACTATACAAGTGGGTCTGTGAAGATTTAGCATGTATATCAAATGCTGCTTCTCATTCTTTAGCTCTTCAATCTGGGCTTTTAATTCCGCATTGATAGTTTCCAGCTTTTCTGATTCCTAGCCACAAAGTACAGACACAGCTATTAGACTGAGCATTTCAAATAGTTAATTGCAGTGTTTATCTAATAGTTGCAGCTTTTTATTGGTGGGAAAGCATATGACTAGCTGAGAAAGAAATTACATGTTCTTAGTGTCCTGTAATGGTGAAACCATACATCCCCCAGTTGATAATATTCTAAAACACAGACTGACAGTTGCCTTCTTTGGCCTTTAGAGAAGCATAACGAACATTGAAAAGACAAATTCAGATTTACATTCACTTACAATGGCAGGCATCCAAAGTAATGTTTCTATCTTTCATAAAATTACGCTGAACTTTTTGGGTCAATTGACCCAAAATTATCTGTGCTACTTACTAACTCCCTGGTACATCATGTAAACCCATGCTAAGCTAGCAAAGTAAGAACAGCTTTTTTGCCAAACCCCTGGATACAGAAGCAAAGACAGGCCTAATGCTGCTGTAACATAGTTTGGTATCGTGGCAGGTGAGATGAAGACACTACTGGGGTCTTGGGATAGAGAATTCAGGGCTAAGCTACTGTGTCACTCACTTCCTAAGAAGTCAGAGATTACCTGGGGGTGTTTGTAGGCTGTTGGTCTCCAGAACGGATATTATACAAAATGAGATTTTGCTTCTTTTGGTGTTCAGTTTGCATATTCAGTAATCTCTTTTCACTTCTAACATGCTTTCACTTTTGTCCCAGTTTTAACCAAGTTTTTCAATATATAGTACATTCAGTTTTTATAACTAATATTTTGAAGGTTTTACAGAGTTTCTGGTGACATCTTTCTGTATTTCCTACTACGATAGTACTCCTGTGATATCTGTTTCTGTTCAGGATGACAGATTAAAAAAAATTTTCATCCTGTTCATGGCAGGATGACAGATTAAAACAAAAAATTAAAGCTAGGCACTTACTTTCTGCAAACATTCTGTTTTTTCCTTCTTTTTGTTTCGGCACTTTGCAGCAGCAATTTTGTTTCTTTCCCTTCTTCGCTTTTTCCTTTCATCCTCTTCAGGAGAAAACTGTCCCGTAAAAACAGATACACACAATCCATAAGATGTTGTAAATACTCTACCTGTATTTTGATAACTTTGGCATGTTTAAAAGCAACACAGTGTTGTTAGTGCTCACATCATGAGTTACATAAGGATGTGAGCTGACCTTGCTTGCAGTACAGTAAAATGGTAGTAACTCCATTAAAATTGTCAATAAAAACCTGACTGGAGTTTGGATGGATGTGATCCGTGTGGTGTCTCATTTTAAATCAGTGGTACCCCCCAGAACTGCCAAGTGTCTCCCTAGGCTACATCACAGCAGGCTCCCACACCTCTCTCTCTCTTCTCCATTTTCCAAGGAGGAAAAGGAGCAAGGAGGGCAGGGAGCAGGGTGCAAGAGGTGCCCTGGAGGAGGTGACAAACGTGTGAACGAGGCAGTGAGAGTGCAGCGAACTGTAGGCAGGGCAGAAGAGGGGATACTAAGACACTCCTGGGGAGGCTCAGACCAAGGTGTAGCTATTTCCCTAACTTCATCTCTTTCTTCACTTTGTAATAGGAATGTTTGTCTTTGAGACTATTGTCTTAAATTGAAAGTCTGGTGGCTAGGACACAGCACAGCCGTGTCCTCCTCGGTGTAGCCCACGTGGGGACCACCCGACTGTCCTCACCGAAGGAGAACTGCAGTGCCTTACTCCAAGATAAACCACACACAGGCAGGGAAACCAGATTAGCGCTTGCTCTAATCACTGTAAAACATTGTCCTTAGATCATAATTAAAAATAAAATATTAAGCTATAGGCTTCAACAGAAATGAGAAATACCATTGGAATTTCCCAGAAGCACATAACAGAAAACCAAGCAATGGGCTTAGAAGGATCAAATAAACTAACATGTTTAGATGGTGGAGAGGGTTGTTTGTATTTGACATAATTACTGCTCTTCTGATGAAATTTGCTTAAGAGACCTAACCATTCACACCAAAATGTTGTTTAAAGAGCCATACCTCTGTTTTCATGACTGATGTCTCAATTGGCCTTTCGGAAACTGTCACTGTATCCAATGTAGAAGACATTCTGTGGGACTGACGTTTATTTTGGATGGCGAATCTCAGTTCCTCTTTCACCAGTGGGGTTAAATTTGTGAAATCATCAAACCCCAGTGATCCTGCAGGGGACAAAGTGGGAACAATTGCGGAGGCGCTGACTTCTAATGCAGATACCTGGCCTGAGTGTTGGACCATCATTTTGCTGAAAGGTAAAAAGAGATAAGAACAGTCTTTCAACAACTTTAGAGACGCAAACAATATCTCCTAGAGATATATTCCATACTGTGAAATAATACTCTATTTCTTGCATTGCTTCAGCTCACATTCCCTGTGAACCCCAATCTCTCACTTAGGAGAGTGAGAGATTAAGTTAGGAGTTAGGAGTTTGGTCAATAGTACAACCTTCCACTTTAGGCTCACTTCAAGATGGTATTTTAAAATAATAATAATAATAGTATTAGCACATCACAAAATTTCTAGATCTTTCTGAAAATTAATATGGAAAAAAATTGTGCACATGTATATATGCTGTGAAGTTTTAAACTGGGAATGTGTGTCAAATGAGAATACAGTGAATAGGAACAGAAAGAGAATAAGGAACAAAAATCAGAAAGCAAAGAAATATTATTACTATTTAAAGCACAGAGGGGTATCTCCATCCTCATAGCTATCCCACCACAAAATTGCAGCTTGAAATGGACAGAGTGTACCTTCCTCTCACCTACTTTTGGGTAAGGCTTAGAGTTCTACTAGAAGCTGAAGTTTGCTAACCAAGACAGAATCTGTCACAAAATGCTCATCACGCTCAGTTTTACACAAATTTGTTTAATACCTGGTTATGAACTCCTGAAAAACAGTTCACAAAAAGAGTGGTCAGAAAGGTGAAAATCTATGTGTGCTCTGGGGCTTCAAAGCACAAACTGAGTTGGAGGGAAGGAGTCATGAAAAACATGACGCCGTTTGTTTCATTCCTTCGCTCTTGTAAAATCTTAAACTGTCCTCATCTGCCCTCAACAAAAGGTTTTAAATTCTTCAGTATTTATGGTCAGATCTCCTGCTGTAACTGAAGAGACTTCAGTGGAATTACACTAATGGACACCCATGGAGGAACTTCATTTCTTGTAGTTTTCCTAAGGAAATGAATCTATGTGACAGTGCTCTCTACTTTCCCCTTTTTGCTCATTCTCATTAATTTTTTAGCCAATTTTGGAAGCGGGAGAGAGGCCTCCTGTATGCTTGGTGAAAACTGGTGACCCCACTGAGGGAGAAGTAGGCAAAACTCAGCAGTCAGCCATCCAAACATCATAGGCAACCTAGCTAGCTGATGCACACAGCTTTGCACAACACGAACCGTCTCTCACTCAGAAGAGGTGAGATAAGAAGCCTGGAAGAAAGCACAGCTTTTTTGTGGGTGGCCCAAGAGACAAAAGCTGCAAATCCATAGGAAAAGAGATTGCATTACCTCCCTTATTCATAAAGCAACTTTTGTTAATTGGATTTTACTGTACCGCTTTTTCTGCTTTCCTTGATGTGTGGGTTTTAGTTTTTTTTGTTTGCTTGTTTTTATATCTATAGGATTAACTACAGTATGTGTTATCTGTTCCTGATTAGAATTGTAAGAATTATAGCAAAGTCAATTGCGATTAACTTAATGCAGGTAAGCAAATAGTTGCCTCAGGCTAGCAGTGTGGGTAAGTCAAATTTCTACATGGGCAACCCAAAACTGTACAGTTCCCTGTATGCTGCTTCTGTGACATGGCATGTTTGGGGTCACGTGCCTTGACAAGAAGATAGATTTCGCTCAGAGATATCTAAAAATACACTGTAAATCCACACTGGTGCAAATTAGAGTAGAATCTGGCTCATCACTAAACATGAAAACCTGAGGGCAGTGAACCTCCAGTTGGCAGAAAATTACTTGTCCAGCTGCAGAGGTTTCCTCACTCTCAGTCTCAGTGACCGTAGAATAGCCAAAGATTTCCCAGGTCCTGGGGGTGAAATCCTGAACCCACTGAAATCAAAAGGAGTTTTTCTGTTGACTTCGGTGGGGCCAGGATTTCACCCTTAGCCATTAAAGATGAGGAAATTATTTGGAACAATTTGTTATTCAGAAAGACCTTGGGAAATTTATGTAATTCTCTTCAGAAAGCCCCTGCTCATGAGTCACATTTAAAGTACTGATACAGTTTAATCCTATAATCTCAGAACGATAGCAGTTACTCTTTCCCAAGTCAGAAACGGCCCTATAATTTCCAGCTAAACTCCTCCCAGCATTATTTATTATTTATCAACATCCAACCATTCGACTCATTTAAGCAGGCTAATTCCAGATGCTACTGAACCCCCCATTGTTGGCAGAAGTTTTAGCCATGGTCTCTGACTGTCAATCCCCTTGGCTCCTGGTGAAGGCTTCATTCGACAAAGTTAGCTCCGTATAATTCAATCAAACCAGGATTCTTAAATTAACAATAAAACAATTTCTCCAGCATACAAAATAATTAATTGGGCTAAGCATTTCCCAGCACTGGTGGTTTATTCATTGATTTTTCAAGCTTAGGTCAACTTTTAATTAAAGTCAGCAGTAGCGCCAGAGGAAACCAAGAATGTCTGTGCTTTAGTAACGTCTCTGGGCAATTGTTAACCCTGTACTTCTGTTAGTGCTAAGTGTATCACGAGCACCAACAAAACCCTGCTGCAGCGTCCTCAGGTACTCTAATCGGTCTGTCACCAGTTTACAAAAAGGGAAAGGGAGGGTGCCCAGCAGGAGGGGAAGCCCAGGGAGGGAAGTGTCCTTGACTATAGCAACTTGCTGCTGTCCTGCCTGAGCAGCTCACTGACCTTCCAGACATCCTGAAAGGCATCTCTCGGACTTTAGGGAAGGGAGGGCCTACCAGGGGGCTGAGGCTTGCGTGGGGATTTCTGCCATGAGCGAGTCCCGTTTCGCAGAGCTGTTGCCACGGGCTTGCTCCCGGGGCTCTTTGGGGCAGGGCTCCTGGCAGTGCCCGGCCCCGGAGGGCTCCAGGCCACGGCTGAAATCGTCAGGAGCCATCGTGGTAGGGATATTAAAAATAATCGGCCTCGTGTCAGAGCTGCTTGGTGAGCTAGACACATCCTCTTTTCGTAACGACGAGGTAGATGTTTTCCAGTTTCTGAGGAACAGGTCTACTTTTAGAAATGTTTTACAGGAATGCAAATTAGATTTTGCTATTAAAAAATGCAGCAGCTTGCCCCTCCTTTTCCCCCATTGTTGCCCAAATTCTACCTCTGTCTATCAGCTATCGAGAGCAGTGTGCCATTTTCTCCGGGTCTGTAAAGCAGTAAGAATATCTAGCCCTAAACTGGGATTACATCTGGGCTTTCTGATACTATCTGTTTACTTCGTTAGTCCACGCACATGGACGGCAGCTCCAGGCTATTTTGAGTACTTCTGAAGTTACTGAAATTGAAGGTGCCGAACATTTCACAGACCTGAACCATAAAGGCACAGCTTGTTCCCACTGTGAGTTAACGCTTCATTGCTTTATTCTTAGTTTCGGAACTCTCCGGAGAGAACAGCTTTTCTATTAATGGTGCCCTCCCAACTCAGGTAGATTCAAAACATTTTGTTCCCCACTACTTTTTGTTTGTTCTTTTGCTGGTGATTCTTTCCACCCACATCAAACTTTTACATCTCCTCTACCAGTACTTTGACTTCGGGACATAGTTCCTAGCTGGGCAATTCTATCAGTTAAGTGTAATCTTGTTTAATATTAAAAATGACTGCTCTGAGTCTTTTCTGCTTAGCTGCAGCCGGCCGGCTGTGCCTCTTGGTTCTCTTTCTTCGTACGAATTCCTTTTCCTCTGGTGCTGATGCAATAAACCCCGATAACCATTGAGGTTAATCTTAAACAGCATTAAGAGCAATTACAGTTCACAACCTCTGTGCACGCCGGTTGACCTTAAGCTTTCTGCCATCCCACATCATTCCCGAATCATTTTCGGCCGGCTTCCGGCAGCTCAAATGCTGTTCCTCGGAGGAAAATCGATTTCCGACAGGAAACTCGTTCTCTGTACCAAGTTTGCTGTTGTGCCATGCCTGACCGGGTTGGGCAACAGTTTAGCAACCGATCTTCTTCACGTCGGACACCGGGACGGAACAGAAAGCGAGCGCCCCCGGCTCCCGCGGGGAGCTCCCGTCCCTCCGCCCGCCCGCGGCGGCTTCTTGTGGCCCCGCGGCGGCTTCTGGTGGCC
>VXAA01002917.1:158040-176085 GCA_013399115.1 Anseranas semipalmata
CGGCCGCTCCCCCGCTCGCCCTCTTCCCTTCCGTCCTTCCTTCCTTCCTTCCTTCCTTCTTGCTTTTAATTTGTCGGGACTTCCAATAAATCAAAGTCCTTTTCATAACTCGGAGACAGTGAAAGTAAGCGAAGATCGTGTAGTTTTCGAAAGGACCGGAAAACGTGACCCTTCCTTACATAAAAAGTTGTTTGACGCCCCCACCCCCCACCCAACGTAGCACTCCATCCATGCTGCGCCAGCTGACAGCTCAAACTCAGCTTTACATGCCGAAGAGGAAGACTTCAGCTTTTACCCTGAAGGAAACAAGAAGGACCCGTTTGATGAAATTACAGAAAGCTACAAATAAATAAATAAATAAATCTTTTCTTAAAACACGACAGCACACGATGTCGTTCTGGTTCCTAGGAAAACCAAAGAGTCCCCAGCAGAGACAGGGAAATATGGTGGTGGCTGTGGTGAAGGGGGGGTATTTTTTTCTTTTTTGTTTCCATAGCTTCCCGATTTGTGCAATGACAGAACTCGCCTTCTAAGAGCCCCCAAAGTGCTACAAAATAGGTGTGTCAAAA
This sequence comes from Anseranas semipalmata, assembly GCA_013399115.1. NCBI lineage: Eukaryota > Metazoa > Chordata > Aves > Anseriformes > Anseranatidae > Anseranas > Anseranas semipalmata. The sequence goes on from VXAA01002917.1 coordinate 158,610, forward strand.
AAGCACTTACCCAAGAGCTGGAGGCTTACAAAGAGATTTGCACAGTGTTATCCAATACACCGATATTCCATACTTAATACATACAAACTTGTCATTAAGACAGTCTTCAGGTCTCTCTGTTAAGCATGGAAAGAGATGGAGGATGTTCTAACACAGCCAATACATCCATTCACGTATAACATGAAAACCTGATCAAGTCCTCCAACCAGTTAATTAATTTCATAATGTTCACGTGGCTGTATTTTGATAATAGGTGATATGTCTCGAGTGGTGTATTCTGGGATGTATTAATTGCTTGGAGCATTTTAATCAAGGACACTGATTTCTAATACTAGCTTGAAAGTCAGTCTGTCCGTATCTCTCCTCTGTGTGCTTGTGCCTGCATGGGTGTATACATATATATATATATACTCATAAATGTACACACTGGCCACACAGATGGGAATTGTAGTCTCAGCTTTTTAAATGTCACAGTGCTAGCATTCTCAGCTTCGCAAACATAGTGCTCCTGTTTTACATTTAACTGTCTGCTTTAAAAAAATAAATAAATAAACAAGAAAGAAAGTCTGGTGGGAAAGGGGCTAATATTATCAGCTTTTCTCCTGCAGAAGGTGCAGTCGTTCCCTGTGCTCAAACAATTAAGTGCACTTTGCAGACGGCAGGAGTAAGCTCCTCTGACCTACCTGGCAGCTCCCAGCATACAACTCCTGCAAGCTGCGGGCTTTTCTTGCTCTAGGCTCATGGGCTCACATATAGATAAATCAATCCTAGCTCTTTCAAAACATGTTTATTGTCTTATCGTTATTAATCTATGTAAATCAATGTCAGAAATAATGCCAGGCAAAGACTTTGCTCTTCAGAGGGGTTTAGAGCAAGTTTTACGTTTCAGCTTGGTGCAGTCTGAGAGGTTCTTACTACTTCAGAGGCATAATTTTATAACTCATGCCGTGTTCAGAAACAGCTGGCATCGTTTTTCTCAAGCCTAGAAGAAAAAAATATCCCTCTCAAGCAGAGGCCAAATGTGGAAAATTTCTTCCCAAAAGATAATTGGTTGGAAAGTTTTGAGCATGAAGTTATTGTGGAAACGTGTTAGCAACATTAGTTTTAGTGGTCATGACCAGGTGCCTGCTGTAATTCTGACAGAGATTTAGCAACTGTCCGTTCTTATTTAACTAGCTGTACCATAAGTGGGAATTTATTTAGAGTATTTTCTGCTAAGTAGAGCAATGTCACAGAATAATGGAGGTGGAAAAAAGCTGTTCCCTCATCCAACGTGGTTAGAAGCACCTTTGAAATCCAAGTATTTCTATTCTGTTGTTTAAAGGTCGCTGACATTTACTCAATAATCACAACACTTCACCAAGTAGGCTGATGATAATTTTGTTTTGAAATCAGACTATATTATACAAAACTCAAGCCAATAGTTTTGTTTGCTATACACTGCTTCTTCCCTACTGCTGGTACCACTACTGACAATGAGCTACACTTGGTACTAAAAACTGACAGCAAAACAGTTGTGTTAATTCTTGAACTACTTCTGAAGTGAGGGAGCTCCTCCCTGCAAAGCAAACAGAGGGATTGTTCCTGTGTGCATTTAAGATTAGGCCACTGAAACATGTCCTGGCTTGAAATTCTTCAGTGAAAAAAAAGAAAATGAAATCTCAGTGAAAAAGAAACTGAGCTCCATTGTGTCACACCGGTTTTATCCCGCTCTTCTTCAAAAACAAATCTAACTTGGTCTCAGTAAAGACGTAGGATCAGAGTCCAGTTCAAAAAAAAAAAAAAAAAAGTTAATATTAGTTATTAAAAATATCAGGAAGTTAAAGTAAAACACTGTACAGCCACCAGATGCTCTGATGTTCTTTGCCAGTTTCATTTTCCAGCATCTCATAAGATATCTTTCATTTGCCTCCCTCCAAACATTTACCAGTCCTTTTCCATTTCATTTCTCTGCCACTGTCAGAAACTTCAGGAGACAATCCCAATGAAACAGCAGGCATTTCACAGAGCTGAAATTCATGTTAATTATTTCTGCTTTGCCTTAAGCCAGGTACAGCATCTCATCACCAGGACACTGACATTTATTGGGTCTTTCTCCCTCTGGAGAGACGTTAGACTGAATAACACCCGTGGTGCTGCCCTTGCAGCCCTCAGGAAGTCTCCAGTGTAGAGGAAAGAATTCTCTCCTTTACCTTTTCCTGACCAAATCCTGCCTCCACATCCCTTCATGCTATATCATATGATGTGGGTATTTGAATAAATCTAAAATATGGCTGTCTCCTTGCTAAGCAGAGCTATAGTTGTTGCCATACAGAGCAACAGACTTACATCCTTACAGCAAAAGCTTTCTGCTGTCTCCTGTCTTAAAATTTATAGAACTGTAGGACGTCAGAATAAAACAATAAAATCCACATGTCCCATCCAGATCTCAAGTTGTTTTATGATCATGCAGTTCCATTAAACCTATTCAGTCTGGTTAAAATATGAGATGCAAATAAATAAAATGTGTAGTGATATCTTGAGTAAAACCTATCTCTGTGTGTGTTTTGTTGTTTTAATTGTATGAAGTCTTGAAATTACTGTAAACCTGATGGGTCCAATTTCTCCCTTCATGGCACATATATGAGAAAGAGCTTTCCTGAACTCAGAGTTATCAGGTTGTAAAATCAATGCAGAATCAGGCTTTTTGACTGCCCCCAAAAAGTATTCTATATTTCTGTGATGGGAATTAGCTTTCACCATGTTTTTGCTATGTAGTACAGTCTATATGGAAAGACTCCCCTGTTACCCAAAACATGCACTATTTTTGAGATAATTTTCACGTCTGATTGGTCTAACAACAGAGCTGAAACTTGAGACTATTTTTTCTGAGGTTTAGATTGCTACTGCTTGAACTATGGGACCAAACTGCAGCAGAGGTAGCATCAGTCATTCCCAGCCAGTCCAGGGCTTTTCAGCCACGGTCTGGGGATGCCCTGGGGATCTGTGGGCTACGTCCAAGAGTTTCCCCAACAAGTGACTGAAAAAACAAAAACAACCAAGCCAAAATGAGTGAGGATCAAGTTCACTACAGAAGGTTTGGATCCCTACTGGGATAAGAGGTCCAAAAATTGAAGGGAGTTAAAAACCGTGGAGGTAGAGGACAGATTCTCACACAGGCTGTATGGTAAATGATGTTACTATCTTATATTTAATACCACTCAAGTGGATGGGGGTTTGTCTTGTAGTGGGAAATTAGCTGCTAATAAGTGCACATTTTTTACTTCTTGTATTCTTTAACACTGAAGACAAGGTTCATTTGCTCCTTGCTTTTCTCTCTTCAGCTTACATTTCTTTTCTTACTGCCTGTTTCCATCACTACCTGATATTCCCTCTAAATATATTTATTCTCTGTTTTTAAAATTTTTTTTGGACACTCCCATTTCCTACATTCTTTTGCTTTGTTTCAATAGCAGCCCCCTTTCCCATTTCCTTAAACCAGCAGCTTCTCTTTTCCTTTTGCCACTTCCCTGTTTCTCTTCCTCACTTCTCTCTTTTCCCTCCCTGTATCCCTGTATCCCTGGATTCCATCATCCCCCTTTCCGTTCCCTTTTTCCACAGATTTTCTCCCGTTGATCCTTCTGTTCTTGCCTTGGCAGCTTCCTAAGTTTAAATGAGTCATTTCGATTTTCTCTTTCACTTTGTCATTTTACTTTTTGTTTCTCCACTGATAAAATGGAGCCAGTGATAATTAAATTACCAGAGAGTGCAACAATTGCCATGAACTTTAATGCCCCAAATTACCATGAACTTTCATGGAACTTTAGTAAACTAGATGTTCCAGAATGGTGTCAGTCATTATTATATGCAGTGCTCTGGGAGTGTCCAGGGGGCAAGTTATACAGATATCCCTTCTCTCCAGCTGAGACAGAGCACTGACTCTGGCCCGGTCAAGTGTATCTATAGCTCCCTTTTACTGAAGACTTTCAAGGTGTTTTTATCAGGTGGACTTTGTACACTGGCATAGGAGCTGGCTCAGCACAATAGCCTGTAATTACATTCTTTAATCTCTTTAGATACATCCAGATAGCAACCAACACAGAAAAGACATCCCACATTTGAGATCCCACATATGAAAGAATCACATCTTAAAAGAGACTGAATAAAGCAGAGTCACTGGTTCCACTGAACAAGCAAAAAAATAGGCCAGAAACATTGATTGCTCTCCGAGCAAGCGTAAATTACACCTCCTTTACCATGCCTGTACCATCCCATCCAGTTTACGGCAAGAAAAGTTCTGTCTTCGCAGAACTTCCCCTCCACCTTCCCCTCCCCATCCTTTCCGTCTTGTAAATACACACCAGCTTTTTGTTTGAGAGACCAGTTAGAGATTCATACTGATCTTCATCAATGTCCTTATGTGTAAAAAAAGGTTAACTGATTAAAGTACTAAACCCGATCTGTTACTGAAGTCAATGGAAAGATTCCCATTGACTTCAATGACAGATAAATTTAGCTTCAAGTGACTATGAAAAATCAGCACTTAGTCACACTGGTTCTTAGCGCACTAAACTCTGCTATTGAAATGCTTAAAAGAAATGCTTAGAAACTATCTGCTGAAGGTGTATATTTCACCCAAGCGGACCAATGTAATTATGGTTTTTATTCTCACAGTATAGCAGGTAAACACAGAGGGTGAGAGAAAGAGAGTGCAAGAATATCTATATTTTTACTGTGATGATTTACAAATATTTTGGATACATTATGGAATCATCATGCTGCTGCACACAAATACACACACATGCACACTATAAAAATTACCTGTTCACGTTAGTTGCACTTGGAGCTGTGTGTGTATAAAGAATACTCTGGGACTTAATATCATTAATGTTACTTATAACAGCACTTCTCATCTGCCTGTTAAATATGTAATTTACAATTTACTGTAACAATGACAAATACATACTTCTAATTATTAAACATTGATTTCTACATAACAAATTTACATTTCCAATAAAAACAATATATGACAGATTTGTAATCTACAGTAGATTCAAAATCAAGACTGCCATTGCAGCTTTCCCTCTGCTTATCTTTCGTCCTCTCACCTACTTTACATGTGACTTGCCATGAGAAGAACACATGAATGATCTTAACTTTCAACCTCTTATCTTTGCTGTTTCATTTTTTGGCTTTAACTGTACAGTAACTTGCCCAGATAATAAGAACAAAGTGTAAGCAAAATGAAACCAAGAATTGCACACAGTTTTAAAATTAGACTGCCTTTACTGCAAACACTGTAGCACACGCCTAGCCCAAATCCTGACTCTGCTGCGTGGGCATGGGAGGTGCACCCGAGGCACCCGTTCTTTGTCCAGCCACTCTCTGAAGCAAAATGGTTACAGGGAGAGAAATGCAGACTCCAGGGTGCCCTTTGTCCAGGGGCAAGTCCTCACCATGAGGCTGTAAAGTCAGGCACCATCTGGTTTGCTGTCTAACTGGCTCTTAACCTCATGATAGGATAGCTTCAGCAGGAGAAGCCAAGAGTAAGATTCCCCAAACAGCACAGCTTATCATTTTGTGGTTAGATCATTTCTCCTCAGAAAGAGGATGAAACATGAGTTTCATTCCTCTTAGTGAGAGATGAGAACCAAACTCAGATCTCTCCCTCCAGACCAAGCGCTCTCACTGATGGGGTTTTATTAAAAGACTGAGTCCCTGAATGATGTTTTGCACAGTCAGAGTTTAAAAGGGAATTTTGGGGCCACGAGTGCCCCAGTTGCAGCAATGCTTAACTTGGAGCTGCAGGTTAGGCAGTGAGTGAGAGGTGGGATTCCAGACACCACCGGTCTGTGTTTTTTCTGGCCGGCTCCCGGAGGCAGAGGTGGCCCTGAATCCCAGGCTGTAGGACCTTACTCACGTTTACTGCGTAGTGAACGCAAGTGCACAGACGGGGGTTCTTGCCCCATCTCAGAGCCAGGCACGGTGACATTCATTTTCACCATGCCCAGCTTCCTTTTTTGGTGCTGGCCTTTAGTCTTTCTACATTGGAAATAATTATTAACACGGCAAATTAGGACAGTGCTGCTCACTGACTTGGGAGTCAGGAAGCGAGAGGGCTCCTTCCTATTCCTGTCTTTGTGTTTTCGGATAACTTGGCTGCCTTCCTTTGGTTCTGCTTCCCACTCTGTTGAAATGGATGATGGTATTTACATTCTAGGGTGAAGTAGCTGAGAGCCACAAATGAAAATCTTAGAAGAAGCTGATATACTTTATTTTTATGTCTAATTTTAATTAGCACTCTGATGTGCCATCAGACACAGGCCTTTTCTTGCTGGACACTCTCTAGAGACATTATTATCTATTCTTACTATTCAGTGTGTGTTGCAGTAGCATTTAGCAGCAATAAAGATTCTGGGTGTGCTTTTCTGACAAATGAGAGTTTTATATAGAGCTCTAAAAAGGACGACAATCTTTCAACTGTCAAATTGAAGCCCAGATTCAGCACAGTAATTAAATACATGGCTGAACAAGCCTTGTCCAAAAGCTCTGCTTAACTTGGGAGTTGCTGTTCAGTGAAGAGATAAAATAGCCTTTATAAATATTACAACTTATTCCTGTGGTAATATATTTTTTTCCAACACATTTGGGATGACAATGCCTGACAAGGTATAATGTTGTGGTCTTTTGTCAAGATCGTTATTTTGACCATTTTCTTATATATATGGGCTGATCAATTCACTTAAAGATCTTTGTATAAGTATAGTAATTTCTATTATTCTTCTAAAACTACAAAGGTTTAAAATCTGAGTAGATGCTGAACTATTAAAATAAACAGAAACCTAATAACTTTAAAGAGCCATAGAGAAGAAAAGCAGAATGTTTTGTCCACCTGTTAACACTAAACTGTGGATGACTAGTGGATGTTAGAGGAGAGCCTAGTTAGTCAAAAATGAATTACACTATATTGTATAACCATCTCTAAGGAAAATTTTCTTTTTATTACTCTTTTTCACTCTAATTCTAATATATCCAGGACTTAGCAAATCATTTAAAATTACTTTTTCAGAAAGCTATTTAGAATTAAACACTTCCTGCACTTAAATAGGAATGTGGAGGATTAATATCTGGCCATTTGCACACATACTCCTACACGCTCAGATAAACTCCTGTGTATCTGAATCCACAGGTTTTGCTGACTGAAGCCTTCTTGGAAGCTTTCCACCCTGAAGTGAGTCTCACTGCAGCAGCAGGAATAGCTAATGTGTGTCGCATATAAGCAATGATGACTGGTAAGAAAAGCTTTTTCTGGTACTTTAATGATGAGTTGGAAGAGTTTTCATCCCCGTATCTGTGCTCAGCTTGTCATTTACTGGCAGGAAATGCCTTTCCCATCAGGCATTTTTACTGTTACACATTGTGAAAATATAAAATATAAAGAAGAAAAGTAAAAGGATCATCTCTGCTTTATTTGTACAAATTAAACTCCCACTGCAGCAAATAAGAAATAGAAATAAAAGTAGAAATAGGGCTGGACCCGGGGCACTAGCAGTGGGACTACAGAGTCCAGAACTGGGAGGTAGGAGAGCTGTTGCATATAAAGAGATTTTGCAAACTAAAGAAAAAAAGGAGAAAACCAAGAAACTTCATCAGGGCAGCTGCAGGACAAAAAGACTTTTTGGTTGGTTGGTTCTGATCAGTTCTGTATGAATTACTGCTTGTTGTTAATGGGTTTTTTTGTTCTACAGTCTTTCATGGAACAATCTCAGGCTTTTTACAGCTTACGAGCAAATGTAAGAATCAGGCAGACTTAGAAATATGATGGAGTTATTAAACTGTTCTAAAGAAACGAGATGAAGTGGCTGATTTTCTAAGGTATGTATTCTTTTAAACTGGATACTCTATGCCTTATAACTTCATGGTATTTTTTGTCAGTGCTTCATGGGACTATTCAATCATAATTTGTACAAGCAAGTGTAAAAAAAACTAGCTTATGCTATGGCTTTAAGGACCAGGAAAGTCAAAGAAAATCCTACCTAACAGAGGGGGTCAGCTGGTGAAGCAGAATATTGGTTACTGCATGTGAGGGTAGTGGTTTCTGGCGACAGAAAGCTGTCACGTGAAAGTAATCTCTAACAGGTACACATGTAGCTAGTTAGAATAGGCACTTTTTTATTCTAGGACTTATCAAGACCTTTAAGAATCAATGTGGGAGTTTTTTCTCTGATACAACTCCTGTGAAGTTCAGCACAAGGTCAGCCCCAATTAAATTTGCAGGGCTGGAACCACACCAGGAGAGGACTGCTTTTCCAGAATTGCTGATTACCAGGTCAAGAGTCTGCTTGCTTTTGCAGATAAATTATGAAGGATTTTTAGTGATTCTTTACACATGAACATACATGCTTGTTTAAAACCGTAAGGACCCAGTTAACCAAAAATACTACGCTCCTCTTCTACATAGAAAAGAGACTGTGATATGCAATCAGCCATCAGTCACCATGAGAGAGTAAAGATATAAAAATAAAATACTCATGGAAAGGGCTGGTAGGAGTATTCAGCAGATTTCACTGTGACTTTCAGTATGTTCTATACAGGAATTCAATACTCTATTGCTTCATATTAAGGGAGGGATTTACCATTTTAAGGGCTCAGTTTCCCATAAAGGTAAAGTGTAGTTCAAGTATATTTAAATTTATCAATTTTTCCTATAAGTGAAAGCTGATCAAAGTAAAACATAGTTTACCGTTCCATTTTAATGATGCAGATGCCTGTTGTGTTCTAGAGAGGAAAGCAGTTTCCTTACCACTGCAGTTATTTCTTGCCCTTGCATAAGGCAAGGTTTCCCCCCTTGTATCACAAAAGTTGTGAAATGTTTCGTTAAGCACACTTCCAAATGACAGCCGTGTTGTGGCACGGGTAGATATCGGGCAACCCACAGCTCAGCCTGGCATTCCATCCTGAATTTATAGCTTTGCTTCAGTTTTGCTTGAGTTGAGATTGCAGGATCAGTCCTATGACTTGTTTGGAAACCATAAATTAGGCTCAAATGCTTCCTAGCTTTGGCAAGGCTGCATCTTTTAGTGCCATTTATACATTACTTCACTTTAACCAGTTAGATAAATCATCAGCTTCTTGGCCGCAGCAGAAACTAGAGGTATGACAGATTACCAAAAAGCCATGAACTACCCCCAAATACAAACTGGCATAACTGCTTTCATTTCATTACCCAAGGATTTGGCTTGGGATGGTTTAGCTTCATAATTTTTTGATGATGTTTTTATTTTGTTTTTAAAGCATATGCATGAAATAAACAGATTATCCAAACTATCAGGCAAAATTTAAATGTCAGGTCTTTTTTACAGCTGATTTGCAAATTTGTGCAAAAGTGGGTGTTTAGGCTTCAAAGTTTTCTCAACAATTTCCTTACTAGTCTGTGCAATCTCTTGAACTTAGGCTGTAAATCAGCCACGTCTTAGGCTGAGAGTGCTTGACATGAAAAAAGGCTTTCAAAGCAAGTGTGATGTGCATACTGTTTTCTTTGCACAGTGGGGGGGGGGGTTAAATGTACTTGGGTTGTTTTTCAGTTTACAATTATTACAGGTCACAATAATATTTATTTAAAAAGTTTTTCCATGGATGCTCTGTATCTTTAAAATATCCATGCAGATGTCTAAGCATTCGTAGGTTTCATCACCAACTAGAATATATGTTTACACACTGCCCCTTTTCCTTTTTAAAATGCCCATTGTCCATGTTTTCAGAAGAGGTGTAAAAGCGGCATTCCTGGCTGCAGCCCGGCTCCTAGGCAGGTGACTGGAAAGCCGAAAAGGTAGGCAGCCAGAGCAGGGCTTCTTCAGTATTTTTCAGTAAGCCCTGGGAACGGTTTATTATTTTTCTGTTGAAAGATTGGGCCCTTGAGAGAGTAGTAATTTATCCAGGACCATTTTAGGATTCTTCCCTTACTTTCCAGGTTTTCTATGACATTGGTAGCACTGATGTTTTAGACATAGCCACAAAGGGAGTGAAGAGACTGCACACTCCCGCAGCTTCTTCCCCATCACGTCCCTACTAGAGGGTATCAGCAGGGCAGAGCTGTGGCCCTCCTCTCAAAACCCATTCTCGTGGACTGCATAACAGGAGAACTTCAATATCCTTTGACTACCCTACATAATCTATTCATTAAATCGTACTTACTTTTAAATGTGCCTGTCCCAAATGGACTGCTTACCAAACCGGGGGCGGGGGGAGGTTGCTATAATCACCCTTTCCCTATTACCCCGATCCAAGACCTGTCCTTGTCTCTCACAGCTCCTGTTACATATCTCCCAGAGCTCAACAGAAAGGCTGTTGGGTGAAATGTAGTGACCTGCAATACACATGAGATCTGACCAAATGAGGTAATAGTCATCAACTATTATCATCATGGTGACAGTTAGCACTGTGATCACCTACCAGAACAGCCACCACCTATTTCCCAAATTCCTCCTCTGCTTGGTACAGGAGTTTTTGTCCTCAGCTCTTGATCTCAGTTCATTTTGGTCCTAAGTCTCCTTTCACCTCCCAGCATGACCTCACTGACTTCAGCGTGGCTGCACTTCATCCGCACTAAGGAGAGGAGAATTGAGCCTCGAGGCCAACTTCTCAAAGACCTAACATCCTAACAGCCATTTACATTTACGCAATAAGACACCTAAATATCTTGCTAGCTAGGAGGGGCTAAGTATTCTCTCTGGGCTATCCCTCCGTCTACTACAACATTGATTATTTTAGACGTTACATGTATATCTTTTTGTAACTGCAGTCTGCGAGGCCACATTTCCATTGATGTAAGCATTAAACTGTCAGCAGGGTTAGAGCAGGCCCTAATTATATTACAGTCTAATAGGGAAACAGATTGTGTCAAGTGAGAGGTCAGCAACATATTTTTGGAGCACATCTCAAAGTTCACCCTGTACGCATCCTTTCCTTTTACTAGAACATTTATAGTTTGTTTGTGTTAAACTGGAAATATCCTTTCTGTGAGTTTCTCCTGAGAGGCTTTTGGGACAAATGAGCCCCCAGAGCAGACATCAGCCACAGGACAATCTGGATCCTCTCCTTTCTCAAACTCTCCTGTGATGGTTTAGGATGGCAACTTTAAAGTGGACAAGCTGTAGTAACCTAGGCAGCAAATCCCAAGCTCTCGATACCACACGTGCTGCAGTCAGCAGCCATCATGTTTCAATGCTCCTCAAGGTTTAATTTCTGCATGGGTGCTCAAATACCCCTGCTGCCCAGCTAGGGGCCTTCCTCAGGACTGTGTGCAGTGGGTTCCTGATGCTAAATGCTCCCCTAGATCCTCCCAGGTGTGTGTTTTCTGGTCATGCCTATCCTATGCCATGGGAGTGAACGTCTGCATAGGGAGCAGAGAGCACGGGGAGTGCTCTTCTCTCTATCTCCAGTCTCCTAGCTTGGGCAAGCTCTTAGATCAAAATAAATAAGATTTAAACTTCGTTAGACAGTCAGTGGAACTGAACCCTGGTCTTACATATCCCTATTGAACGTATAAAATCGGCAGCACTACCTCATCCTCCACCAGGGTTTGTGAGAAAGGAGTGATGCAGAAAGGGGCTAAAGAGAAAACACGAAATGGACGCGAAGGCAGAGGTCTCCGTCTCGAGGCCCTGGGGAGGCCAGAGGTGCCTCCCTGCAGCATGGCATGCCCCCGCTCCGCTGGGCGGGCTGGGCTGCTCCCCAGGCACCACAGGCACGGAGCTGGCAGCCACTTCGAGGGGCTGAAGTCCCCCAGGCGAGGGTAAAGCTCCCTCTGTGTGTGTGCATGAGGTGGGACCTAGAAGTTAGCTAATTGCTGTGACTAAATTTTGGGTGGCTTAGGTTTTATGGGAACTCGGTTGGCTCCTGAACCTCTTCATTAAGTTTACATTTACAGTAAGGATGGCAATTATTAACAAGGCGTGAAAAACCACTTTGTTTTATCCTGTCATGATACAAGTGCACCACCACCAGGGACAAGTCTCTTTTAGAAAGCAGTGGGAAAATGTTTAGACAGGAGAAAGTCTCAACGCCCCCGTAACCATCTGATTTGAACTTGTAATTTGACAGGACTATCTTGTGAACTTTTTTTATGAGCGATTTAGCAAAGTTTAGTACATCTGGTATACACAAAGCATATTTCCATCCCAAAGTAAAATACTGTTTAGTTTTGATTTTTTTCTGGAAACATCAAACTTGTGTTTCTAGAAAAATGAAATGAACACGTTAAAAAAAAAAAAAATCCTATCTTTTCTGAAACATGCCACCATATTCTAAAATAACAACAGGATCATCTTGGTGCAATATTCATCCCAGCTTATACTCAAGATGCTAGAGTAAGGATTTCTCCTTTGTACCAGAAAATACAGCCACTCAGGCAGGTGATCACAGTGTCTGAGCGTTTCATTTTGTTCAGTCTGATACACACTTGTTTGATAAGATACTTTGCCTATCAAACGACTACCAAGTAAGTCCCTTAAAATAAACACCACTGCAATTTTATTACATGAACGTGTGGTTACTGGTTTTGTTTTTTTTTAAACCCTAAACGAGTGAAAGAATTGGAAAATTCTGACCTTGAAACACTTTCACACGCATGCTTAATTTTAATCATGCAAGTAACCCCAGTGGGTCCAGTACTACTCATATGTTTAAATTTAAGCACAGGCATAGGTGTTAACGGGTCAGGGCTTTAATATAGCAGAAAATATAATGTCTAGTCTTTCAGCATTAAGATTAACATGAGTTTTCTGAGAGAAGTCATTAGATGAAATAAATTGTAACAATAGATCTGTATCTAGCAAATATTTTAACTGTTATATATATATTACAAACATTTTCGTAATTGTGATTCTAAACATCCTGTTGGAGGCTTTCCCAGCAATCATGCAGGAAGAAGGAAATCAGGGATCTCTTCACCCAATTTGCATCTATTTTCTGTCATTGAGCCTATGCACTGTACCTCTACATCCTAAGGATACCGTTCACACTCCAATGCCTTTCCGACATAAGTGTTTGCAGCATGGTAATAGTAAAGTTCTCCCTGGAGTCTTCCTGGAGTATAAGAAATGCTAAGACTCATATGGGGGACCTGACACCCAACCCTGTGGAAGAAACCCTTACAGGGAGGGCTAAAGGAAGGAAAAAACATGAAAACTCTGTTCTCTGGCAGCATTTCCCCTGGTGCAGGGCTTTTCCCTCCCTTAGCAGAACAGCTTCAACATTTGTTGACTTCAGGGAGTTTCCTGCAGCCCAAATCTCCCCACGGAGGCACCTCACCCCCTGCCCTGCCCCACACCGAACGCCCGGGAGTCCTCCCCTACCAGCTCTTATCTTTCCAGCCAGCAGACCCGAAAAGGCCGGGTGGCTCCATGCCAGAACAGCCGCTCTTGACCCTTGCTAACTCAGCACCTGTCGACCCGTACACATGTGCCGGGGAGCTATTGCCATTGCAAACAAAAATATTTGCGGTTCATCTGAGGATTTCCCAAGTATTTCCGAACAGGGCTCGCGCTCCTTGCACGTCTGTTTTCCTTTGCCACGGTGCTGCTCTGACACTGGCAGCCACGCTCCCAAATCCCTTGGTGCCGGTGAGGAAGGTGGGACGCAGCAGCACCCTGCACAGCCTCCCTCCAGGCCGAGGGAGGACAATGCAGAAGGGGCCTCCTCCAGGTAAGGAATGGGATGAGATTTTTGTTTTACTGCTGTTGGCGTGGACATGCAGTCCTAATTCGTCATCTGCCCTTAATTCAGTGTAATATGTTATCATTTATCACCAAGATAGCTATTTTTATTATAGAAAACAGTGGGCCTTGTTACAAGATCTCTATACTCCGTAAAGTCCAAAAATTAATGAGAGTTAATTTTCCTCTCATTCAGAAAACAAGCACAGTCTTGATGGATCTGTTTACTTCCATTTGCGTTCTAAAATGATAATGATTTTCTATACTGAACTACTGTCTGTGAATATTTTGTTTGCGAGCTTGGCTTAAAAAACAAGCTAACAACAACAAAACCCAACCAACCAGTAAGGGCAAGCTGTACTCACAAGATTTTATCAGTTGCTTCCAGCAAACGCCCCTGATTGCCTATTTCACTCTGCTATTTTAAGTTAATTTGCAAAGCTTCGATAAGGAACAAAGGTTAAGTACTTGGAATTTGCACAGGTTGTATGGCACTCCAGAATGTTAAATAAACGTTACAAATAAATGTGAGTTTCTCCAAGAAGGAAAAAGGCAGACGGTGGGGGGACACTGTGCAGCTGCCCTAAAAATCACAGTAAGTAAATTCCTCTGGAGCCAGGCAGCAAAGCAGGAGCTGGAAATGCAGAGCATTGCTGAGGTACTGCTTTCAAGAGCACATGGTCAGGGAGTCCAGGTAGGTATAGAGCTGAGCAGAACCATTTTGCAAACAGATCCTATTATTATAAGGAAAAACGTGATACAAACCTGTAATACATGAATCTGCTCTGGGAATAATGGAGTAAGTTTTTGCAATCTAAGCTGAGAGGTGAGTTTTGGTAGTTTGGTATTGGTAATTAAAAGCGGTGAAAATAAATGTGAACCCAGGCAGTAGATCCATGCAGTGGCACGGGATGCTACGGTGGTTGATATCTGTCGTTATAAAACTACAAGCTTGAATGAGCTTATAGCGAATGAGAGGAATTTTATGACTGCAAAGTTGTGCTATGGGAAATTATTTCTGTTGATGGGGCTCGGATCATTGTGTGTGTGCATGCAGGTTTGCTTTGGTTTCTGCTCTGTAATTTTACCAACATGTTAAATCCATTCGTGCTGCTCGTTGCAGTAGCAGTTGCCATTCAGAGCCACTTAAGCACAACATACTTTAAATCTCTTAGCAAGTCGGAAGTGGGGAAGCTGAAGGAACAGAACTAGGGCTTGCCCATGGTCACGCAGTATGAAAACCACCGCAGAGAAAACTGAAAACCTCCAAGTCTCGACTAACTCTCCTGGCAAACGGCTAGGTAGCGTTGTCAATGCAAGTTACTGTGGCAAACCTTTTCTCCTCCAGCCTTCCTCATCCAGGTACAACTGTTTTTTTTTAACCAATTTTGGTACTCATCCAGCTCTAAGAGTCGGTGATGATAATTCAAGCGTGGCAAGTGTCTGGTCTCAGCAGTTTTTTGAGTGAATTAAAATACGGGGCGTGATTTGGAGTTTTTCCTGAAACTTTTGCAAATGCCTCTTGGAAAACATGCTTTCTACCAACAGTTCTGTTAGCAGCATATGTTTTTTGCATTTCACTCTCTTTCCCACTTGTATGATTGTGGTATTTAAAAGGAAAGCTGTTAACTGATTATTTTCAGTTCTAGTACTCTATGAACTTGTATTTAATTTGTGTTGGTATTTCAAAACTGGACTTCTACCTTCATAGGCCAGTCCTGGGAGAAACTAAGTGTCCTCAGCTCTTATGAAACCAGTGAAGCTGTGGGTACTCGGCACATTGCTGAATAAGGCCTCATCTGAAGGATATCCAGCCAAAGTGGACAAACATCCAAACAGCAAATGTCCCAGTTTCATTCAAAAATAAATAAATAAATAAATAAATAAATAAATAAATAAAAAGGCCAGAAAAACAATTAACCCATTTCTCAAACTATTTTAAAGAAATCTTCAGAAGTTAGTATTTTCTAAAAATTGCATGTAACACTTGAAACAAATAATCATCACTAAGATTGTTATATTGTATTTAATATTTATTGTTATAGTTTTTTTTTCTTCTGGCTTATACACTTTGTAGATACCTCTTCCAGTATTTAGTCAGAACATATTCACTGTAATCCTTCTCTGTACCATCATCACTAGCCTTCAGACAGATACTGTTATTAGAGAGGAAAGAGATTTCATCATGGAAACAGCACTCAACTTTGCCTTATTTTTACTGTTTTTCTTCTTTCGTGTTTTTCACATACACAAGGTTCAAAATATTTGGAAGATGACCTCACATTTTTTGTTGTTGTTTCATTTTGCTCCTGTTTTCCTGGCTGAGAGGATGTGTGTCACTTGCGTTTGGAAATGAGCTCTGGTAAATGCAGCCACTTCTTGAAAAGATCACTGCTCTCATTTGAGCACGACTTTTCCATAAATATGCAAGTGGGAAGAAAACTATGAAGACGTCTTGTGTGAACTACCCACGGGCTCAGTCTTATCCCTGTTCCAGTACAGTGCTGGTTCTGGATCCTTCTTCGCAGCGCACGACCTATCTCCCGGCTGTACATGACACTGAGCTCCAAAGAAGGATAATTGTGCTATAAGACTTTTTAATTCCCCAACTTACTTCAGCTGTTATCAGCAGCTGGTTACTTCAGCTAGCTGATATGCCTTGGTGTCTTGTAAACATTCTCTCTAGTATTGTGCATTACTCATAGTTTGAAAATCACTTTGACTCCTGCAACGTAATTATGTTAATGTCAAATGAGTCACAGAGAAACAGAAAACCTGCATCAGAGCTGCACCTTAATGCCAGTTTCTGAATGCTCCTGTTGGCACAGGAGAAGTAGGTTAGGGGGTTCAGGGGGAAAAACAACTTTCATTTAATGAGTGATGTGAAATTATGATAATGACTCATAAGGGAGCTTCCGTGACTATCAAATTTGGATCCACATAAAATCAGTAAGAGAATAGACTGCCTGATTATTTGTAAGAGTGAGAATGAAAAATACTGAATTTTTAAAGAATTACTTTCCCAGGAAAACTTCACAGATATCTTTTGCACATACAACAACTTTTGACATTCATTATTTAGTTCCAACTGCAGCAAGTGATTTATTTAAATGGACATCTTAATTAGATTACATTTCAGAGTCAATCATCTCCAATGTTTCATTAATTCTACCTCTCTCTTGGGTTAGTTAACGCGAGCGATCGTTTAGAAAAAAACCCTTTTAGCTCGCTTTTGGATCATAACGCAAAGAGGCGGAAGCTCTTCAGCAAGCTTAAAGTTCTTGCAACACGTTCTGTCCCCACTTCAAGCAGCTGAAGGGAGGCTAAGGGCAGAGCTTGGTCCAGAGTTAAGACAGGAGGATGCACACCTGTGAAACGGGGGCTATCTCGATGCTAAGCTGTGGCACTTCTTTCCGTAATGCACGGGGGCTGGTTACTCTGCTGTCTGCCCACCGGGACTGTACGCGCTCTAACGTATAGCAGTATTCACACATGCCAGCCTGATGAATGAGATACACCATCTGAGTTGAAATTAAGGCTTTTTTTTTTTTTGAGGGCAGAAACGTGATTCTCGAGGACGAGAGTTTTACTATTCCAACAGATCCCACGGTGCATTTAACGAAAAGACTCCAAACCGGAGGCAGAAGCGGAACCCGGAGCCAGGCAAATCACACGGAGGGCCGCCAGCCCCGCTCCCTGCCGCAGGGCAGCGCCCCAGCACCCCCGCTCAGCACCCCCCGCCGCGTTCGGGTCCCACGCCAGAAGCGACTTACGCGTCCCTG
>VXAA01002917.1:176915-207994 GCA_013399115.1 Anseranas semipalmata
GGCGGGCGGGGAGCCCCCCCGGGGACGGGGCGCGGGTGCCTGCGCGCGGTCCCGGCCCCGAGCCGGGCGGGTCAGCGGCTCCGCCCCGCTCATCGCGCTGTAAGCGGGGGGGGCTTCTGCGCGGGGCGCCGCCGGCCGGGGGTGCCTGCCGGGCCCCTGCGGGGCGGCGTTCCCCGCGGGTAAGCGTTACGTCAGGGTCACGCCGGGGATGCCATTTGTGTTAGTCTGCCCCTCAGCTGCGGCGGTGACAGCGGTGGCTTATCTCCGGGGACTGCAGGGATGCTGTTGCGCTTGTCATCCCGTGGAGAGCCCCACCTCTCTGGACAGATCGGCCCTGCGGAGGTTCTGCAGCCTTCACGGCTGTGCCCTGCTTCGGGGGCAGGGGTGAGCGCGGGAGCGCTCAAGGTGAGCGTGGTGGGCCACGTGAAACAGAGCCTGACCGCATCACCAGCAAGTAGCTTCTGGTCCGTTAGTGACTGAGGAAAAGGGATCAGGTAAGACACCGGGAGACCCAGGAGAATCCTCCAAGAGTTATGCAATAAGCACCAGTAGAGGTGCCTTAAAGTGCTGGAAAGCAGGTTAAAGTTGTGTGAAGCCAAAGTGAGCGTTTCAACTTCTGTCCCCATATGGCTAATATGACTGCATCAGCATGCACAAGCTCTTAAACTCATCTTTTCTTTTATTTGAAAAATAAAGGGGTTGAATTAGATCTAGATCAGAACATAGGAATATTTTCATTCTACGGTTTAACCAAGTGGTTCAGTTGAGATGATTCTCAAGTATTTTTGGATAGGCTTAGCCAAAGTCTTGATTAAAACATTGAAGAAAGTAGAGATTCAGCCCTTCATGTGTGGCTATGTGTTAGAAAAGGTTGTAGAATAGTTGTTGATGATCATTTTCAGTCTTTCATTGTTACAGCAGCATACTTTTGCAGAGCTCTTCCAATTGGAAGAGCTTTGTTGTGCAGTGTAATGGTAGTGCAGTGCAGACTTGAGCCAAATCCTGCTGTCAGGAATGCTAAGGGAAGTTACGCTTTGTAAAGACTGGCTGTTGATGTGTTGTTAGATCAACTCGTAGTGGGAGAGAGGAAGGAAGTGGACAAAGCCTTCAGGCATGCAAACCCTTCTCCTTCAGTGGCTTTAAAAAAAAAGTGGAAACTTACCAACAACTTGTGCTGTTCTTAAAATCGGGGTGATAAAGCTGTTCTCTATCAAAAACCTGGATCACTTCGTCAGTTTCTATGATAGAAACTTAATAGCTGCTAGTTTTCCATTAAGCTGTTTCTGGTTACACGCTACTATGAACATACCTATCAAGCAGAATGGTGTTTAGACCAATATACATATACTGGCACAATTAGTCACTCAAAGTGCAAGAAAACAGCCCCGGGATGTATTGTCAGTTCTACAGTTAACCCCGCAGCTACTCTGAAGGGGGCATTTACAATGCTTACCTCACTGTTATAAGGATGCCTGTACGCTGACATGGAAACGGCCTTCTGAATGAGCTACCAGAATACCACTGCAAAGCTTACTGTAACTCCAAAAGAAACTCTGTGCTGATTGTACATCCCTGGTGGTGATGCGCTTTCCTATTTCTAGAACCTCTCTGGAAATAAGTAATCGCCTTATCCTGGAGAAAGTCCTGTGCTTTGAAATGAAGTTTTCCTGGACTCCTCCATGTGCCCTCTGTAGCTTTCAGGCAGTGCCGCAGCCTTACCATCAGAGGCCACCTTCCTGCAAGTGCGTGAGTACCAAGCAGAATCGGTCTACGTGCACATCTTGCATAACGAATGTCCTCTGCAGCCGAACCGCCGTCATCTATGGATCCTACTCATTCGCATCCCCAAATGTGACACACTTGCTCAATATACTGAGGATCTTGTGGAAGTTACTGGGAGGAACCCAGGCAGCCACCAGGTATGAGAGCTGACTCTCACAAGCTGAAGGACAGAGATGCCCAGTCAGTAGCTGGAGAACACTTTCACAAAGCAATCCAAGTAGACCAGTTGAGTGCCTCCAAAACACAAACACCAAGCTTAATTTTTTTCAACTCTGGACACCAGAAAGCATGGCTTCAACAGGAACATAAATTTGGTACTTAATTTTGTCATTATTCTTCGTGTTAGCCTTATGCTTTCCCACAGGCAATAATTAACAACTGGTTTTGAAGTTTCATGATGATTAAGGCTCCTCACTTTTTAGCGTTAATTACTCTTTTCTCTAAGAATATCTACTTTTTTTAACATAATCAGGGTATTTTAATTCTTGAGAGAATCATGATGGTCCACATACTTCTAATAACTTAGTTCTCTTGATCCAATTGAAAATAAACATTTTTCAATTGCATTCTGTGTCCTTGCCTTCTACATTTCCTTGCCTTCTGCGTCTGGAATTCATTTTCAGGACAGACTAGGAGTTTCTGGTGGAAGTTGATATGTACTCCCTGACTCAACAGGGCTCTTTGTTTTCAGCAATGGAAATAGAGAGAATCTCTTTTGAGTTTCCTTTAATTATAAGCCTGAGGGTAGAGAGAAAGGAGGAGTGATTTTTGTTTCTCAATATGATGTTTGTGATTTAGTTCTGCCTGGAGGAGTTGCTGTTTTGTTGCTATATTACAATTGCAGCTTTCCTGGGGCTATAGGGATTTGGCTGTGTTGCTTTTCTGATTTGAGGTTGTGTTCCCTCTTCTGTGGGAGCTCTCCAGAAGGTAAACAGGAGTTTTACCTGTGACTTAAACATTCTACTGTGCATTTCTCTCCTTCACGATCATAAGGATTTCCTTTTGGTATGAACCAGAGTTGAATGTCAAGTCGGTTCTTGCAGTTTGGCTTTTTCATTCTAGAGAAAACATGATACATTTGAAATGTATTTGAAATACCATTTTCTCATTAGTTCGTTAGGTTATGTGAGGTGGAGGATGGCAGTTACCCTTAAAGCTATTTATTAAACTGTGGTTGTGAATCTAATGAGGGAAGATGGGATTCAAGAAAGGACATGATAAAAGTTTTTGTAGAAGTGGATATAGTCAGGATGATGAAGGTATATGAGAAAATTAATGTCAAAAAAATGTTTACAAATCCCTCAGTGTGTACAGTTCTGCTAGTAGGTATGAACAGCCCTTGATCAGGCATAGGCACTAAGTCAGTACCCCTGTCGTTTTCTTCTTCATGGGAGTCTTCTGTTTTTCCAGCAGCACCAAATTCAGGAACTTGTGACTTTTTGAGAAAGGAAGAAATTATTTATTTCTTAGGTGATATGTTCCTATCTCCAAGCAAGTGTAAGCAGAATTATCAAATTATCAGTGATCCTCTGCGTTTTCTTTACAAGTAGGAAAAAGTAGTTAAGTTGAGAGCAAGAGACTCAGGAAATAGTCTACCACAGGTTGCTTTAGGTAAGTCATTTAATACCTTCTGACAACTAGAGGTAGTATGTTTTGTACCTCATAGCAGTGTGGTGAGGGTAACATTTAGAGTGTTTATCGTGTAAACACCGAAGATAGAGATTGCACATAAAAGGCCTTATCTGTTTCTTTTGACCTTTTACTACTTTCGACAGAACAGATACTGCAGCATCTGTATGAACTGAAACAATACAGCTATTCACAGAATCTGCTGTAGTCTGGTAGTCTCTCAAATAGATTTATGAAACTTGTAAGATTTTTTTCCAGTGTTGAAAACTTGAATAACTAATCAAAAGTCCCTTTTTGATTTCTGCCCTCGAATCTTGGTAAGGTTTCAGAGTATTTAGCTCTGTCAGATGTCATAGCTACCTGTGAATTAACCTTATGAGTTAATGATTATCGTAACTTCTCATTTAACATTAGAAACTATATCATAAGTCTATTCGTTTCTAATTCCATTTTGTCATTTAGTCCGTTCAGAGAGTGAGTGCAGAGTTGTTACCTGGTAGTATTTATCAAGACAGAATGAATTATAGAATTCATGAACTTTTTGTTGTTGCAGCTGCTGTTTACCAACAGTATATCTTGAAAGTTTATATTAAATGAGGCTGTAAATGTTCAGAAATAGATTAAGCTCTATTGCTGCATTCTCCATTCTAATCCTCCCTGCCCTCACGTCCCTCCCCACCCCCAAATCAAAGTTTCCAATAGTATATAGTCAAAATATTTCACATAAATCTTGGTGCAGCTCAGTCTCTTTGAAACTGTACTTTTCTATTTGTTTTTTCCAAAGCTTCCCATGTCATGCCTTCCATATCCACTCGTTCTTTTTCTGTTTGCTCTGGCATGATATTTAGCTTACCCTAGGATTGCCAGTGTTCTGGGACTCTGGTTTTCAACTGTTACTCAAATGTGGATAACTTTATTACATTCACATAGAGACAAATGTAGTGTACTGTAAATCGCAGTGGGAAACATATTTTGCAAGGCAGGAACAGTTGTGTGAAGAAGTTTAAAACGAGTAAAACCTTTGTTTTCCCCAGGGGCTCCTGCATTTATAACTTAACATTCGTACATTCTTTGGAACTTGTGTCAATCTTTTGCTTTGGAATGCCTTACTAAATATGAAAAAAGTTGAAAATGGACTCAGTGGATCATGACTACCATTTTGAAACTTCCATAATCAACAGGGCACTGTGTACTGTGGAACATTTACCTTCAGTGAGCACAGTGCTTAGAAGAAATCCTTCATCTATTACCCATTTGTTTGAATGCACAGCAAAAGCAAAGCTCTTCATGAACAGATGTATAAAGGCAATACATTTAAACATTATCAGTAGAAATGCAGCCTACAATTTATACTAGAGGAGACAGCTTTTGCTCTGTGGGAATTTCATGTTTTGTTTCTTAGACTTTTCTGCATGTTTAAATCTTAAATGATATTTTTTAATTGAGTGATTCTGAGATGGCTTCTTCCTTCTACCCTGTGGTTGAAAATAAGGCAAGTAATATAAAGTTGTTCTAAAAGTTGAGCATGATCCTGTCTCTCTTGAGCTTAGTGACAGACTTCTCACTGACTGGAGTGATGCAGGACCAGGTGTGTAGGTTTCTGTGATGGGAGAGGTTGTTTGTTCTTGGTTTCCTTTCTTCATATGGATTGATGTGTGAGCAAAAGCCACAGGTTTGGCTGCTCAAGCACACAACCTACACAATGTTAAAAGTGAAGATCATTTTAAAATGTGTTTGATTCCCTTTCAGTAACTGTTTTTAAGATAATTTCAATGTACTGATTTTATTCGTAGTCTATTGCTTTTTCTCCTAGTACCAGGTATGCATATTGTATTTCTGGCCATTGATTTGTGTTTGAACTCTAATAGCTTCTTAAATCTATGTTGTTGTAAGCAGGGTCTTCTAGGGCTTTCTAATCACCTTTGTCTAATTTTGCATACTTTCTGGGACTGGGAGTTTTCCCCCAAAAGCTTGTTTCTGTCCTCCTCCCATAAAATCACTAATTTGCTTTTGAAAATGCATTTCAATGATACATGTCCAATTATAAGGTTTTTTTAGCTCTTTAATTTGCTTTATATCATAAATAATGAAATATTTTTATGGATTGAGTTGTATACTACTTGAATGTTGTTCAGAGTTCTACTACCAACTGTTTTTTATTCCATTGTCACTTCATCTATCATTGTTTTATTTGTATTTTAGAAAATTGTTCTTCATGGTAGCATACGTGCTTTGAAATTCAGATAAAATAATAATTTTTAATCTTTATGCTATGCTAAACACAGTACTTAAAAATAAGTCTGGCTTTGCTTTAACATCTGTAATTCAAATTGTTTTTAATAACTGTGATTATGGTGTAGTACCCTGCCTGCCTCCTAGGCAGTTATGCTGTCTTTGGTGCAGTCTTCGTAAGGGCTTGAAAATGCAGATAAAGAAATCCAGATTTTATTCTTCTGCTATTTCATAATTGCTGTAGAGTTCTGTTGTTTCATGATTGCTGCTCTACTTAAATGCTAAGTTTATTTAGCACTGAAAAGAAACAGTTTTCAGTTCTTGAAAATAAGAGTGCATCTATAATAAAAGTTATTATGATTCATTTTTATGCTTGTTGTCAGTTGAAAAATACCATTTCAAATCTAAAAAGACATATATGTTTATTTAATGAACCACTAGAATATGTTCCTGTGTCACTGAGATCAGTGATAATGGAATGAGGTAAAAGTTGATGATTAAAGGCAAGATTTTTAAGTTCATTGAGAGTGTTTTAGCATTAGCGGATAATATTCTGCACTCAAAGTAGAAATTGCCACTTATTTCAGAAGGAATTAGGGAGAAGCTGAATTTGCTGAAAAGGTCTGTTTTCACTCAGACTTGCAATATGAGGATTATCTGTTGACATGTATATTTAAACCAGACTGGTGTGAATACTAAACAGATGTTTCGTGGGAATATTTTTTATAATATATTTGAACCATAAAACAAGGTGACACACTTTTTTAATCAGCATTTCTGATTTCTGCATTGAAGAAATGTGTATTCTAATAGATACAGCACTCAAGGTTATCTTGCAGATTCTTGTTCAGCTACAAAATATAGCAGTCCTGTACAATATTAAATGCTGCAATAAAATTCTAGATACAAAATAGAATGATCATTGTATAAAAGAAAATAAATCATGTTGACTTAAGTACTCTTTTCAAAATAACTTTCAGAAAGTTTTAAAGACTAGGTTCAATCTTAGTTTCCGTATCCGTTCTCACTGAGCGCGAGAGGCTACCAGCAAGCAGTTGATGTCAAATGAAGAGTTTAGTAGTGAAGAACAAATCAGTATTGTTTAGCTGTGTATATCATACATAGCTGCATTGATTCAGGGGACCTTGTTGTTTGAAAAATTCCCCTTTACTGTTCATTCTCTCCCTGTAAACCCTCCAAGACTGGAAGTGGAGAAAACATGTTCCCTAATCTTCCAGTCTCTTCTCCCCTCATGGAGATGCTTCATGAGGTAAAGGAAGAGGTGGGACAGTGCTGTTCCAATACTAACCCCTTCCATACAAGAGTGAGATGGCAGCTCCCAGGCACTTTAGAGATGCAGATCTGGGAGAGCATCATCTTCATTTGTATTGGAATGCATTACTGCCATAGGTGTTGACTTGCATTATTTCTAGTAAAAGGGGTAAGGGAAGTTGAGTTGTTTTTACTTTTTTTTTTCTCCTCCCACTTAGTTTCTCAATGTTGCACGTAAAGTTTCTGTTTTATCAAAATGCTCTAGCACTTATGACAAACTGCCGATACTCTTATTAAAAATAAAAATCCCTAAAATTTGAACAATTAATTACTATAAACTGTCCCTGTAATATGTGGTAATGTTATCTCTTGAGTCATTCAATCACAGGAGCTTTGCTGTTAATGTGTCAGGGAAGATGGCTTTCTCCCAGTCTTTGGTTGGCTCTTAAATCCATGAAGGACCATTTATTTCTCACAGAATTGGGTTATAAATTTATAGCAATGCAGTAAATTAAAAGGCAGCAGGCACACCTGAAAACCGTGTGTCCTTTTTTGGGGTATTGTCAGATGCCTTTTCTCCAAAGCTTGATGGTTTAAGAAGGAGTCTTACAACATCTGACACTGAGGGTGACCTTGAGATTTTGCAAGTTACGCTGACAATTGTGTGTTAAAGTATTGCATAACACTTCAATAAGAGTATGTCCTTCCTGCTTGCATCTGCTTTCTGAAGACTTCTGTTTTAGGATGTTGGATTAGCTCACTTTCTCATGGTTGGCATTCTGATAATACAGGATATAAATTGTGCACAGTGTTTCACTGTGTGCAGATGGATACAGATTGGAAGTGACTTTACAGGAATCATAGAATATCCCGACTTGGAAGGGACCCATAAGGATCATCAAGTCCAACTCCTAATGATCACATTAGTCCTTTTCTGAAATACACTGTGCATGTCTATACCATCTAATAGTGCACAGGCAGAGATTCCCAAGTTAATTCTGAACAAGCTCATGGTATCCATATGTCACAGTATAGTGTCTAGTTTGGGTCTTTGACATGGTGCAGTGCTGTTGTGGCTAGTTGAGTTCGTTTTGGAACTACACTGTGATGATCTACAAGCTCATTTTGCATGTTGTAACATTTCTGAAACTGTGAAGTTCTGGTTTAGAAGAGGATAGAGTCAAAGAACATTTTATACAATATGCTTGCGCTATTCCATTAAGATAAATTTGGTATGAACATAAGCTGGCCATAAAACTATAATAATAACTTGACCCTGTACACTGAGCCATAAATATGTAAAATGTGGTATAAAAATGCACTTATGTGCTTGTATAGCTGTGTCTGTAGTTCAGCTGCACGAAGGATATGTTAATTTAGCAAATGGTTGAGGCTGCTTTGTGTTTAGGATTGCTTATACATTCTTTCCTCTATCTGCTGGTGATGTCAACCACTTGCAGAAGGGCAAGAGCAGCTTAAATAACATCACTTTGTTGGGTGAATACCCTAGGTATTAGTAGGTGCACTAGCATATACAGGTCTCCAACAGTGATAAGGGTTTTTAGCACTGTCAAGCCTGGGTATATAAATTCTAGCTAACATGAAACTGAAACAGCTGCCAGATTTACTGGCAGTTGACTTTCTAAGTGTTTAGAAGTCTGGTAATCTGATTATTCAGACTATTAATCAGTTTGGGAACTTAGCTCAGTCATCCTTAATTAGCATGTACCCAGGGGTTCAATAACTGTTCTGAGGCTGGTGTTTTTTTGTGTTTTTTTTTTTTTTTTTCTTTTTGTGGTTATGGGTTTTTGTTTTGCATCATGGCTTGTTTGATCCAAATGCTACTGAAAGCAGTGCAAGTCTCTCTATTGACTTTGATTAGTCGATCACCACATGACATTATAATAAGCATGTGTTGATTAATTCTCTGCAGTTCCTAATAGGCACCCACGCATAATGGAGCACCATGAGTGGCCATTGTCACTCTTACTCAGTTTCCAGTAATATCTCATTTTTATTTTCAGAATGAAACCCCCAGTCTTACACAGTATTACAAATAAGCCATGTAAATAAAAAGTTCTTGCCACATAACTGGAGTAGTAGGAGCAACATTTTCTAAACTTGGAACTTTCCCAAAATCAGGCTCACAGATCCATGTGACATGTTACAAAAGTTGCTGATATCATTGTTTGTTTTTTGAGCATGACTTTCAACTTGTAGACAGCTGAATGTTGCCGCAGTCTGTAGGCGGAAGGGCACAAAGGGCAGCATGTTGCGTAGTGAAATGGAACTGTGACTCAGCTTGTGCCTGAAAGTAACACTCAGTTCATTTCTTACTTCCTCCTGGTTATCAAGAAATGTCCTACAGCACTGGAATAAAGGAACATTCTGCCTATTTAAATAATACTTTCAAAACTGACTAAAAATAGTGAACTGCAGAGAAGTAAAGCAGTAACTAGCAGTGTTGCTTTCTCAGCTATGAAATTTGTAGTATTTGTGGCGCAGTGCTGTTTCTCATTTTAGGAGCAAAGTGTCTCATTTCTTGTACACGTCATAAAACATTGGACAGAGGTGAAAACTTTCCATTAAGATATCCCGTAATATAATTCAGCTTTGTTATAAAGATGTTGGACCATAATAGTTGCATAAGTGTTTTGGGAAGACCTAAGAGAAGTTCTTCCAGTGATGGCACGTTTTCCATACTTGGTATGTGTTATCTCGGACATCAGAGATGGAAAATTAATGGCATCAGGACAGAATGGGCACTCCTTCTCATGCAGAGCCTTCTGACCTTTTTGTGATGCGGATGAGAACTGGTGCTCTTACATTCCATGAACAACTCTGTAATGTAAATAGTCTAGTGTTAAACAGGTAAGTTTGTGGGAGTGTTCTTCTTGATTAACTTTGTCTTTAGTTTGTTATTGTGGACCATAGTTTCTACTCTGCCTCTCATACCACATAAATTCCAAAGCTTCCTGGCCAGCTACCCCTATACCTCTCTCCCACGTTTCGCAGAGGACAATGTAGTAGAGGTAAACACAGCACGTGCTTTTTTAAGAAAAAGTTTCAGAAGTTAACACAGATACACTGACAGAATTATTTTCTCGACGAATCTTTGTCCCATCTGCTGTTCCTGGCAAGTAAAATCCCTGGCCAAGAATCACAGAATTATATGGATTGGAAGGAACCTCTGGAGATCATCTAATTCAAACTGCCACGGAAAGCACAGCCTACTTAGATCAGGTTGCTCAAGATGCTGTCCAGTCAAGTTTTGAGCGTTCCAAGGACACAAGTTCTGCAGCTTCTCTCAATAACTTGTTGCAAGGTGCAACTACTGTCACAGTGAATAACTTCTTAATAGCTAATCAAAATTTCCCTTCTTGCAACGTATGTCTGTTGCCTCATCTAATGCAGTCCTATCACTGCACATTTTTGGGGAGAGTTTGACTTTCTCCTCTACACCCTTCCATTAGGTCATGGGAGACAGCAATAGGACTCCCCGTGATCGTCTCTTCTTAAAACCGTGCAAGCGTGTTACTCTGAGTGCTGCTTTAGTGCTATTCAACTTTCTAGTGTAAGATTGAAGGTGTCTTATCTTTGGGGAAGAGAAGGTTGTTCCATCTTCAAGGCCTTTTTGTAAGATTCCCTGCCGAAGGATCAGTAAAAAGCCTCGAGACAGAAAAATATATTACTATATCTCACATTAAATTGTCTGACCTTTACAATATGGAATAAGACAGCCAAAGCTTAATGCTTTCCAGTGTTGTCTATCCACAAACAAGACCAGTCCTGTTGTCTGTCATTACAGCCAGACACAGTGACATAACAAAATTGCTTGAAACTCTACACATGCAACCATCCACCTCCCCTTCTGTTAATCTCCAGGACCTTTTTGGTACCACCTTGTTAGAGATTTAAGTGGCAGCATTTGTTCTATGGAGGAAAAAAAAAAATCTCAGTCGTCTCCCTTGTTATGTGTCAAAGTATTCTTCCCAGTACTGAGAGCTTTAGCATGTTTAGTAGTTCTTACCTGGGTGTTCCTTTCCCTCCTTTGATTCCAACACCACTACAGACTGAAGTGTAGACTAGAAACCTCTAGTGTCATTTTTCTTTGAGGCAGGTGCCTGCGTTGGCATTGCAATCTCTACTGATGTTGGAAGCAACATCAGACTGGCAACACCATCCTATTTTTACTCCTCTTGATAGGGCCTCACCTGTGCCAGTAAACTGCTTACGCCCACAGCTAAATTCCAGATCTGGTAGAAACACTGTATGAGGTAGATCCAGGAGCAGTTCTCACATGTTTTCTCTGCCATACCCTACCCTTCTTTTCGGCTGGATAAATGTTTTCTTGAGGAAGGGGGAAGAGAACCGATCAGATAACAAGTTGGTGATGACGCTTGAGTGCCCTTTAGAGAAATTGCCACTGTGGGTGTCTCTCCCTGCTACAGGACAAGGGTGGCTGCCAGGGGCTGCAGTCCTGCCTCTCCGGCCCCACAGTGCACTCTGTATTCAGACCATATTTCCAGGGAAAGGAAATTTGTCAAAATGGTGTGTTTGGGCATTATTCCTTACTCTGTGTCAATGAGAAAGATGCCATCCTTCACTGCTACTTCACAGGGAAGCTTTTTATGCTCTTCTCCTCACCCCAGGAACACTTGCTTTCAGCAGCCCACCTGGTATCTATAACTGCTTCACAGAAGCTCAGTGCTGCAATCAGCTTGCTGAGCTGAGCCCAAAGCACCTTAAAAAGCAGAAGAGCTGCTGCTTTGAGAAGCTTCTGTTGGAGACTGATGCTTGCTACCCCTTTTTTTTCCTCCCAGATGCAGGATTCCTAGTTTGTGAACTGCTGATACAAACAGCTGGTCCAGATTACGTCCAAGAAATTTTTTCCATGGCAGAGAACAAATAGGCCATAGAGCCAGAGTCAGGTTGCTGGAACTTGTACAGGTAGTCTTCTCTGCCATGGCATGGTCTGGGTTGTACCTATTACTTTCTATATATGGTTCTGCTCTTCTCAGTTTTTGAAATATGGGTCATCTCTGCCATCATCTCTGAGGGCTGTACTCAGTTCTTTCTCTCGTTTGCACAAGGTTGCTTTCCATATGTGAGCAGGTGTCTTACAAAGTAGAGTTTAGAAAATTTACCAACATGTAGTTTGCTCAGAGTATTTTCTCATCATCACAGGATGAAGCCCAAATCTTGAAATATTCTTTTCCTACATCAGGTGACATTGATAGTTGCTAAAGGGGTGCAGGTTGAAATAATTGAAGGGATGTTTCAATGCCTCAAGATAGCTCGATAGCTAGGTAAAGGCAAGTCTATTTGGCAGTGGTCTGATTACCGTGGAAGACTTCTGTAACTCTTAATATCTACAAACAAACGCACTGGTACCAGGGCTTCTCTTTGTCTCTTTCTACAAGGGCAAAGACCTTTGACGTTTTACCCATATTTTTGAAAAAATGAAGTCTTAAACAGAATCAATGAAATTAAAGTTATCTTCCATGCTCATTCCCGAGCTTCATGGGCATGGGGGAGAGAGAAGGTTTACAGCATCAACTGTTTATCTAACCCTCTGTGTTACTCTAAACTGAAGTCTTGGCATTATCCTGTTTATTTCACGTGTAAAAAGAATGAAATGGCTACCTGCCTCTCAATAGATACTTTCTAACTGAAACATTTGCTGGACAGTATTCTCTTTTTGAAGACCTGGAGGGTCAGCTTGTTGTAATTTTTTAGATTACCTTACTATTACATTACCTAGATTACCTTGCTATTACTAAATAGCACGTGCTATATAGTGGGGAAGTCACCCTTTTTTGTAATCCTGCAAATTAATTACATGGTCATCCATTTGCATTATTATGAAGCACTTTGTCACTTTGAGGACTGATGCAGACTTGGTAACATTCATGTCTTTCAAATAGATTGTGATTCCTGGTATCTATGAAGTACATTTTGAAAGTCATATAAAGAAGAATAGTAAACACAAGAAAAGCAGCAGTTTTCCTTTTTTAGAATGGCCTGCTCCATGAGGTATGTTCTGTCTTTTCTTCTGTTTCACCATGTTTATCCATCAATAATCTCACATGACAGAATGGAAAACAGATCAGACTGGTATCTGCTCTGAGCGCTCTGGTCAAAAACGCAAAAAACACTGTATGTCCCACTCAGTGCTAAGAAAACTCTGGGTCCAGTGCCCAGGAGATGCCTCAGCCAAGAGCGGTATCTACTCCACGAACAAGATATGAAAAGGTTAGTAACAGTTTTTCTCTTCTACATAGCACGTATCCCTTGCCATGTAATGTTTCTCCAGTGGAAATTCCTATTGCTGTCTTTGAGAATAAAAGTCAAGGGAATATATTTGTAGGGAAACATTACATAGCTTTTTTTAGTATAACTGTGCATCTGTTTGGGGGTATGGGCTACTTTTTCAGTAATAGCAATACTTAACTGTCTCTTTGATTAATGTTACAGTTGTCTTCAGGCCTAGGAAAAGAAATGCCTTCCAGTAGACTGTAGAGCGCATTTTTGTTCTGTGCAGTAATGTTGTTTTATTTCTTTATAAGAGGCAATTAAAGAACAAAGTGCATTTTAGAATATTGTAGTGACAGCTCTACTCACAGGTTAAGTTTTTAGAGGGAAAATTTCCTGATGGAACTTCTTTAGTCTTCTTAGGTCTTAGTGTTTTTCTTGATTAAAGTCTCTCTCATTTCCTATCTGAGAAGAAAGAAATTGGTAATAAGTGTAAAAGAGGAAAAATTTGTGTATTTTACTAACATGCCAACATGATCATGTTCTGATTCTATATTTAGGAGCCATTTTTTTGTCTGCCTTACCCCTACGTGCAGATATCAGGGCACAAGAGAGCAAAAAGGTCTTATCTTCCTCCCTGTGTTCTCTGTCTCTTCTCATAGCCAGCGTAGCATCCTGCCTCCGCATTCCTGGCCCCTGTACACAGTCTGAGCACAGCAGTCAGTCGAGGGGAGGGAGCAGTCAGAATGCCTTTGTGTACACATATCCAGCTCTCTGGTAATAATTTATAAGGACTGCATCATGAGCGCAAACGGGGGAATCTGGAGAACTGTCCTAAGTTGTGTTGCAGGTTGTACATGACCTTGACTGTTCCTTGTAACAGAAGGTGCAAAGCACCTCTCTTGCATCCTTGTACCAGTGCTGGCGTAAGAACATGGATAAATTTGAGTTGGTGTGGACAATCTGTAGGTATTGCGAGCAACCATGCAGTAGGGATAGCCACTGTGAATTTGCTGTCTCCAGACAATGGGCTTTTTTTTCCTGCAGTGTAACTCATGTCCTCAAGTTAGGCTAAACAGGGACCACAGTGCAAAGTGATATGTGGGATAACGTGTCCATACATGAAATCTGTTCATTTTTGTGTGCTAGCATGAATTCAGGTACATATTCTCTAGATTCTTTTGTTACATTGGACTTGCTATTCTCTGAATTACTAGTGGATTGTTTGTTCTGAATACGTGGATGTGATTGTGAAAATCTGTGAAGCACTAGTAGCATATGAGCATTGTAAGCAAGTATCTACACTATGAAGTGATGGTGTGAGCAGCTGCTGAGTTGTGTAAATTGTCCTTTACTGTCCTTTAATTTGCCAGTGCCATATCAACGTAGTTTTTTATGTATATATATATTGGATAGGGCTTAAATTAATGTCAATATTTAACTTACAACTTGATCTAAGATTACAGCAAAACCAAATCTAATATCAAATTTCAAAGAGGCCTGCAGGAGTGCCTCTTGGATCAAAAAGTAATAGCTGATCTGACATGCCAGTCTCAGGTACGGGCCTTTTGAAGAATGAAAGTATTCTTAATTCCTATAAACACAAAGGCAAAACCTAGGGAAGTGAGGGCGCTTTTCATCCAAACACGCAGGTTGAATTAAAGACTACAAGGGAGCTAGTTATTAATTTGATTTGCTAATGTTGTGTACAAATCACGAATTGTATTGCTATTACAAAGTTTTCAATTCCATTGAGCTTCTGACTGCCCAAAGTAGACCATTTTGCTAGCCATTGCTGAGCTCTGTGCTGCCCCACCTAGATTGCTACAAGTATCCCAGCAATTACTCTAAAGCTAGAACAGACATGTCTAGATGATACTGCAGCCACTGTTATGACTGCATATTTAATTACTGTGAGTTAACATAATTTTTTCCTTTATGAGGACAACTCTTGGAGACACTGCTCTTTTCTTTGATTTTATTGTTTCTGTTGGTCGAAGATAAAAGCCACTCAGACTAAAAGAGTATAGAGCTTCTTTCTTATGAAAAAATAATATATGCCAGTGAGAACACATCTTATATGAAAAATATAGTGTCAGTTGCACTTCACACTTCTAAATGAGGTACTCATATGGAAATGAGGTACTCTAAAGGTTTTAGAGGAACTTTAAACAGGACATTATGATGCATCCATCTTGAGTAATTCTGGACTTTCTAAAAGCAAATATTATGTTGTAGAATTATTTTATCCATATGTAGTTCTAGTTATGTTTAGATGAACTATTTAGTCATGTTGAGATGAACTATAGATAGCTATGCAGGTCTTTTGTGATAGAGAAGCAAGGCAGCAAGCAGTATAAAATATAAAAGTGGAATGGGCCATATTGAATTAATCTTCAGTGTTTGACCTACATTCCTAAAGAATGCTACATGATCTGAAGTTTTCTAGTCTGAATATAATTCAATCTAAATATACTTATCAGTGACTCAAAAAGTTTTATGTTAAATAAAACTACATACTCAAAAATCACTTGACTGAGATACAGTATGTTTAGTGAATAGCCAATTTAAGACCAATATAAATGACCACCAAAACAACTGTTGAATGAGGACAGCAGTTCTGCTTTACAAGAATGCTCTTCTGGGAGCCAGTGGTATTCTGAATTTTCATTAGTTTCCCATGTGAAAGTAATCTTCCTCATCCCTTCATAGTTGAACATATATGTCCACCACCTTCTACATGAATCTTAATTTACGTCTTGACAGTATGCAATGGGAGGTCTCGCTGGCATAAATCAAATATACCTATGCACTGGAAAAATAAGATTTCTGGATTCTTTTTGTTCCCCGTACTGGATGTGCAGTGCCTGTCCTTTCATTGCTTTGAATGCTGAGCAGATGCGCTCAAATGTTAATCCTGCATAGACAACTCTTCCTCCTAGGTCAGCAGGACTGTTCGTGGAAGGGCTTGGTACAGTTCTGCATTTCCTGTACAACAGTACAGTTACTGTTTAAATGGCCATCTCTTTTACCCGAGAATGGGAATTTCTCACATGAAATCAGACAATTCTGTTCCATTTAACATCATCAGTTTAGAATTTAAATCTTTTTTTTTTTAATGCAATTTTATATACATTATTCCTAATTATAAAATATACTTAATTAGTCAAGTACATTTCAAAGTACATACAGAACTATTCAGGATGACTATCCAGGAATACATCCTGTGTGCCTATACTAACCCATAATCTTATCTCTTCTGCCAAGTTTTTCATGAAGTAATGTCAAACTCATCATATTTTGCATAAGAGATTTGGGTTGTTATTGCATAAAATGTGGCTAGCAATGCTTTAATGTATATATGGATGTGACTCTCCATATGATATGGGGATGTCAGTGGGAGTGCTGTTGTTAGAATAGGATCAGACCCTCTGTTCTGTATGGTAGATCCAGTATATGTATTTAAGATAGGTTGGGAACAAATCCCAGATTTTAATCTGTGTTTCAATGTACATATGTATTAGTATACCTTGGTATACGAACCACTGTACTCATTCATATGTGGTCTTTACCGAACTGGTGTTCTAGATGAGTACCAATCCTACAGTTTGGTAACAGGTAATTTGTTTTACGCTTATGTTTCAATACATACAAAAATTACCATTTATATCCAACTGTAACTTAGTGCTATTCCAATGGGTATTTGTTTAACTTTTTAATTGGTTGTAAATTAGACTAATTTCTCTAGTTTAATATTTTCTATATGGCTTTCCAATCAAGAGTTATATCATGCAGGAGAAGGAACCAAGGAAAGATACTAAAACCTATCTGGCACAGATAATGTATTTAAATTTTCTTGCAGTGGATATTGCCCCATATTGTCACATGCAAATGAAGCTTTTTTACAACTGATTATTTTTACAATAGATTGTTAGAATTGCAGAGCATGTTACAAAAAGAACAGTCGTTTACAATAAATCTTTAGTTTTCAATCCTGTGTTCTAGTAAGACTCTTTGGAAAGAAACCAAGTACTGGGATTTTGTGTGACTCACTAGGGTAGGTAATTCTTAATCTCTGAATATACGTTCTATGGTCCTTGGAAAGTACAATGTTGATTATTTAGCAGGTATTTGAGTTGCTTAATGTATTACCAAACACTTGATTACTAAATAATGCTTTACATAAGTGAATTTTGCTTACAGAGAAATTCCATGCTATATACAATATACCACAGACTTAAAAGTAAATGAGAATATGTTTTGTTTTTCTCAAATCTGTGATCTGGAACGACAGCACAGTAGGGGGTTATGCTGTGCCATAAGCACTTGGTAAAATCCAAAAGCCACACAAAATAAGTCTAGTTTCATGTTTTGTTATGTACTCTGTATGTATACCATCCATGCCTGCAAATCTTCCAAAAAGATGTTCTATTATTACTAATGCAGATAGGCAGAAAACTTGTCCTAAATACTGTACAAACATGCAGAGAAGATATTGCTGATGTTGCAGTGGTGCAGAGTTAGCGAAATGGCATGATTTTGCAGCAAGACCAGGAGAAACGGAATTATTCATAGTTGGAATTGTGAATGTTGTTGGTTGCTTTTTGGCATTAAAAATGTTCAGGATATTTTCTCTCACTACCAATCATTCTTATACTATGTGTTCCAAACCAAACAATCCATATTGCAAATGAATGTTGATGTCCACAGTACAAACATCTGTTTTATCGTCCTTTACTTCTGGTGAGTTATTTCCTCTGTTCAACTCTAGGTTGTCTATGGAAAAATTATCCAGCTATGAATCAAGTCCCATTATCCACAGTAACACCAGCCTCAGCACAATACTTCACCATAGAAGATTCAATGTGGGTATTATTTTTAGCCAGGCCTTGCTTTGTTTATAGTGTTTAAAGTTGCCACTGCTTTTTACAGAAATGATTTAGGTTTTTCGTAAGTGAATGTACTAAATAGGTTCTTGAAACTTAAGTTAACAAATTTAACATTTCTTTTTGTATTTCCTATATATTTTCCTTATCTGTGTTATTCCTTCTCTTCCTATAACCCTATATATTTGAAAGTTAACTGTGGAAACCCTTGCTAAACTTCTTGTAGTATGACTTTCTTCATTGAAGTCACATCTCATATTTAGTTGCTTACTTCATTGGGCTTACCTGCATAAATGCTCTGCTATATCGGTTTAAGGATTTAATCCTTTACAAGTCTTAGGTATTGCACCACATATAAGATAAAAAACAAAGACCAGGCTGGATAATGCTGGAAACCCAAATTCTGTATTAACTTCGTGAGAACTGTGAGTTAATGGTAGTCGTCTCAGACGAGTTCATTTTCGCTCCCTGTTGCATTTCTTCTTTGAGTCTTTGAGAGTTTGTATTTTAGGAAAGGAGATGAAAACCAGGGTTGTTCTTTGAAGTACCTAAAGATGGCAGGATCAATGTCTAAATAAGAGTTCTGCACAGAATCAAATACAATAATTTTATTATAATATTTATTATAATATTTATTACACTTTTGTATTACAGCTGTGGGATTAAATTCAGCGTCTCAAATAAGAAACAAATTACAGTATCCTTCATGCAAGGATCTATCATCCTCATATAAGCATAGATTCAGGTCTTTCTGTAAGTCCATAGCCAGCATTTTTTATCACACTTTTTGTTTACCTTGCATTCTGCCCTGAGTATATATTGAGAAGCTTATTGCTACACAGGCTTTCCAAAAGATTTCTGTGTTGCAATTAGCATGCTGCCAGGCCTCTGACAAAATTAAGGAAATGTCTTCAGCCATATTTATTCATTCAATAGAATGATATTAGTGACATTGACTGAGCAAAGTAAAGTCTAACACTCAAGATATTAACATTTCTCTGACTATAGTGCCTTAATTTTTAATGAAGCCATACTGTTTATTCCAAAACTTCAAGGAATGCCCATGGTATTGTTTTGAAATTTCCAATCTTAGTCCCCTGGAGCATTTCTAGGTGGGCAAGCGAAGAAAGTCAGGATTCCACACTTAGGGCAGAAGAACAGGCAGGGTGTTGTGGAGAAGGAAGAATGAAAGGCGAAGGAAGTTATAATTGGTGAAATGGATGGAATTAGGATCGGTGAAATGGTGATTCTGGTAGAATTTTTTGTTGTCAGAAAATATGATTTTTCAAATACAAAATGTTTTCTTAGAATAAACAGGATTTTTGTTGTCTTGTTGAGAGGCGTATGAGCTGCTCCTTTTTGTCTCTGTTTTCCAGCCAAGCAAGCAGGAGCCTGAGGGAAGCGAGGAGATATACCGTTATGTCATTTACCAAAATGCAGTTATTATTTCTTTATTTTCAAGGCTGCCTTGTGCAGGGAGTTTCCAGATCTGAAGATCAACATTCACTGCTTCACATGTCTCAAACTGATAAAAATATTCCACTCACAAAGTCTTGTAACATCTTGTACTAAGACACTTGGAATTTACCAATTTACATATTGCTCCATGTACAGGGCTTAATTTTGCCACTAAACTGTGGAATGAGCTACTGCCATTAGAAAAGCTTTGGTTGTATGGGGAGAAATACATCTAGCTGCTAACAGTTTGGTCGAAGAATTGTAGAGCTGTATAACTTGTGAATCAGCATTCTGCTATTCCAGTCTTATTTTTTTTTCTAACACAAATGGCTTTATGTGGACTGATTTACAGAAGAGTCAGTTACTTCAGTCATGTTTCATATGTCACATTATTGTTTACTATTGGAAATGATCCACTTCTGACTTGGGTGAAATGAATAGCATTGTTGAGAAACATGAATTGCCTCTGGCTTCATTATAGTAGACTTGTGTGACCATGATCATGGTGACACCTACAGTTTATTATTAATCTCCAGCAATTTGAGAAAGAAATTCTGAGGCTTAGTAAGTTGGAAAATTTGGTTATGCCTTTCATGGTCCTTCTAAATGTAATCAGTTTGTCTTTTACACATATACTACTACTTAAGGATGGTTCATTAATTATATGCAATTTAAAAGTCAGGACATTATATGATTCCTTTCTGTTTCAACATTTCACAGCACAGTAGTAATACACAGAGTATCAATGGAAAATTTATAATAAATTAACAGTACAATTATTCCTTAATGTACATCTTACCAGGAATTAAAAAGAACAAATAATAGTCTTTCAGCCTCACTTAAAATAGGTGCATGTTGCATATAATTAACTGATATGGCTTACTCAGTTTTTATCACTGTGCTTTGATTTTATCATGTTTTGTGAGTCAGGGTCCATTAGCTTTGATAAAAACTTGAATTAGAAACATCCACTGAACATATCTGTGTTCTAGGAATTGCTATTAAAAATTCTGTATTTGGGATTCATAATTCTAGGAAGGTGGAGTGGAATGTTATGATACAGAAGTGTCTTTTGGAAAGAAAAGCCATTTGTGATCAGTAGAGATTCTTTTCAAGGCTGTAAACCTCTGTATCCTTAAGTTTTATTTATATATCTGCCTAACTTATTTCTGCAGTTTCGGTTGGAATATATGCCCCAACCAAAACAATTCTGTAACACTGCTATGCAGTTACATAACTGTTATCTTTTGCCCCATAGATGCCTACATTTCAGTTTTGGGACAAGTAGTCTCTGGGTAACTTCTAAGTCAGTTGCACTGTTTAAAATTTTTCATATGCATGTATGTTTGAATATTAATTAGGTACTTTGGTTTATTCACATTATTATTATTGCATTTTGTCAAGACACAGGACCGTTGAGAAGTCTGTCTATTGGCCTGCATATCTATTGCCTAAGGCATATTAGCTTGACAGCTGTTTTGTTAGAATTTGGAATGTATTTGCATTCACCTACTGTTGGTAAGATGTTTATTTCTGCAATGTAAATGCACTGTAAGGTTATGATAAATGCATGATTTTTATAGGTATTTAAAATTTCAGTCTTTTAATGAATGCATGTTATGTGAAACTGAAGATATATAATAATACCTTGCTTTATTTCATTTTCTCTTGAGGGTGCTCGTATATTTTCTTCCTCTCTTGTCAGTCTCAGTTTCGGCATCAGAATGACATGTTCACATCGAAAAATTTTTCACCAGACTTGCATCTTTTTTTCAGAATACTTGTATCTTACCTGAAACTTGTCTGGGAGCTCCAGAGAACAGTATGGTATAAACTAAGACAGCATGGTACAGTTTAGATCTTTCCAAAGTCTCAGTGTTCCTCACTGAGGAACCATGTCTTAAGAAAGGATTTTGAGGCTCGTGTGAAACGTGAAGGCTGATTTTTCTAGTGAATACCAGGTGCAGATTTGTACAGCAAATCTGTCTCAGAAAAATCAAGGACAGTTCATCTTGTCTTTCTTTTTGCTGTTATCACAACCCAAGCATAAGAGTCTAGGGACTGATTTTATCATGCAAGATATGATGGAGTATATCATATAAACTAGAGTAGTATCATTTTGCTTCTCCAAATGTATGTGCTTTGATGGAGGGAGGGACTTGAGAGAATGATGGTAGATGTTTCCTGTTAAACACGAGAGGAGACAAGTACTTAATTAAGTGCCCAAGCCAACAGTGTAATAAAAAAAGGAGTGACTTCAGTTTCCTAAAGCTCAAATTGTCATTTTGAGAGCAAATTCCGAACTGTGAACCACTGGAGTTTTCGTAGTAAATGTCACATTGGCATTTTATACTGCCCATAATGAGATGAACCTACAGTTTATAGCATTAGCTAAATCTACCTGTTCTGGACTTGTCTTTTTGTGGGACTTTTTTCATGTGTGAAAGGAAGTCAGTTTTGATACTCTAGGTAGGCTGTCCATTGTGTCACAGCCATATTGATTGTGGGCGACTCTATTGGGTTTGCCATGGATGTGGCCACGGAGTGTGTTTCTGCAAGGTGTAACATCTGTGGGAATGGAAGCATCCACCACCTCGCCCTTGTAGTGGGGTGGTTGGATGCATGCTGTGCATGTCACTTTTCCATATCCCTGATCAAAACGCGATACTTTAGCCAGGATCATTTTCAAGCTGCGTGAGTAAGAATATTCCCACAGTGTGCATTTTTAAATATATTTTTTTTTAATGGAGAGTTATTTTATTCTTTGCTAGGCCTTTTATTTTAATGGTTGCAGAGGTTAATGGGATGCATCATGTTGAGATTTTAACATCAGCCCTATATGACTACAGAAAATTGTGTAGTGATACAACCCTTACATTTGTAAGACTGAGTATTCCTGAAAGTATAGGCTCCAATTGCATTATATTAAGACTCTTCTTCACTCAGAGGCACTAAAATTTTAACCTTTTTGTTTGTTTGTTTGCACACAAATAATCATTGGTGCTCTGCATTGTCAGAGTTGCACAATTCCCAACTTTCCCCCCAGTTGTTGTTATGAGGTGTTACTGAGTTGAATATAAGAACCCATGTCCCCCTCTGGGGCTGTGTTCTAGCAATGCTTGGGCATGCAGGAACAGAGGCTTCTTTCTCATACTGTCTGCTGTTTACCTGAAGTTGTTACTCAGTTCCTTTAAATCACAGTGCTACGATGCAGCAATCCAGCTACCGGAGATTGTGCTTCATTTCTGCCATAAACAAATTTGATTTGGCAGTTTTCTGTGACGGGAACTTTTTAAGACATAATTTTATGTATTTAGTCTTTCTGTAAAATACTTCATGTGCTGTAACAGAAGATGCATCATCTCAGAATCGAGTCACATGTTTAATTGCAAATGACTTGAGCTTACTGCATTTCGGTGTAATTCTGTGATGTCCTCACCAAAGAAACAGCACATGATTATTTGTAAGCTTGCCATATCTGGGGTGAAATTTGATAAGGCTTTCAGAATCTGCATTGTAAGGCTAGTAATTGCTGTGATCCAATAAGGGAGCCCTCTGTGGTGGCATCACTCGAGAGAGTAAGCGTGGTGTGACTGCTGCTGGCTTCTCGGATCACGCTGTCTAATGAAAGATTAATAAGGAGATGATGCTTTGTAACAAACATCTAATACTGCTACCAGGTCACAGGTCTGATTTGAACCAATCAATATAACTCATTCTCCTAAAGGTAGCTAATGATAGCATGCTTATGAGAAATGAAATGGCCTGCAGTCTAAGACAGCCTGCAAGTTCTTATTGTGTCGGCCTTAAAGAAACAGCATTCATTTTGTTATGTTGTCTAAGCCTTGGAAAGAAAGAAGAGTTTAAATTCAGGGGAAAAATGTTAACTGAACTTTTTAAAAGAATTAAACTCAGGAAACTGAACTAAGGGAATCCTGAAATTAAAAATAAATAATAATTAAAACTGTGGAATATAAGGGAAGAAGAAAAAGGTCTTATAGTCTCAGAGTTAATAGTATCTGAAATAGAAATGAGTGTTTGATTTGACCTCAGGGTTCAAGGATGTGGTGTTTTTACCCTGCTGGGCAGCTGAACTCCACCACAACCGCTCTCTCACTCCCCCTCCTCAAAGGAAAAGGGGGAGAAAATGCAATGGAAAGGGCTCAAGGGTTGAGATGAGGACAGGGACATCACCCACCAATTATCGTCATGGGCAAAACAGACTCAGCATAGGGAGATTAATATAATTTATTGCCTATCACTAGCGGACTAGAACAGTGAGAAGCTAAAAGCAAACTAAGAAGCTCCATGTGGGGTCCCTCCCACGGGATGCCGTCCTTCCCGAGCTGATCCAGCGTGGGCTTCCCACAGGCTGCAGCTCTTCCAGAACTGCTCCCATATGGGTCCGTACCACGGGGCCCATCCCTCAGGACCAAACTGCTCCAACATGGCTCCCCCACGGGCGGCAGCTCCCGCCAGGCCTCCTGCTCCTGCGTGGGCTCCTCTCCACGGGCTGCAGCTCCGGCCCGGGGCCTGCTCCTGCGGGGGCTCCCATGGGCTGCAGCCTCCTTCAGGCCACATCCACCTGCTCCATGTGGGCTCCTCCATGGCTGCAGCGTGGAGATCTGCTCCGTGTGGTACCCATGGGCTGCAGGGGGACGGCCTGCTCCACCATGGGCCTCTCCACAGGACACAGGGGAACTTGTGCTGCGGCGCCTGGAGCCCCTCCTGCCCTCCTTCTGCACTGCCCTGGGTGCCTGCAGGGCTGTTTCTCACTCCTCTCTCCCAGGACAGGACAAGTATGGGACACAGAAGAGAGTATGTATTTCAAGTATTGCCCTCAGAGATGATCCTATGAGACACTGGACAATCTGAGGATTGGAGAGCAAAATGAGGAAACACAAAGCCTGGGTTTTCTTCCGAGCTTCTCAGTAAAACTTCTAAGCTAGATTTTGCATCCTTGCTCCTATCTGAGTAGGATTGTGCTGTGAAACTGTCGGCAGTGAGTTATTGTAGCTACACATAGAATAAGATACTGTCAAATATGAATAATGGAGCTTGACTTTTGAGCTATTGATAGTTAGACCTCAGTTTTCCAAGCTGCAGAGTGGGAACTCCTTACTTCTTTATTTAAAATATGTTCAAATTGTATAATGAAAGATTCTGATTTTCATAGCAAAATAGTATTGCTGACCTCTATGTATATATGAGACTATACTGACCTGGCTCCAATTCCTCCTTAGGTACAAAATAGTATTTCAAAAAATCATGACAATTTATTTCTGAAATGATAATAGTATTTGTTTAAAATTTAGGGTATTTAGCCTGTCTGGTAATTTCTTTCTGCCTAGATAAGTAACATCATAAACTTTATAAATATTAGCATTATTTTAATTAACAATGTTTTGCTCCTATACCTGGAACAACTTGAAATTTGCCACCAAAAATATCAATTTGTCATGAAAATATCAAATATTAAAATATCAATATCAGATCTAGAAAAAACATTAAAAGCAAGGAGAATTTTTATGCTAACATCATTTTCCAGGAGCATGGGTGCACCAAAACACTCCCTGGCAGTGAGTAAGCAGTCTATTTGATGAGTAAGCCACTTTTAAAGCACTGAATAGCCATTCTAATAGCAATTTCAGACCACTTTTACACTGTAGTAAGAAAGCTGTATATTGCCATTAGATGAAATTTCTTAACGTTTAGCTTTCTAGTTTTTATCGTACAGTAGGGGTGAGAACAAATTAATCACCTCTAGCTGATTAATCACCTCTAGTTGCAATTTGAGGTTACAGCCAGATCTTTGTTTCAGTCAGTGAAGCAATACCCTTTGAATTTGTTTTCTTCCCCTCTATATTGATTGCATTTTGCTTCCAGACTGCACTGTGATCAATTGCTATCATGTTTCTTGGATTAACTTGGATTTCTCTTGTTTTCTATTTCCGTTTCCTTTTTCCTATTCCAGTAAGTGCTTTAAAGTTTTAAATGTTTAAACAGAAGCTCTTTCCCATAAAGCTTGGAATTTGCTAGGATCCTTTCCTAGAAGAGGAGCATTATCTAATGGTCAACACACACACCCAGGAGATGGATGCTGCAGTGTTCTTATCCTATTTGATTTACTTTTGTCACCTTTGGCTGGTCTTTAAACTACCTACCAGGAGACCTATGAGGATTAACTAAACAAGCAAAGTGCTATATAATGCTTAACATTATCTGACTTCAAGATTACTGTACATTCACTGTCAGCCTTGAATGTGAGTCTGTGATGTTAGTGGGGGAAATCGTGCTTTTTCAGTGATCTTGCCTGAAGAACGACAGTAAGGTTCCTGATTCCAGCAATATGACTTCATAATTGCACAGACTTTATTTTCATGATGCAATGAAACTCTGTCATTTCTTCCTCTCCTTGGTAGCTGATATTTTTGCTAAAGTTTCCCATAAAGCTTGCAGAAGAACAGAGTTTTATCTATATTTGTGAGGATCCAGGTGAAATAAATTTCAGAGTTGTCGCTACCCATAGTCCTGGAACAGAAGATGGAAAAAAGAGATGTCCAGAGGACAAATATGCTAAAACTGATGTCTAGAGAAATAAAAAGTAGTACATAGTGGTGGTCTTTTTAAATTATAATTATTTACTCATAAAGGAAATATTAAAAGTAGTGAATTTTGTTAGCTTGTTAATAGTTTGATCAGACATTTCTCTTTCATAACAGATATTTTGTCTGCATCTTTAGCATTTATCTTATTCTTATTAGTGTGTTGCCTGGGAGCTCAAGTGAGACTTTTCTGTAATTGCCCTATTTTGGTTTAATTTTTCTTGAATATGAGTGACAAGACCTTACATATAATGTGTTTCATTCTGATTAGCAATTTGCATCCTGACAGATGTTAGTGTTTTCTGTGCCACATCATAGTGATGGCTCATAGTCATCCTCTGATGGGCTAATACACCCTATTCTTTCTCCTCATTTGTTTTTTCCAACTTGTCACAGGAATTCATACCCCTATGTGTATGACTATGTACTTTATTTTATCTAATTTCATTCTGTTTCTGTTATTGCAGAGTTATCCATTCTCCTTTGGTGTGGAATACAGTCTTTCTTTGTATTAACAGCTTATCATAGACCTAACTTCTGTGCCAAGGTCACAAGGGAAAATATTAAGCATATCCCAAGACAGATACTTGAGGAATTAACCTAGCAGTTTCTCTCCAGCCTGATACTTTCTGTTGTTTTCTCTTTATCCAGTGCTACGGAAATGCAAAGACATATATATTCCAAATTTTCCTGTTAACTTTATAAATGAGTCTGAGGTTCTACAAAT
The DNA here is from genome assembly GCA_013399115.1 of Anseranas semipalmata. Classification (NCBI taxonomy): domain Eukaryota; kingdom Metazoa; phylum Chordata; class Aves; order Anseriformes; family Anseranatidae; genus Anseranas; species Anseranas semipalmata. Next base: position 203,762 of record VXAA01002917.1, read on the forward strand.
CATACTAAAGTGTGAAAACAGATCTCCCAACAGTGGTCAAAGAAGTTTCTAAGAGATTCCAGACATTCTTTCAGGCATTTGCAGAGACGCTCCACTCAGACCACTGTGCCATCACTAAAATTTCCAAGTCAAATATTGCTTTTGAGAAGGCATCCCTGCAACTCTTACTTGCTGTGACTGCACCCCCAAGTAACCAGGGCTTTGCTTTGGAACTGCCAGAGGTGTCATGTGTTTTTGAGCACCTTGCAATAGCAGAACAAGCTAGTGTTTGTCAGTGACTGGAGTTCAAGTTGTGGCATCCACATGCACATGCTCAGGGCTTTATTCTGTCAGATCTTGAGCTGCCAGGGATGGAGACTACACGACCTCTTTGGACAACCTATGTCAGTGCTTGGCTGGTGAAAAAGTTTTTCCTTATATCAAGTTGGAACCTTTCTTGTTTCAATTTATGTCCTTTTCCTCTTATCCTTCTGCCATACACAAGGAACATGTGGACCTGTTAGAGGGGGTCCAGAGGAGGGCCGCGAAGACAATCAGAGGGCTGGAGCACCTCTCCTATGAGGCAAGGCTGAGAGAGCTGGGGATGTTCAGCCTGGAGAAGAGAAGGCTCCGGGGAGACCTCATTGCGGCCTTTCAGTACTTAAAGGGGGCTTAAAAAAGATGGAGAGTGACTTTTTACTCAGGCAGATAGTGATAGGAAAGGAGGAACGGTTTTAATCTAAAAGAGGGGAGAGTCCCATTACATCAATTCATCAATATAACTTTTTTTTTTTTTTTGTAATTCATTTAATACATTAAGTAACATGTTATTGTAGAAATGCATTTAAGTCATGATAGTGAGGGACCAGGATAGCCTGGAGAAAAGAAAGCTTTGGATAATACTACAGCTTTTAAATCTAAACTTTTAAACCTGGATTGATTTAATTTATTCTTGGCTGATCCTGAGATAAGAAGTCTCTGAAATTGGATGCTCAGTGGAACACTGTGTATAGATGCACCCAAGTTGGTGCTTTATAATGATACCTTCAATCTAGTGAGCTTTGTTACCTCAGGTGACGGGCTGTGTGAACCATGTTACTTCCGAGATCAGGCTTGCCTGGGAATCAATTGGTCATATTTGTGTGCTGTTGCTTAGGCATGGTGGACTTAAGCTAGCATGCACATTACTGTATCAAGTATCTCTGCACCTGTGTCCTGACTTATCTGCAAAGTAGGTAACCCACCCAGAAATTTGACTGAGTTATTGGCTATGTGCTGACAATGGAGTCTCTTAGTAATTAGGTGGTTGAGTCTGAGCATGTGTCTTTTTAGTTCATATTTTCCAAGGCAACCTCCTATTTGTACTTTGCCAGTGATTCAGCAAATATAAATTGAGTCATTTGGTAGGTTTGCTATCTGATGTCATTTTCAAATTAACCAGATGTTTAATTGACCCTGTTTACTTTTACAGTTATTTGCAATTGTAAAATAAATGGTGAGGCAGGGATCCCTTTAAAACTAGGCCCTGAACATTTTGATCTTGATTTTGCTTCAGCAAAAACTTCTGAAGAGCTTGCCACTAATGTCAATGGGAATGAGGTGGGGCATGTTTATAGAATATAGACATTACGTAGACTGGTAGTGGTGCGATGTGTGTGAATAAAACTGTTTTATATCACTAAACGTTAAGTGGTTTGCCTGAAATCACTTTCAATATTATTTCTTGTTCTCTATACAGTAAAGTATGTGATTAGGGAACATGTTCTACAGCAAACTCGGTTTGAAAAATTGATTTTTAAAGCATAAAAGAGGCAGTGACTGAAGTCCTGCCAGGCTCTATCGGATACTCACATGTATCATAGTGTAAACATAATACGATTACACTGTATGTTGTCATAATAATTGGCAATGGTATTGGAGTCAGTCACTAAGTGCTTCGTTCATGTGGTAATAGATGACAAGGTCTACAATGTTTGTTGGCAGCAAACTTGTTTTTCTTTCTGTTTTTCTTAGTAAATTGGTTTCAAAATAGTTTTGTGTTGTTGGGTTTTTTTGTTTGTTTGTTTGTTTTAAACCAACTGTCTTAGGATCCAGATGGCTTTCTCTTTTAAATGAGATTTGGGACATTCTCCTTAGAAGTGCTGTCACAAAGGCCATGTTGTTCATTTTTCTTAAAGCGTGATGCTGGAACAACAGTGATGGGGAATACTTAGCAGTGATCAACAGCACAGAAGGGTGGATTAAGTCAGATTCATTGGGATCCAGGGCTGAAGGGTAGCATGAGTCAGGAGAGAACATGAAAACTGAGTCTGGAGGCCAGCAAATACTTTTAGGTTACTGGGGAGGAACAGCTTATCCGTTCGTCTCCGTAGGCTTGATTCTTTAATCCTAGCTCATGCAGGCCATGCTGCTGGGTTCCGGGGGGCTGCTGTGTGGCAGGAGCTGGTTGTTGTGTGTAAGCATGGCAAAACTGTGCCACTTATTGCAAAGGTCCTGCAGGGGCAGGCGAGATGGGTGACAAATGGGGAAGGGGCATTTGTCCTGCTGAAACTTAAACACATTTCTTACTGAGGTAATTGCTGGTGTTGTATGGGACAAGACCCTCTTAAAATCATTTTTTTTAAGATCCAGACCATATAAATGACAGCACTCTGCAGGACCCTGAAAGAGAATTTGTGGTGGCTTGAGGCATTCACAATAGGTATGCATTTCAGTTATGATGGAGTGAATTTCGCCTCATACAAGTTCAGCAGCTGAAAAAACGTTGCCTGTACCAACTTTTCGTCTTCCATCAAATTCAAATTCATCTACTTAGCTTCAGATTCCTGCCAAATCGTCACCAACACACATACACACCCTATTCATCACCATTCTTTTACCTTTACGTATATCCTGCTCTTTTGCCAGTTTGAGTCCCAATCCAGCTCTCACTGACTTTGTAGTATATGTTATAGCCATATGCTTCCACCCTTCCCAGGCTTCCATGCCTTTTCTCATACTGTTTATGTGCCTGTCCTGCCTGTCCCTGGGTCAGTCATTTTCCATTTCTTCATTTCATGTTGTGTACCTCTCTCCAACTCAAAGTCCATTTATTTCTGTCTTCATTCTCAATGTTATTCTGTCTTCATTCACAGTGTTACTCTGTAGTGCCTGATTCTTTTTCAGTAGTCTCCTTTGGATTACCAGCAGCAGAATATGCCACCACCACATATCCTTAGTTTCCAGCAGAACAGGAGTTGCAATATAATCAGTGCTACAATAATATCTTGTTCTGACAAAGCAGGCATAAGTTTATTCTTCTTTGCACTGGTGTGTACACTTCAGCTTTCTTTCAGAATGCTAGTGTGGTCAACAACCTGCCCAAGTAGTTGCAGAGATGGGATGGTATTCAGCTGCCATGAGATGTTTCTACCTGTAACCAGTGTTTAGAAACACAGTGTATCAGCAAGTGAAAAACAGCACTTTTATGTGAATCTACAGAGGGAAATGGAAATTGGTAGGATAGCTGCCCAAAGTGGTATTTAACCTGGCCTCTATCGCTCTTTCTCCTCAGGAAAATGCTAGTAGATTTGTGATCTCCTACGTGGTGTGGTGCTTCTCAAAGCATGGGGGATTTAGCCTCGTACTGAGTCGTAGGGAAGAGGGACACGTGCTTGAACCACTGGTACCATTTGGAGTACTATCTTAGAAGTTCTTTCGGGATCTCCTGTCCAGGGGCTGTCCTTGTATAACTGTGTTTAGTTTGTGAACATCTTTTAAAAATCGCCACTCAGGATGGTTTAGTAATTTAAGATTATGTTGAAAAACAAATTAAATAGTTGTTAAATACAATATCTCAACATTTTCCAGTTAGTACAAAAATGAACATTGTGATGCTTTTTCAACATCGCAAGGTTTTTATTTACCTTCTGGGATGTCATCTGGCATATGACGGAATTGCTGCCGTCTTTCCTCACTAAGATGTACCAATACGTGCATGTGTATATTGTAATACAAAGTGGATTCTCAACTCAGGTATTATAATCATTGCAAACTGCAAATGTTCCAAGTGCTTTTCTCCTCAATATTCTAATTGTTAATTGTGTGGCTAGTCAGCATTTAAAAACAGAAGTTGCACGTAAAGAGTCTCTTCATCCTTTGGGGACTTGCTACTAAGTTCTCTCTCCACACAAGTGCTCTGCATGGTAAGACATGCATTACATGCATGTGATCAAAACAGAATCAGAAAAGGAAAGTTTTCATAGAATCATAGAA
>VXAA01002918.1:501-65148 GCA_013399115.1 Anseranas semipalmata
GCCGCGGCCAGCTCACCAGCAGCACGGCGCGGCCAAAGAGCTGCGCTGCGGCAGAGATGCAGTTTGTCGGGCACATGGCCAGGCATGCCCGGCACCACAGCTTCCACCTCAGATGTCTGCAGATCTGTGCCCGTATGCTGGTGGGCAAAGGCTTTTCCCCCCATGCCTTGAAGATGGTTGTCATTTGCCACCTGACGACCAGAGCCTGCTGTAAAAATCATGTAGTCTAACCTTGTTATTTACCTTAAAAATATAAAATAAATCCCGAATTGCTGCTAATTAAAAGTTGTGTAAAATCAAGTCCACAACAACTCTGCGCTGGTGAAACCCTGAGTACTATGTGCAGTTTTGGGCACCACAGTATAAAAAGGACATAAAACTATCAGAGAGTGCCCAAAGGAGGGTTACAAAGATGGTGAAGGGTCTAGAGGGCAAGGCATATGACGAGCGGCTGAGGCCCCTTGGTTTGTTCAGCCCAGAGCAGAGCAGACTGAGGGGAGGCCTCATGGCGGCCTGCAGCTTCCTCACGAGGGGAGCGGAGGGGCAGGCGCTGATCTCTGCTCTCTGGTGACAGCGACAGGACCCAAGGGAACGGCATGGAGCTGCGACAGGGGAGGGTCAGGCTGGGTGTTAGGAAAAGGTTCTTCAGCAAGAGTCAGACATGCATTTCCCCGCTTCTCCTCCTCAATGCATACATTTAGTGTGTGGCTGGTTTCTTTGATTTTTTTCCCTAAGGTATTTGGGATTGCAGGAAGCACAACTGGGGGTGTCAGAATATGCGCTGATGTTCTTCGCATTCCTAAGGAGTTTCCTACAGAAATGTGTGCCTGCTATATTTTATTCTTGCCTTTGCTGCTTTAAACTAGTCTCCCTGTTTTTCCCAGTCTGGATTGAACTAGGGTTCAGCTTGCTCTCCTCTGTTGTTTTGCATTTTTCCCTTGTGCACCTTTATACCTTTTCTATACTTTGTGTATATCAGTTATGCTGCAGTGTTTGTAGCTATTTGTTATAAAGAGGGGGAAAAAACAAAACAAAACAAACAACCACCAAACCCAAAACACTGCAAAGTTGTCAGTTAGTACCAGAAGAATTTTTAAATCCTTCTACCTGGTATTGATACTTGCCTACATCTACCTCATAATAATCTGAAGGTTAAGTCAAGAAAATGTTACAGCACGCTCATAGTGTAAATACATATTCAATAATAATTTTCTGCAAAGAACATCAGAAAGCATTTTAGTACAGCTTTTTAGATAAAAAAATAAGAACAATAACATTATTCAAAGTTGAACATATAGCCTCTTTCAGTAAATTGAACTTCGGCTTCCTTCCTGTCCTCAGAAAAAGACTTCACAAGTCAGTAGAGATCTACACAGTTTCAGATGCAATCTTCCTGAAAAGCAAGGTGACTACTTGAGTCTACCAGCTGTTTAAGTTCATGTGTGGTAAAAGTGCACTGTCTTGAAATGAGAAGTACAAAAACTCTCCAAAACTGTATCACAGTTACTGCTATTATTATTTCAGAAAACTACCTTCAAGTTTTCAGCAATTCATCTGAAAGGATTAGTCTCACAAATATGAGGAGGAAATATTTTTGGGTACCTCAGAACATATTTCTGATGAAGATATTTCATTATTTTTTCATATAGAGATTGTATTCCTTTTCTTCTTTTGTATTTATTCATGTAACAAAGTAACATTGCAGAAATCTAGAAATTCCGGTGCTATACTACATATTAACTATTTGCACTTATAAATTCTCCCTTTAGAAAAGTTACTACAGTACTATAGTATAGTATAATAGTAGCTCTAAAACATTACTGCTCTTAAGGCATGAGTCACGTTAATCTTCTGCATAATTTGATGGGTGCTGTGTAAAGGTAGTACAACAGCAAAACATGAAAAATGTGAAGTCAAAGAACCTGGTTAAAGAGAGAAGCTGATTAAACCATATTCAGCACAGTTTTGCTCACTTCACTGCACTTGCTTTCAGAACATTTAACTCCCTCTTCAGTACACTAAAATTTTAATAAAGTATGAGTACCATTGGAGAATTGTGTATAACTAGCTACAGATATTAAGAAAGATGATCAGGTGATTAACATATGTTTGACTTTAACATAATTAGCAAGATTGCTAGGAAAAAATAAGTGTACAAAAACTGAAAAAAAATCAGTATGTAAAGTGAAATGACAGGAAGAGGAAGTTGTAGGAATACTTACGCAATTTTTGCCTTCAGAGCAGTTTGAGTTCAAAATTTATATTGCTTTTTCTGATATGCAACAACCACAGCAACATCTTGGACTATCACTGCTGCTTACATCTGAAGTAATTGTTCTACTATGGAAAAATTCCATTGAAAAATTTATTCTGCAAGAAAGCACTTTTTTGGTTTGTAATTCTGAATTTAATGTTTCAATCACTGAAGTTTACATCAAAACTCCCATGACTGTTATGTGGATTTTTGTTAAATGAAATAAAAACAAAAGTTAAACCACATTGAAGCAAAACAACGCATTCAGTTAAAACTTGGAGTTAGGACCGAAGTGGTGCTGTAAGGTGTGTCTGCCAGCTTTTCATAATCCTATTTCTGTTCCTGACAAAGAGAAGATGAGTGTTATCACTCCCTTTGACTTCTGAGTGATGTCAGGATCAGGTTTAAATTTACTGGGGATTTTAATCAGATTTTCTCAGTAGAAAATACAGCTATGCTACAAAACAATTTTATGTCCTTTCATTTTTCTGTCCCTGTACATTTTTGATCCAGAAGTTTCTAGTGAGTTAAGGCAAAAACAATTAGCAATGGGTAAGGGGTAATGAGAAATTTCTACATGATTTGTCTAACGGTACTGAAGCGTGGCATTAGCATCCTCCTTAGGAAATAAGTAACAGGTGAAACAAGGAGAGGACCAGCCGAGGCCATATCTATGGTCTGGACGAGATCCAGGAGCCTAAAGAGCATGCGCCAACTGAGAAGGTGAAAAGTTCAACTCCGAGGAAGACGCCTTACTTCACCAGGACGACCACCTGGATGACCACTAGAGGGGCTCTGCGCAAGTGCAGAAGGAAGAAGATAATTAACATACGAAGCGGGGCTAGGCGGGGTTAGAAAATGAGTATGTAGACAGGTTGCGAAACTTAATGCATATGTAATACTTTAGAGAATAAAAAGGAGGCGCGGGCTAACAACAGGTGAGCGTAACTTTGCGGAGATATCCCTTACGCTCCCGGCGCCGCAATAAACGCATACTTTACAACTTTGTGAGTTGTGAAGTGCTTCCTGTGAATCACTAGGACAGCTGTTCTTTTTCCAACCTTCATGTGAGGGAGGATATTTCTTCCATGTACAGAAGATGATCTTTAAGCTGCATCTACAGTTCAAGCTTCTGTCTCATACTGAATTATTCTGAGTTCTAGGATGGAGGCTGCTTACCGACAAAGAAATTACCAGTGGATACCGGCCTAACCTAGGTTGAAAGGGAGCTCAGGAAGTCTGCAGTCCGACCTCCTATTGGTTCAACTATGAGCAGAAACCAGATTGCTCAGGGCTTTACCCAGTCAAATCTTGAAAAATACTAAGGATGGAAATATCATTTCTCTAGGCAGCCAGTTCTACTGCTTGACTGTCTTGCTGAGAAAGAAGTTATGTTATGTCCCGTACATCAAGACGGGAGAGGTCTCAGGACAGACCACTGCACTACTGCAGTTGTTACTGGCCGCTGATAGAGTATGATCCATGATCCACTACCCAGTTAACCTGATCATCTAAGCAGTCTTTTACCCACCTAGTTCATCTACGATTACAGACCATGAAGTCACAACCCGGCTACAACTTCACAGCTTATAGCATGAGCTTTCCCCAGGTTGCCTAGTCCCATACAACAGGAGAGGTGGGGAAGAGAAGAACAAAAAATATCCTTATTTTGAGGGAAGTGCCCTAGTCCTTTTTTTGTGTACACCTCTTAAATTCCACTCTGTATTATGCTACAGATGCTCTTGGTCTAGGAAGTGAAAATCAAGTCTCATACCAGTAACAGAAAGATTCCTTATGTTTCCCCATGGTAGCAGCTGGGTACATTCTGATTTTAACTCCAAACTATCTGAAAGGCTTGTTAGTTGAATTGGAGAACGAAGGAGTGGACATAATAATGTGAACAATCTCTGTGGAACAGGCAGCAGAGCACTGGAGACAAACATCCCCATATTTCTCAAAGACCTTCAATGCCATATATGAACTGTTAAAATTTAAGTTTTAGACAAAACTGTTCAAAAGTTGAACTGAAATTCAGCAGCTTTACTAGGTACAATGGTTTTGTCATTCCTGTTTTAACAGTTAGCAGTATCCAATGGTTATTATGAGTCAAAAAGGGTTCCCAGGTAAGCATGATCTTTCTGCCAAAAGCCTAATTCCTTAAAACTTGGAAGAAAAGTGTTCTGAACTTCTAAAAGCAACTGGGAGATAGACTAAGTTTTAAACACAGCCATGAAGACCTGACCATTTGACGATCATTAAGAGATTATGACAATATCAACTGTGGGACTACCACACTCATTTCTTACTTACAACCTTAAAAATAACACTTAGCCAAAGAAACCACTTTGTTTTCCATCAGTTGCCAGATAAAAGCTTGCATTAAACCTAAAAAAGTTAGATAATCAGACAAGTTACAATTTTAGGGAGAAAAATTCAAACTAGGCCAAGATAAAAAAAAAAGTCCCCAAACTCAGCAATCTTCTCTTTCCACCCACCCCAACATTAGCAAAGATAAGCTGTTCAGTAAAGCTTTTCTCCATAAATACAACTGAGATTTAAGCAACATGACATAATTATCATTACTGATCTAGTAAGTACAAATTCAAGTACACAAGAATTCTCTAGATTCTTCTATTTCCTTTCTTAAGTGGACATTACTGTCATCCCTTCTTAACAACTCTGTTCAAGCTTGCATAGATCTAATTCTGTGCTTGTCCATTGTTCCTCCCTGAACAGCAGATTTCATGAGCTTGAACAAAACACTTAATTTCAGTTCTGCTAACCAGAGCACAGATAGCATCCTTCCCCTCTTATCCCCTGCCCCCCTTCTGGAGAGGGTTGGAGATAAAAACAATCCAGTGTTATCTTTTGGACTTCAAATAAAATGCAATACCTTGAGTGGCTTCCCTGGATCGCTGATACTCATTTCAAAACAGTTTTTCCAAGTCTTTACGCATCTTCAAATTGTCAAGATCCCATTTTGTCATGAAACAATTTTCTAGTTGCAAAAGCCTTCTTTGTCTGTATCTATTACTAGAATGCAAACCTGCAAAAGCTGATCTAAAAATAATGACAGTATCTCCTAGGTTAACAAAGAGTTAATGAATCAGATTAATCTAAACGTGCATCTCTTAAAACTTCAGGAATCAAGTTCTATTCTGATCTTACATAATGCAATTTATATGAACTTCAGATAATTTAAATTTCAGATCATAAAGAAGAAAAAACAGCTGCACAGTGATTCCATTTGAAAGTTTAGTGCCAAAATCAATGTTTTAATTCTTAAGAAAATAGTCAACATTTTAAAATGGTGACTAGAAGATTCTGTTGTGTCATCTAATGGGTGATCAATTTGATAACACTTAAAAGGATGCTCAGACAACTGTAAGCACAGAACTGTAGAAAATCCAGGTCTTTAAGATTTGCCCGCCTTAGATGCCCATAAATGACTAAGCTCCACAAGTTAGTCTTTAAGAGTTTATAATTAGGTTGTATTTTATTCTCTGCTCATATAATGAAGCATTACCAAGTTTCAGTAGATAAAATTCAATTATTTTCCCATTTGTGCTACAAATAAATTTTATATGACTTCTGAATGAGCCACAATAATATGAGTTCTTTTGTAATGATGAACAAACACCCTTTCAAATCAGTTGCAAAATCTGCAGGTTATTTTTCAAAACATTTCAGAACATTTAAAATGTTCACAACCAAATTAGTCTACTAAAACAATTTTTTTAAAATATTAAGAAACTAAATCGTGACTTGCTTCTCCGGGACAATAACATTAGAAAAAAAAAAATCCTACAATGGAATAAGTTAATGATATTAATGTTTATTAGGACATCTCCTTGATGTTTGCATTAGAGCTGAATAAAAACAGAGAGGTATAATCACAACTAATCTACAAAGATCCGGAAAAAAACATTTCCTCTGCAAAATTATATAGGACAGCCCATAAATGAAATCTGTCAATAAGGTAGAGGTTAGTAAATATTATTGTCTCATTTACAGTCTCAGAAAATACTGCTTTTGCCCCATGGCAAAATCTCTTAACGGCAGCAGAATTTTACATCATCATACCGTTTGGGGAAAAAAAAAAAAAAAAAAAGCAGATTCTGGTTTTAATAATTAAAATGTTTTAAGCAGATTTATGTTTATTATAAATTGAGTCGACAACTGTGACTACTTGCACTACTTACTCAAAAGTCTTCAATGCAAGCACTTAAGTACTTTTTAAAATCTTTTTTTAATGAAAATTGCATAGGAAGTAAATAAGAGAAGAACAAAATAACAAGCTTTAATGGGAATATATCTCGTTCTTGATAAGATAAATAGGCATAAGAACTGATAACAGAGGAGGAAACATTGTGTACAAAAGGTATTTCAGCCTTTGTACATGCCCTATATTGCTTCTCTAATTCATTTTATAAAACAAATCTAGAACAATCATATAATAAATGCTAACTAGAGCTGTAAATAGTAGATGAATACTTAAGGTTCTATACAAAGAACCTGAGAATCAGTAGTTAAAACGTCTATAAAGTCCTCCTTTAGTAGGCGCCGGGATGACAAAGAGAAATAAAAGTAGTGTTCACTTTTTGCTTTGCCAAGCTTCCAAAGCAAATGCTTCCCAGTGTGTAAAAGTGTTTCCTTTTGAAAAGGTATTCCTGGGAAACTACCTTCAGCCCGTTTTTGATTCTATTTCAAATACTTATTGTCATAGTCAACACCCTCGCATCCACACTTCCTCACTCAAACGTCACAGAAAGTTGTATGTAAGTCACCGATGTCACCTATATTTTTCCTGAAGCTCTGGTGATTACCACAGCTTGAAGAGAGAAGCGGTGAAAATAAGATTAATCCTCTTAGGCTGCCTGTACAGACAATAGAAGAAGGATCCCCCCTAAATGGGAATTAAAAACACGAGGCCACCAAATGTTCCCGTCTGTGTTAACTGAAGATGTTCCCTAATTTAACCCTGTTAGATTAAGGTCAGCCGTTGTACAAGCGGCTGTCTGCGTATGCCTGCTTCAGATTGGGCCCAAGCTGGAGCATGAACAAACTAACACAGTTAATCCCAAACAAAAGACAGGTACATTCATTCTCTCTGCGGATCTCTAAAGGCTAGAAAGTTAAAAACTATTCTTTTAATATAAATTAGAGTTGAACAGCAATTTACTAGGTAAAAAAAATATTAAAGGCAATATACTTGCAAGAATGTTAACTTTTGACATTAACCCCTTAAAGGTAATTTCTAATAGCTTATGCTCATTCCCTAAATTACTAGCACTCAATTTTTCCTAAAATATTTCCTTAAGAAGCTCCACAAATGAAATAGTGCTGAAATCATGAAAAGGAATATATCCTCATTCTTATAAATGAGAATTTATGCACTGAGTTACCATCAGCAGCAATGGAAGTTCTGTGTAAGAATCCCAGTGGGCACAAATACAGAGGCATTCCTATACACACAAAGGAAGCAGAAAAGCCTTTGAAATTCAGACTTAGCACAAATACAGAAGACAGATTTATTTTACATTCTGTGGCAATACAATGATCCAGAATGAAAGTATCGCCATATTCAGGTGCCACAGTTACCCAGAAGGTGCTCTCATCTTTATGGAAGACAGACATACGTTGCATTGTATCTCTCCAGCTAGCAGTTACCGAAGCAAGCAAAAATTTAACTTCTGTCTGCCCTTCCCCACCCTGCCTCTCACAGGGCTGTGATGGCAGGGACAGAATAAAGAAGCCTTTTTACATTTGTAAGTTATTCAAGAGGGAGAGTACTTCTGTTCTCACTCCCAAGGTCAATACACAGAAGTAAGACACGGTCTCAAGCTAGAGTGAAAACATTATGTGCTCAGAAAGGACCAGACTCTCGCCTAGGAATGTATTACAGGTATATTATCATGAAACTAAGATGCAATGTATAATATCAAGTGTATTCTTCTATTAAAAGAGTCAGCAAAATTTAACAAAATACCCCAACAAAAAATTGTTGCGGTACAATATAGCAATCAATGGAAGACTAAATTCTGAATGTATGCTTTTCGGTGAACATAAACGAGCAAGAGTTTACCTACAGAAATGAACGTAGAGACTGGCTTGAAGAGTTTACATTTTAAAATGACAAAATCAAGATTACGTGCTGAAGTCCAGAATAATTTACTTTCTGGAGGGTATAAAACTTTAGAGTTGGGAATAAGCTCTGAACAGACAGGAAAGAAGAAACTGTATGAAAAAGACAGAAGGGATGAAATCTGGTCATAGTGGAAGCAGAAGCAACAAAAGAGTTAAAATACATTCCTAATTCTATTATTCCACCCTGCTATGAGGATAAAAGCAATCAGCAGCAAGTAAGCAAGAAGTACAGATGGAAGAGTAAACAATACATTTGAATTCTTTATTCATTTTACATGTTGATGTATATCCCTTGTTTGTAAGCAAACAAGTAACAATTTTTTATATTCTTTTATCTCCTACAGCAGTATCTTCTAAAAACTTCATGATGTGATGGTAATGACCCTGGCTAAATGCCTCCCGTTTATTTGTTTTGAAACTGTCAACAGTTTTATGTATACATAAAAAGCCAAGATGAATATTTTCATAAATTACTGGGTTATAACCATAAAAGAGGAAATGGGAGAGCCACCCTGCATTATCACAGGAAGTTTCCTGATTCGTGCAACTGTTACCATAAACTTAGCCAAGCTCCATTCCACCCCCCACCCTCCCAGCAAAATTTTCACCAAAAGCCTCTTTTAGAATCTGACTTGGTTGGCAATTAGCAACCCCCCTTTTAATTACCAGCCAAATTAATTCTTGGGAACAGAGAAGCTTTTCATTAAAATATGTCTTCCCTTCTGTAATAGGGAGCAATCATATTTCAATAATATTAATCCTGTTGAGCTAAAAGAAACGCCAGGTGGTTATTGAACTACGCAGGCTGGGGTAGGTGAGGGTCCCACTGCTACTACAAGTTGGTTGTGAACCAATCAGGGGGTCTGAAAGGTGAAAGTAGTTTCTTTCCTTCTTTTTCTGTTCATTTGTTTTTCTCCTTTTTTCTTCCTTTACTGAACTACAGTTGAATGCTGAATGAACTGGAATATAAGTATTTTCATCCTTAGGTATAAAGTAGACCTCTCCAGTCTGATGTATGTTACAAGTTGTCACATCAGCTATGTAAGAGTAGCTCTTCTCAGCGAGAGTACCGACAGCAGCACTCCATCTCCAGAATCTACAAGAAGAAAACGTCTATGGAAGAAGAGAAGGACATGCAAACACACGATGCCGCCTCCCCAGCGCATCCGCAGCGAGCAATCTGTAGCACAGGGGCTGTCTGAAGCACCTACAGGCTTCATCATCAAGAACACAGTGTCACCAGGAGGAGAAAGCGGTGTTTGGTAAACAGGTATTTGCATTAAAATGCATAGGAAATATTGTTACAGTATAAAAATAAGCAATTATACCATGGGAAGGTGCCTTCTGTCCATCTGCCTCTGAAATGTTGGTTCAGACCCAGTTACAGATGTGTATTGGGTAAAACTGTCTAACACTTTTTTCTTGAGAAGGTGTATTCCAGTGACACAACCAGTAACTGAGAGCAAGCACTGACATAACTACAGAAGACTTCCTCATTTTTCTAAAGACACTTATGAATATTACTACATACTACATGACACACAGAGGACTCCTCAAATTTCACTACCATTAATATATTCACGAAAGAAAGAAAGAAAAGAAAATCTGAGACACAGTGATGTACACCAAGAAACCTATAATCTAATGTAGGAACAAATTTCAAAATGATCTTCAGTAATGGGGGGGTGGACATGGGCAGTGAAGTGTAGTTTGCTTAACAACAGCAAATACAAATTCAGACAGGGGAGGTCATACTTAAATAACTTTCTGAAGTTCTTTGAAAACTTAAAATGGTGTGAAAAACTAAGCAAATTCAGTGAATGTAGCATAGTTGGATTTTCAAGGAGCACTTGACAAGGTTTCTCACAATGGACTCATGGCCAAGCTGTGAGCCATGCAAGAGAAACTGAAATAGGCTACTAACCATGAAGTTGTTTTAACAAATAAGAGAAAGGTGCATAGTGACAAATAAATTATCCCAGCAATTTTAGGAGTTTTCAAAAACCACTTGTTCACAAGTATGTACAACTAATTTAGTCCTGAGCCTAACAAAAGTGACTTTATAAACTAATATTAGTAATATTCAGTATTAATAAGTATTAGTAGTATATCCAGTAATATTAATGAGTCTAATAGCCCTCCAGATAGGCTGCAAAAATTAAGTAGAATTCAAGTGAGAATAGAAGGAGGTAATAATGACATGAAATTCAGAGCAACGTGTTTCTAACAGTGAACCAAGCAGTTGGGAACTACATTTAAACATGTCCACTGAAGAAAACATGACACCAGCTACAACCCTGTGAGTGAGGGATGCTGCAACGCTCCTATTCAAAGATGCGTTTGAGAAATTTCCACAGAGAAGCTGGACATGTGATACGGTTAGTTTATTTTATGTCCATCACTGCCAGCTCTGACAGTGCAAACTTCACATCCATTTTCCTCCTGTGCCAGATGCAAAGGATAAGCCAAATAGAGTGATGAGATCAACAAGCTAGAACATACAGCTTCTCTTTAAAGTGCAGTCCCCATCACAGAAAACTAAAGAAACAGAACACTAACTAAGAAACACAGAAAACTAATATTTTTTTCCTAATATTGCAATTATATCATGAGTTTTGTGAAGGCCTGAGACAGTATAAAACAAATCAACTAAGATATCTGTCTCTTCATGTAAAAATTTGTGACAGGAAAAAATAATTCTCATAGATAAGAATAAGCCATCGGAAGAATAAAACATTGAGTTAGGGGACAAAAAGTGAGTTTAAAAGTCTCATAGAGGTAAATAAAGGTGAAGATTCATAATATGAGTACAGCAGAGTATATGGAGTTAAGAGTAACTCTATTTGCCAAACCAATGTTTTCCAGCTTCTTGAATGATTTTTTTTCTTAAGATCTGAATCATTACTAACCAAACTAATAAACACAGATTTTCAGTTTTGTGTTAATATACCCTCTACTCTTTATTCATGACCAACAATGAACTCTACAGGCAAAAAACTTAGCAAAAAGAATAATGATATTCAGATCAAGAAAATCTCTGCTCCTTAAGTCTCCAGGTTGAAAGCCACTGTTAACTAGAATGATACGTATGGAAATATTCCTAAAAGGGGTCAGTAAAATCATAGAATCATTTAGGTTGGAAAAGACGTCCAAGATCATCAAGTCCAACTGTTAACCTAGCACTGCCAAGTCTACCACTAAACCATGTCCCTAAGCACCACATCTACACGTCCTTTGAATACCTCCAGGGATGGTGACTCATCCACTTCCCTGGGCAGCCTGTTCCAATGACTCACAACCCTTTCAGTGAAGAATTTTTTCCTAATATCCAACCTAAACCTCCCCTGGTACCACTTGAGGCCATTTCCTCTTGTCCTGTTGGTTGTCGCCTGGGAGACTGATCCCCACCTCACTGCAGCCTCCTTTGAGTACTACAGCACTACACAGCAGAAAAACAAAGCAAAACAATTGCAACATCACAAAAAGTTTGTGAGTGGACACATCCCCCCTCACCTTAGTAATACTCTGCAGTTATGCTGAGCTAAAACTCCTAATGAAACAAAACATCAATCCTACAGGGAAAGACTTTATATAACTATCTTTAATACAGCATTTGGTCTTTGTAACGTATATTTTGAACAAAGTTTATAAAAAAATTGTCACAATAGGAAAAGCAGAAGAACAACTCAAAGATGAATGCATAACAAAACAGCACATATTGATATAAAATTCCATCTCTACAGCGTCAGAGAGAAGAAATGGACATTTACCTGTTATAAAAGCAACGCTGTGCCTGGCTGCTGCTGCTATGCAAGGGGCACGCTTCACAGCAGCACAGAGCAGCTGTGGCAGGAGGGCAGCTCTGAAGATTACCTGGTCCGAGCCCCTGCCCAGAGCAGGGTCAGCCAGAGCAGGTGGGGTTCTGAGTATCTACAAGGGTGGGGGATACAAAGCTTCTCTGGGCAACCCTGTCTGCTGCTAAACCACCTTCACAGTGTAAAAAAAAAAAAAAAAAATAATAATAATAATAATAATAATTCTTGAAGCACTTATTTTCTGTTTTACCCATCCTCGGTTTCTCTGCAGAAATCAGAGAAACCTAAAATTACTTTTGCCATTCAGACTTCCAAACATGCTCAGAGGACAGTATATTCACATTTGAACTAGGGTCTATTTGAGTAAAGCTTGAGATATTAGCTTGAGATATAACAGTCTCTTCATGTACAGCTGCAGATTCAGCCTGGAGAAAAGCTATTTCTTTTATAAGACTGGAAAAAGTAAAAACTAGCTCATGACAGCCTTTCATGGCATAAACACTCTAACAGAGTACTTTAATTGAATGCTTGCAAGTTCTTTCCAAGATCTCTGGAGATTAACGAACATGTCTTTCTATATCCATATATATATATATGTAATATTTATATAGAGAGATAAATATGGATAAATAATTATAGATTCAGCATATTACATTTTACATTTTAGAAACTACCTATCACATATTTCATGGTAATATTAGGTACTTAAAACTAACTCAAAGTGTGTTAGTTCAACGTTAATCCTATTTTTTTTCTTTTAATATCATCCAACATTAAGAAAGAAATATATGTATCAATGCTCGTGCAGAGGTTTACACACAGAACAATTTAACTGGGATAAAACAAACTGTACGTCAAATATCAGTGAAAGATCAATCTTGAGAAGTATAATTTTTTTTCTCATGACCAATCAAGAAAATTGATAGTTAGAAATTGTAACCTGCAAATTATATAAATGAAATGCCTTCTAGTTTTGGTCACTCATTAATAATTGTGAAAATGTATTTTTTTTTTAGCAGCATATCTAATCTTATCTTAATAGAAAATTAATCCCCTCTTTCATACTTCTATATAGTTTTTATCTATCAGTAGGAATGAAATTTACTATTCTGCTGAGAATTTTCCTCTTGTTCAGACTCTGAAATCTTTCTACATTTAAATTTTCTTGAGGTTGTGTACTATTTAACCAAAATGATAAATAAATAAATAAATAAATAAATAAATGAGTGGGGGGAGGGGTGCGTGTGTGTGTGAGAATCTGCCTTTCCTTTTATTTTAATAGAAAACTGTCATGAGATCATTAGGATTTGTTAAAAGTGTAAAGAAAGGATTAAGAAGAAGAAGAATGTTTGTTAGAAGTTCATTCAAAAAGAAAAGGCAGAGTTTCTTCACACCACTTCACTCAGCATATACTATAATAAATAAGTCACAGGTAAATGAGTTTACATGGTCTGAATTAAGTCTTTCAAATAAAAGTCTTTCATATATATGTATGCCTGCACCTCATTACTTCATGCAGGAGCTTTACTCCTCCTTATTTCAGCATTATGAGACACAACACTGCCACTTCCACCGCATACGCATTCTTTATGTCCATCTGCTGTTCTTGTGCAGTGTCAATATCTAATACGATTATATAAAAATATTCTGACACTATATTATTGTAAATCCATGAGGAAAATAATAATTTGATTTTGTCCTCGAGTGGAGATCAAAATGATTTTAAGTGTGCAGAATATACTGCTGTCTTACTGCAAGTCTTTGAAAAGGTCAAATCTTCAAACTGCAGTCCACTACATGCGCAGCAAGCAACACAATCTCATATGTTTTTTGCAAACTCTTCCACTGTAAATTAAGTCACATAAACATTACTTTCACATTTGTTCAGCTAACAAGGACACCACGACTTTCAAACCTAAGACTATTAAAGCATTACTAAAAATTATTTAAGCTACCCAACACAGCTACGAAGACTTTTGATTATGTAAAAACTATTACTGTCATTAGAAAAAGTGAAGGTCATGCATTGTTTTAAGTAACACTACTCTATTTACCAGCCTTTTTAGCATCTTTTATCTTTACTTAACATTAACAGTAGAAGATCTACATAAGGACAATCCTGTACAGACTAAAGGAATTTAAGGATATTTATAGAAATAAAAAGCAACAGCCATACACAGAAAACTCAAGAGTTTCCAATGAATAATAGAAGAGTGACCCTTCAAAAGAAGTACTGCAAACCTAGGAATTAGCAATGTTGCAGATGCTGCTATAACACTTAGAAGTTCGAGACTGATAGCAGAGAATTAGATTCTCTCAATTCCAAAGTAAATCGAGCACACTTTCTGTTTGATGTTCAAGTACCCATAGATTTACAAGTTCTTCCCACTACAGAGGAAAGGGATTTAGTACAAGCCCTGTACAGGAGAGAAGTCGCAGAAAGCTGTAACTATAATTGTATGCAGGTACCAAAAAAATACTACTGGACATTACTACCAGATAGTGAAAAAAATCTTTCCAAAAGCAATGAGGTCTTTCATATTAAACACCATTCAAAAAGAACAATAAAAACACATAATGAGTACGGAGTAGTACAACTCTTGGCTATCAATCTCTGCTCGCCAAAGTCATCTGTGCCAGCATCTGTGATTCATATGATGCACTTGGTAACACTTTCAGAACATGACGTTGTTTTTTTCATTGGCCAAATGCAGGTAAGACACAACTCTGCCCACAAATACGCATCTGCAGCCGACAGACAGCTGACCAGTTACAGAATAAAACACAGTTAAGCAAGGTAACCAAAGCTTTACTGGTAATAACTTTCATTACAGGAGCTTATTATAATATATATAATATGTATATTATAAAAATACACAGTTCTAGAAACCCACTAGACATTTGCAACTTTTATTCAAAAGGACATATACGGGGTGGGATGTATGCTATTCGCATTCTGTTTTTTCCTCTACTCTGTAACCTCATGACATTCACAGTTTATAATGGAATTGAACAACCTGGCTTGTAGAGTACTAGGTGATTGTATTTCTAAAACAGGAGAGAAAGGATGGGTGGTAGACATCAATTCCTGACTGAGCTACATATCAGTCCTTAGTGCTGAGGATATACTACATAAAAACAGACATACAGCAGAGTACGGAGATTAAAACTATTTTTTCAGTTTCATCACGATCCATCTTATACCGAAAAAAAAAAGTATAGAAAAACTCCATAAACATAACCTGAGATGGCCTCCCACGCATTTAAAAAACATAATCAGTTACCAACAGTTTTGCGTAGTAGTGAAATGCCTTCTGATGCAATTTGAAAATACTAGAAACCTATTTTATCAAACCATACAATGTCTGACACATCCACATTTGTAATTATTTTCTTAAGAAAAAAAGGAAAAAGAACAGAGAATCTTGTATTTTGTATTATCTTTTGCATCAAAAGTTTTTATTTCAAAGATGGACGAATGCAATTTTGTACACATATAATGCATATGATGAGTAAATACAAATATATTGTATTATATAATTTATATACATATATATATATATATATATATATAATTTATGGCTAGAAAGGGCTACAAAACATGCATTTTGGGAAATGGAATTTAAGAGAAAAAGCAATATAATTCTACACATCCAGCTGGCTTATGAAATGTTACGTGGGTGGTTTATAAAGCATCCTAGCTGAGCTACATGTATTTAATCCTCATTTTACATGAAAAGTATTAATAAAAACACTAGGAAAATGTTATAAGCACGTTTACATGATTGCCCCAAATATATATATTTTAAGTTCACTGTTAACTCAACCACATTTATTAGCTGTTTTAGATGTTTATACATATGGTCTTCAACAACATCATCTGTATTAGACTATTCAAATCACTGTCCTATGTTATTCAGGTTGCTGTTATTATACCCTGGAAACCCACTGCATACAGAGGATAATACTGGAATAAAGAAAAATGCATTGAGTTTACTACAGTAGCTTTCAGTTGTCTCCAACTTGCACATAAGCCAAAACTGATATGTTTCATTTTAAACTGACACAATGACCAATTGAAATTGCTTATTTCACACTCACTGATTTGTGATAAAAGTTTAGGATGGAATAGTTTGGTCGGAAGGGACCTCTGAAGACCATCGAGTCCAACTGCCCGACCTCTTCAGGGCTAACCAAAAGCTAAAGCACGTTAATGAGGGCACTGTCCAAATGCCTCTCTCACAAACGCAAACAACCAATAGTTCTGGAGGATTACAACTTTGTTACAACAAGGAAAAAAAACACTTTGGAAACAGGAAGAAAAAAAAGTAAGTAATGAGCTTTTAACTATTCCAGCATAAGACCAGGGAAGCAGGGCAAAAGCAAAACAACAACGAGAAGCCCTAGCCCTAATACTGGAAAGGAACTCCACGAGGGAAGCAGAACCTATTAAGATTTAGAGACTCCGCACAGAGCAGGTATATCTTCCCACTGGTGACAGCCTGCGCTCATGGAAACCTCGCACAACTGCAGACTCATCAGCACCACACAAAACAAAGCCAAGAAGCACCGGCAGTCAGATTGACCGTCATGCCTCTAACAGTCCTCCTCCCTCCAGGATACAACTCTGAGAGAAGCTGACACACAGCCCACAGACAGGTCAAAGGCTGGCAGGACATGACCCAGCATTCATACACCACGTCATGCCTTCTGAGGGCCCACTGGCCGTTCTTCACACAGTATGGACATGCTACAAGAACAGTGACTTGCTTTTTCACTTTTTTGTTTTAGTATCATGTCTGTGAACCACATTAGAGCTTAAATTCATTATTTTTAAAATGAGCAACTAGACCCAACTGTCATTTTTGTCCTAATGTGGCTATGAATAAAACAATGTGTTGCTGAAAATACATCTGACCCGGCCCTCACCCAATAAATTTAGCTTTGAATTACTCTAGCCTGTACTAGGTACATCTAAATTATCATTGTATCTGAATGACAGCAGCGTACAACAAGAACAGAGCGCAATTTTGTTAAAAACAGCCAAATGAGCTCAGTTTGAGAACATCTACCTCAGTGCCAATAGCCACTACTTTTTACCATTGACTGTCCAGTATTTAATGCACAAAACCAAACTAGAAATAGGACTCAAACCTGGATTTGAGACAGTCTTATGCAGTTGAGCATCCTAATTATCAGACTTTAGTCACAGGTTCTCTCAGTAGTGCATAAGCTGGTATGAACTATTTTTAGCAGAAGAAAAGTAGAAGGGTCCTTCCTACCATCACGTCGCGTGTATACAATTGCACGTACATTGCTGTGTGTCCTGGCGTGTAGAAATTCTTTCCCCAAATGGGAAATAGACTTCAATCTTTTCTTTTAAAGGACAGAATTTCTGTGGGAGATGCTGGTCTCCCCCTTCACTTTTCTGCTTAGTACTCCCACTTTCCCCTCTGCCTCCGATGCTTCCAGTGACAGTCACACCCAGACTAAGAGGCTTAAGGTCTCTGACCTACTTTTTGGTATTCTACAAGGCTGGTCCCTCACCGTCTGCTCTCCTGGTTTTCTTCCTCACCTGTGGCTGTCCAACGATACTGGACATGGCCTGAAGAGGTAATCCATTGCTGTAACACATGTCCAAATTGAAATATACTGAAAAACAAGCTATTACGCTAACAGAATGTTCTTCTTATTAGATTTGTGAAGTGTGAAAGAACTTACATAGCTTACCATAAGCCTGAGGCTGCAGATGAATTAGCATCACTAAGTATTCCAACTGAAAGGAGGTTATTTTGAGTTAATGATGATGGAGGTCTCTCCTCAATGAGTACAACCGACACCCCGTGGCAATTATCTAACAACAAACACTCAGGCAAAGAGGACTGGCTGCAGTGACATGTATCCATGGAAGAAAGAATTTACTCACATATACCTAAACTTTGATCTTTCTCACACCCTAAAATCTGAAGAAAATTTTAACTGGTAAAGCCAAAACAGAATAAAATTCCCAAACCAACAGTAATACTACTATTTTTTTCTTGACTAATCTTATATTAAAATTGAAGTCAAAATAAGAAGTGATGGATCATTTAAAGCTTTAATAAGAAATAATTAGTGCCTGCATTCAGAACAGACCTGAAGTTTACAGAAGTAAAAACAAACTTCCACTTCCATCATTCCTAAAAACTAAGAACAAGAAAGAAAAAGGGCAGCTGAAAAAAGAAAAAAAGAAAAAGAAAATCAAATATTTTAGTGTAAAAGAGAGGGGATGATGTACTTCAGTATAATAAAAAAATTCAAGAGACAATATATAGTAAATGTGGTTGTGTTTAATCTGGATAAACGTGTACAAATCTCAGTGCTTCCAATCTCGGTATCAGAATATTTTTAATTAAGCACAGAGTTTTTATAGTAAGAGAGGTGAATACACAAACAGTAAGCCCAGGACCCTGCCGTGGAGGACAACATACTGGGCCAGCATTGATAAACTGATAAACTGGGCAGGATGGAAAAATGGTCTGATGAGAACCTCTTGAAATTCAACAGAGGAATCCGGGGTGGACTAACCCCACGCAACAGTCAGTACTGGTGGCTCACTGCCTAGGGAGCAGCTTTACAGAAAAAAGATGTGGGGTCCTGGTGGACAACTTGAACAGAAGTGTGCCTTGGCAGGAAAGGAGGCCAACCACACCTTGGGCTGCATCTACAAGAGCGTAGCCAGCAAGCCCAGAAAGCGTTTCTTCTCTGCCTGGCACCTGGGGGTCTGCATCTGCACTACGTTGAGTTTCGTGCTACCCAATACACTGACATACTTTTATCAAGTCCAGAGGAGGACCACCAAATTCGTCATGGGGCTGAAGCATATGATGTACAAGGAGAGACAGAAGATTGCATTCACTTGTCCTTAAAAGAAGGGGAAACTGGATGGAAAAAACACCGTTTCAAAACAGTTTCTGGCAAATGTATGCAGTGAAATCTACATTCATTAAAAATTTGGTGGATGTTTACCACCAAGTTATCTAGAAACAGTTCAATTCTGTGGTATCCACCCAAAGGTTCTCCAATATTAAGAAAACATTTTCACTGTATCTGACTTAGATTTGCCTTTTTCTTTCTATTCAGCACATCTTCCTTGGAACAAAAACAGCATTTAAAATCATTTGATAAATTATCATCAGAATAACAAAAAATTAAAAAGCAGGTGTTCTCTAAAGCAAGAAAATCTCACTTTTATGAAAAAATGTACGCTATTAAGTGGCATAGCAATTATGAAAAAGGAAAAAAAAACAAAAAGAATTCAAAAGTAAATATGGCAAGTGCCTCAGAGTTCCTACAGAATATTATTAAGTGTTTCCTTGAGCTCTGCAATGAAAGAGAGAAATGGAGCATTCCTAGGAACCCTCAAGCTCATTTCTACCTTCTACCACCAAAAATTTTTCATTTATGGAAATACCAAGTATAACATTATGCTGGCGATCAATCTTTTTTGAAAACTGTCTATGTATTAAGGACTATCAATAGAACCTGTTTTAGCATTTTAGCTATTAGTCTGGAAGATCCATTCTTTGGGCTCCAAAAAAACAAGTGAGGTATGCAGCCTTCCCTACACTGCCCCAAACTAACATAGAAGCCTCCTGACCCATCCTGGAAAAAGACAGTAAAAAACAAATTACAGAAACACTGACTATTCTTCACATCTCATTTCTCCTCTCTAGAAAGTTCTGTTTTCAAAGTGTTCCCTTCCACATTTTTTCCCTCCAAAATAACCAGAAGATATGGGTGTACCACAGGGAATGAGTTTTATTGCAATAAATAAATAATTTAAAAAATTCTCTTAATACTAGAAAATTCAGCTTGAATTAGTAAGAGACAAAACGCATCTCTTCTTCTCATAGATCTGCCCCATTCCTGTTTCCATCTTTAGAGTAAGAGTCCTCTGAACAAGTGTGATGTTCAGTGTATAATGGACTTTTTCCTCTCTTGTTGGTTTTCAGTTAGGATAGTATCATTCAGATAGAAAAACACTAATGTGCTTTACTGGAAACTAATGATGCGTACAGCTGAAAGATATTCAAGGTTCACAGTGTTTATGCTGGAATTTAATTCTGTGGACAGATTATCTAAGTTTAAGAGAAAAATTAAACATTCATCAGCATCTTACTTGAAATATTAGCATTTTATTAGGTAAAAGTTTCTACAGTGCACGTCAACTCAGTATTTTTCAGTGTACTTGCTGATAGCATCTGTTTTAGAGCAGATATTACACCATTGTTAATTCCATATATGCTACCCAAATTAACTGATCTCAGCTGCAATAACATACAGATCTTTTTCTCTTCTAAAATTTCTGCATTTCCTTAGTCCCTGCTCCATGTCTTCTATTTCCTCCCATTCTCTACCTACTTATGCAAGTTACTGCAGCTGCAATAAAGGACAGATCTGGATCAAAGCTCTGGATGCTCATCCAGCCATATCTCCCAACAGAAAACTAAGAAATTCATTAGCTTTGCCCCTTCACAAGATGCATGTGGTCATCTCCATTTTCAGATGTGTTTTGCAAAGTGGCTATTTATGGATAAAGAAGTTAGTATCAAATACCACACGGCATGTACAGCAACTAGTGCAATTCCATGAAATATGGAGTACTGTCAGAACTGCCTATCCAAAAACATTAAAGAACTAAGAAAAATGCAATTTTTTTCTGCCTTATACAACTAAATTCTGAAATTAGCTTATTACAGTTAGTTTCATGCTGTCAAATTTTATTTACTGTAGCTAGAAAACACAATTGCTGCTACTTTTATATACATATACAGCTGGTCTGAAAATAATGAAGGGGATAACCCTTCCATCCTGAATGGGTAGTTTGGGAACTAAAGAGTGGGCAACTGTGGCAGCTCTGATTAATATCTGTAGTCCAAGCAAGAATGCTAACAACAGCCCTCTAGGAAGCACAACTCCCAGTGATGATATTTCACTAAAATCAAACTAATAGTCACTTTTTTTTTTAAACCTCTTTACCTTTTAAACCTCTTCCTAACATTAAAGCTACATTTAAGTATTGCTCACAATTCCTGTTGTTTTTGCTGTTGTTGTAACTGTATGCACTGGTTTTGGCTGGGATAGAGTTAATTTTCCTTGTAGCAGCCTGTATGGTGCTGTGTTTTGGATTTGTGACCAAAACAGTGCTGATAACACACTGATATTTTAGTTGTTGCAGAGCAGCGCTTGCACAGAGCCAAGGATGTTTCAGCTCCTCGTGCTGCCCTGCCAGCAAGGAGGCTGGGGGTGCACCAGGAGCTGGAGGGGACACAGCCAGGACAGCTGGCCCAGGCTGGCCACAGGGATGTCCCACGCCATGTGGCCTCGTGCTCAGCAATAAAAGCCAGGGTAAAGGAGGAGGAAGAGGGGGATGTTTGGAGTGATGGCATTTGTCTTCCCAAGGAACCATTCTCCATGATGAGCCCTGCTTTCCTGGGAGTGGATGAACACCTGCCTGCTGATGGGAAGCAGTGAAGGAATTCCTCATTTTGCTTTGCTTGCGCACGGCTTTTGCTTCACCTACTAAACTGTCCTTATCTCAACCCACGAGTTCTCGCACTTTTACCTTTCCCATTCTCTCCCCCATCCCACCGAAGGGGAGTGAACGAGCGGCTGGGTGGGGCTCAGCTGCCCACTGAGGTTAAACCACAACACTTCGTTCATAAAAATAATAGATTATACTTCAAGTTTTGTTACTCTTTCCATAATTTTATTCCATACCAGAGCAATTTAATTTCATTAAACATAATTTAATGAATCCTAGAAAATACAGTGATTAATCATTGTGACAGAGTTATCAATAATCACATAGAAATGTTAAAAAATTTATCATGGGGAGAAAGCCAGAATAAGTAATGTAGTCAAACCATGATAATGGCAATGGTAAAATACTTTCTAATCTATTCCTATTCAGGAGGTTGTTGAAACAGCAGCTACAAAACATCACCATATCTGGATAACTTGCAGTGAGAACATTTAAAAGAAATTGTGAAGGACTTCTCCTGACACTTAACATTGCTCTTCAACATCAATTGGGATACTAGGAAGTTGCATAGGATGGCAGAACACTAACATTCGAAAAAAATAAATTACAGACCAAAAATAATTACAGACCTGTCTACCATATCATTCCAAGGCAAAACAATGAACGCAGAACTCCGATAAAAATTACAATAAACTGACATTAAATCAGCAGATTAATCAGATCTCTTCTAATTTTTTATTTGGAGGTTTAATTAAAGTAATTTAGACTTTTGTAGGATGTCTACATGATAGTATAATAGATTAAGTGAGAAACTAAAATAATTCAGAGTCAGTTTCTTAATAAAAATTAAGGTGATAACTTTTTTTTTGTTGTTCTATTTTGAACCTTATTCAACTAGAGTGGGAATTCCAAAGGAAAATAGTCAGTGAGTGGGTGAGTTTCTGGAGTGGTCACAGACAGATAAATTCTAAGCCTTACAACTATTTAAAATCACTAAGACTACCCTACCACTAATCACTAAGATTTGAGAGAGTGATGTGCTCCTCAGTGATTTCTCTTAAGTTTTTCATCTCATTTAATATTATGATTAAGGAAGTTATTATGCAAAGACAATGCAAAATTTCATCAAGATTCAATCTTCACAAAACATAGATTTTTTTTTTTTTTTTTTAAACAACTCAGTTTTTAAGTGTAACTCAGAAAATGCTAAAATTTGCTTCTGATTTCTAANTCTGGATGCTCATCCAGCCATATCTCCCAACAGAAAACTAAGAAATTCATTAGCTTTGCCCCTTCACAAGATGCATGTGGTCATCTCCATTTTCAGATGTGTTTTGCAAAGTGGCTATTTATGGATAAAGAAGTTAGTATCAAATACCACACGGCATGTACAGCAACTAGTGCAATTCCATGAAATATGGAGTACTGTCAGAACTGCCTATCCAAAAACATTAAAGAACTAAGAAAAATGCAATTTTTTTCTGCCTTATGCAACTAAATTCTGAAATTAGCTTATTACAGTTAGTTTCATGCTGTCAAATTTTATTTACTGTAGCTAGAAAACACAATTGCTGCTACTTTTATATACATATACAGCTGGTCTGAAAATAATGAAGGGGATAACCCTTCCATCCTGAATGGGTAGTTTGGGAACTAAAGAGTGGGCAACTGTGGCAGCTCTGATTAATATCTGTAGTCCAAGCAAGAATGCTAACAACAGCCCTCTAGGAAGCACAACTCCCAGTGATGATATTTCACTAAAATCAAACTAATAGTCACTTTTTTTTTTAAACCTCTTTACCTTTTAAACCTCTTCCTAACATTAAAGCTACATTTAAGTATTGCTCACAATTCCTGTTGTTTTTGCTGTTGTTGTAACTGTATGCACTGGTTTTGGCTGGGATAGAGTTAATTTTCCTTGTAGCAGCCTGTATGGTGCTGTGTTTTGGATTTGTGACCAAAACAGTGCTGATAACACACTGATATTTTAGTTGTTGCAGAGCAGCGCTTGCACAGAGCCAAGGATGTTTCAGCTCCTCGTGCTGCCCTGCCAGCGAGGAGGCTGGGGGTGCACCAGGAGCTGGAGGGGACACAGCCAGGACAGCTGGCCCAGGCTGGCCACAGGGATGTCCCACGCCATGTGGCCTCGTGCTCAGCAATAAAAGCCAGGGTAAAGGAGGAGGAAGAGGGGGATGTTTGGAGTGATGGCGTTTGTCTTCCCAAGGAACCATTCTCCATGATGAGCCCTGCTTTCCTGGGAGTGGATGAACACCTGCCTGCTGATGGGAAGCAGTGAAGGAATTCCTCATTTTGCTTTGCTTGCGCACGGCTTTTGCTTCACCTACTAAACTGTCCTTATCTCAACCCATGAGTTCTCGCACTTTTACCTTTCCCATTCTCTCCCCCATCCCACCGAAGGGGAGTGAACGAGCGGCTGGGTGGGGCTCAGCTGCCCACTGAGGTTAAACCACAACACTTCGTTCATAAAAATAATAGATTATACTTCAAGTTTTGTTACTCTTTCCATAATTTTATTCCATACCAGAGCAATTTAATTTCATTAAACATAATTTAATGAATCCTAGAAAATACAGTGATTAATCATTGTGACAGAGTTATCAATAATCACATAGAAATGTTAAAAAATTTATCATGGGGAGAAAGCCAGAATAAGTAATGTAGTCAAACCATGATAATGGCAATGGTAAAATACTTTCTAATCTATTCCTATTCAGGAGGTTGTTGAAACAGCAGCTACAAAACATCACCATATCTGGATAACTTGCAGTGAGAACATTTAAAAGAAATTGTGAAGGACTTCTCCTGACACTTAACATTGCTCTTCAACATCAATTGGGATACTAGGAAGTTGCATAGGATGGCAGAACACTAACATTTGAAAAAAATAAATTACAGACCAAAAATAATTACAGACCTGTCTACCATATCATTCCAAGGCAAAACAATGAACGCAGAACTCCGATAAAAATTACAATAAACTGACATTAAATCAGCAGATTAATCAGATCTCTTCTAATTTTTTATTTGGAGGTTTAATTAAAGTAATTTAGACTTTTGTAGGATGTCTACATGATAGTATAATAGATTAAGTGAGAAACTAAAATAATTCAGAGTCAGTTTCTTAATAAAAATTAAGGTGATAATTTTTTTGTTGTTCTATTTTGTACCTTATTCAACTAGAGTGGGAATTCCAAAGGAAAATAGTCAGTGAGTGGGTGAGTTTCTGGAGTGGTCACAGACAGATAAATTCTAAGCCTTACAACTATTTAAAATCACTAAGACTACCCTACCACTAATCACTAAGATTTGAGAGAGTGATGTGCTCCTCAGTGATTTCTCTTAAGTTTTTCATCTCATTTAATATTATGATTAAGGAAGTTATTATGCAAAGACAATGCAAAATTTCATCAAGATTCAATCTTCACAAAACATAGATTTTTTTTTTTTTTTTTTTTAAACAACTCAGATTTTAAGTGTAACTCAGAAAATGCTAAAATGTGCTTCTGATTTCTAAGGCTTATATTTTGTTATTCATTTCAGTAGCCTCTTCCATAAAGGTATCAAAACCCAACAGCTATTTCCAAAGTTATGACTCATTTTCCATTTTTTATGTTCATATTACCAAATCTTACAACTAATTCTAAGTTTACAACTACCTACTATATTTCAAAAACAATTTACAACTCCATTCATTTAAACACATTTTTCTCCACAAACTAAAACACCATACTGTGAATGAAAAGAACGCAATTATTAGTCAATCAATTCATACCTTTGACTTAATCTCATTTTCACCCTCTGTACAAAACCCGTGAAGATCTATGAAAAACCAACCATTCTTTTAGCCAGTGTTTCTCAAACATGCTGCTGTTTACAAGTGTATTTTTTCTTTGCAATTCGAAGCATAGTGGTTTGTAATTTAGCTTGTGTTCTCTTTCAAATTGAACTGGTACTCAGAAATCCTCAGTGCTCCTGAGGTTTACTTAGTTTGGACTTATTGTCTATAAACAATTTGAAGTGGGGCAAGGGAATAACAGAGAAGATGATAATCTCCCTCCATCATTCTTCCAAAACAAAAAAGGATTGTGGAAGAAGAATTAGCCTTTATTTTTCTATTCTATGCTGTTAGGGCATGCCAACACAATATAGATATTTCTACTGAGGCTCCTATGTCACTGAATTATAGAACTGATCCCGTTTCTGCTGATAAGAAAAAAAAAAGTCTAGTGTGAGGCTATAATCATACAAGAATTGTCATTAGGTATGTCTTAACTGGCAAGAACTATATAATTTGACACATATTGGATATGCAGGCATATCATGCACGTGCTTGTATTATATATATGCTTCTATCTACATATACTGATGTTATATTAACAGGGTAAAAAGATCAGAGATACAGTGGAAAGAGTTAATGTTTAAAATTCACTTTATTTGACGAATTAACTAACTTATTATCTACCAAGTGTAAGCCATGAGATTTTGAATTCTCTTGCTATCAAGTTACCTTGAAGCAGGTCAATTTCTTAAACCACTTAGTCTATATGAATAGACTAAGATTCATTTCAGAAACCTACTGGACTTTATTAAAAATTAAAAAACGGGTAGACTGCAAACTTCAGGAACAAAATATGTACCTTTAAAATTTTTCTAGTTACAGAATGTCTTGCTATGTGGACAGAAGCAGTATGGTATATCCCTACCTGAATTTTAAGCAAACAGTAACAAGAATCAACTGAACAGCAGAGTATCAACCACTAGGAATCAGCTTCCCCTCCTCCCACTCCCCTATTCTTTGTTTTCCATTTATGACCTATGAAGCCTGCAGCTTCTAGGAACAGAAAGAGCCATTAAGAGCATCTTATTTTATCAGATGCATAAAAATCTGCCCTTCATCTTTTCCGTCTTCCCTTTCCACCTTTTTCAATTTCATCTGTAGAACAGAACAAAAGCAAGCAATGTTTTTCTTAATACCTTTACATCAATCAGTAACAAACAGCTTCTGAACTCTACTTTTTGGCATTATGTCTGGTTTTTACACCTTCAGTAGTCTCCAAGACTGTGCTATGTATAAAGGCTTAAAAGTATTAAAGCCTTCAGTCTGTGCTGCAGTCTTATACTCGTGTTATAAAGCACCTTTTCCTCCCCGAGTTGCAACACAAGTATAATAAAGCCCAAGAAAAAACGGCCTCTGCAACCAGCTGTTGCAGTTTTAATTTTTTTTTTTTTTTCCTCCCCACCCACAGTCTGAGAATACACTGTGGCAATAGCACTGAACTCATTCAGCCCAGAAACATATTATGCAAGCAACTTCCACCTTCTCTTATTTGCTCTGGTAATTTGACAGAAATGTTTTCTTCTGGAAAATCTTTATTATTATTTTATTTTTATTACACGATTATTCTTGACAAAGGTTAGTGAGTTGAAAGGAAAATGCAAAATAACTTTCACATCTTCCTATGTAGATACTGGCTATACACTTTCAGAATATAACTTAAATGATAAACAATTAAGGCAGAGTACAAACTAGAACTTTAACAGACAAGGACCACCTTGACATCTTGGCTACCACTAATAATGTGTTATTATGTACAAGACGTATACATTCAGGACATATACATTCCTCACGAGACCCAAAATACCTACCAGTCAAGAATTTTTTCCTTAGAATCACAGAGTGGTTGATGCTGGAAGGGACCTCTGGAGGTCATCTGGTCCAACCTCCTTGCTCAAGCAGGGCCACCTACAGCAGGTTGCCCAGGTATTTGTTTCTTTTTCTTTAATACCAATAGTTGTTATTTATTTATACATATATATTTTTCCTCTGCAGTGTCACAAGGCAAGATTCTGTACCTCTGAAGAGGTAATCACCTGCCTGGCCTTAAGAACTGTATTACACAGTCTCCCAGGCTTCCATGGGAGCCTGCAAAACTGCCAGACCACAAACCCTAACCAATTGGTTTGTCCCAAACTCAGCGACTTTACCAAAACAGTAAAACTGGAACATTTTTCTCAGTCAAGTCAATATTTCCATAGCCTCCCTCTTTCCAAAATAAATGAAGGGTCAAATTCTTCCATTAGTTTTGCCATGCTGCAGTCAACACATCTGATGTGCACATTTCCAACTGGCGCAGGCAGTAAAATCGCTGCCTAGGTAGTTATCTGAGTCGTGAAGTTCTGTGTTTGTAATTAAAACCTAAAAAATTAAACCCTGCCACTGTGCACTGAAGTGGTAAATTCCCCCAAAGAATTGTATTTGTCTTCCTCATCTCCAATCAGAAAATAATCTCTTCAATTACTGTAATAATCTTATGTGGCATGCAAAGATTAAGTTTTGTTTCTTTTAAAGGAATAGAAAGGAGAAAGGATTACAATACTGCCAAATAATTCTTAGCGCAAAATAGAATCACCTTAACTTCAGGGGGAGGGATGCTTTTTGTGTAGATGACACTACTCAGCATACCGTATCTTCCAATTGACGTATGTTTCAGACCAGACATTTTGGTAGACTTGAGCTCAATCAGACCATTTGCAACAAAAGAATACGTGTAATTCAGTATGAACACATTTTCACTTAAGCAGATTTATCATCTTCATTACCCAGTGAGGTCTCCCAAGACTCTTCTGTCCTTCGGGTATCATGAGACACCTCGAACTGAAATAACATCCTGCTGAAAATCCATCTCAACACGAAATCTAAAATCCACACCTACTACTGTATATGCAGAAAAATTGTCTCAGCAGTGTGACAGCTTGATTTTCAGAGGAACATTCATAATTACAAACATTTTGCCCTGATTTCGGAACAGTTGACTACTTTCTTCCCCTCCCCCCCCCCCTAACATTTTACAAACATTCTTCACTTCTTACTGACATTGGTTAGCTTTTGTTTACTTAAGATCGTTTAGCTTTTTTCATTTCTAGTTGTGTTTTTGTGTGTGGCATGTGTGTGGTTGACAGCTTCACACTACTTCCATAATGCAAGTCCTATGACCCCTGCAACATTATTCTTATTTTTGTGAATGTTGCTAACGTAACATCAAAATTCAGTATCACACCCTGAAACATCATTTGAAACATGATTTGCGGCATAACGTGATTATTATGCCACAATTATTCTCCAATACACAATGACTGGTAATACAGCCTACGAAATTATGAGTATTTTTCAATAAAAATATACATTTCCACATTATTTTAATATAAAAAGGGTGATACCATATCTACTACAAAGGAACACCTGCATTCCATTAAAAAAATGGTCGTTTCTAACACCAACAACACATCCCAGTCAACGTGCAAAAACTGTTTTAAAAATATTAGGTTGAATTTCAGTGATAAGGAAGAAATGTAACCTCTTACTGGCAACACCTTTCTCAGAGCAGATTNTTTTTCGGCGCAGATTTTTTTTTTTTTTTTTTTTTAAACACAATAGATAACTCTTTCAGGTACTGCAAGTCCAATTCTTTTCTCTCAGTTATAATGATTTCAATAAGTGTTTGTAGGCAATAAGTGTCTGTAGTACTAACTGCATAGTATCTTATGTAAAGATAACAGTTAACCTAGGACATCACAACTGCTCCAAATACTAGCTGCAGCAAGCTAATCCAGTATTTCTACGCAGCACAGCAATTCTATCCACCCATATAAAATATTAATCCAGAATTATTACTTCTTTGTAAAATGTTTTAAACATTAATTTTAAAAATTAAAAAAATTTACATCTCAAGAGCAGTTTTACTGATCAGATTACATATCTTTCACATTCACAATGGCAAAGATGGACTCAAATTTCTCTCAACAAACCTCAGTTCTGACATAAAATGAAAGGACTTTTAATTATTTATATGTTTCTGATCTCAGTAATAAGTATTTAATCAAAAATGTAATTTCTCTATGAAGAAAAAATGGGATGCATCAGATTATGACCGAGGTGGGCTAACACCCTTCGCCAAAGATAACATGTGCCCAGCGTTGGCTGTTGGAGCGTACAGGGGCACCCCAGCAGCAGGACAGCTGGCATACATTTTGTGCAGGAGGCAGGGGGGCCGGCCGCGCCTGCTACAAAGAAGTGATGCCTTACGTTCAGGAGAGACTCCCCCTGCGAGTGACGCTCGCTCATCTTCTGTCCTGGTCGGTGGGCTTGCTCACAGGACTAGGAGGTTAGCCACGTCAGGGACTGCTGAGGCGCATCCATTTCTAAGAGCGCTGCCCTTCGATGCTTATTCACCTGGGCGCTGACAGCACTGCCAGGGGAAACCTTGCGGGTTTCACAAGCTCTGAGCACGTGGTCGAAGAACTTGGGGGCCCAGACAGCAGCCCCCCTCATCCTGTGGCCAAGGGGAAAGGCTCAGAAAGGAGCGCAAGTTTCCTTCAGATCAGCACACTACAATAGCCATCTAAAGGAAGGGGACACCACCACCTTTGCATCCACTTTTCCTCATACCATCAACCAACGATACCTGCAGTCTACTACTGGTAGCTAAATTCTCTAGAAAAAAAAAATCTAATTTTATTTAATGTTACCTGGAAATTTCTCATTAACATTCCTGATGGATGAGGCTAAATATTTAAGAGGGACTACATCACATTCAAAAAATGTCAGATTCAGATAGCTGATTCAGGGGAAAAAAAGAAAAGATGGCAGTAGATAGGAATTAGAACATCCAGTTTCTACCTGCCTTGCATGTTCTTAGACTCATAAGACCTGCTTCTTTCATACAGACAGCTGTGCAAGGTCACTTTACTCAATCTGAATTTTATGTGTTTAGAAAGAATCAAAAGCAATTCATTCCCGTAAGCTACATGCTAATTATTAATATCAACATTCAGACCAACAAATAGGCAAAGTACAAATGTTCACCCCAAATAAAACAGACCTGAATTTAGTCTTTTTTTTTTAAAAAATAATAAACTAATGGAATATATTTCACAATAGAGCTCATGCAGTAGCAGATTGATTTAGAAGAAATCTAAAAATTTGTTATAGATGTGATTTATGAGTGTAATAAATTATCATAGACATTGAGTTACAGTTATTTTTTCCTCATTTCTCTAGTATTAGCCAAAATTTTAAAGAATACACTCTTCAGTATTTCAGCTCATCTGAACCTGAGATCATGCCCCCAGGTAAGAAGTGTCATCTATCTAAATCTCACATCTGCATTTTTAAATATGAGTCAGCTCCCCAAAGAAGCATCAAAGGGAATGCAAAACATGTTTTGTATATTTTAAGAACATTATTACAGTTGATGTTTTATAGCAACACGAAATAAAAAAGTAATGAACTTCCTGAATTTCACATCTTAGAGTTAGCTGCAGTGAAAAGGTGCAACTCATCTCCACAATTTATTTTTAAACTACTGTCAAAACTGACTGCAGACTGAATGCAACTATTTCCTTTGACATTTGCTTGATACACAAAATTGCATTTTAGGATATTAAATTCAAAGAGCATATTTCTGTCACTGAAATTATGTCTTCCAATAGGACTTTGCTTTTTGCTGAGAAAGTATCTGAAAGAATGATTTATCATGGTTCTGTGAAAGCCATGTAAGCCTTTTGCTGATTCCATCACAAATCTTTTAATTTGGAAAAAACAAAACAAAACAGAAAGTTCAGCATATCTTGAATATATAGCTCACTTAAGGAAAGTAAAAACAGAGCAGAACCCTTAAGAAACAATATATATATTTTTTCCTTTTTCTTTTTTTTTTCTTTTTTTTACATTTTAAGCTGTAAGGGTCCACAGCAAAAGTTGTAACATCCAGATAATAAGAAGTTCTGCAAGAAGGCTGCATAAAGCCATGACATTTTAAAAATAAATACTTGTTCTGAACATATGGACGGAACCTTAAAGTATACAAGTTATCTGAGGAATTAAAATTTTCCTAAATATATTTGACTAGTTAAACTTATTTCTGTTCCTGTTCTTTCTCAGCTACTACATGCATTCTGATTTAAATCATTGCCATGTTATGTTAACTAATTACACTACACAGACAGTGAAATGTAAAGTTTTTTTTTTTTTTTTAATTGCTTTTTAGAAGGAAAGTAAACCAGTACTTCTGTATTTGGACCTCCTACTCCATAGAGATAGAATGTAAGGGTGTCTCTTCAGCAACATCTAACAAAGTGGGACAGGCAGGGAACTCCTGATAGATGCTACACCCATCCCACCAATGCATAGAAAAATAGATGTAAAGAGAAAGAAGCAAGACTTTTCTGGATCATCCCATCAGTGAGAAACTGGAGCAAGCAGATTTTCTCATAGCTTGCAAGACAATGTCTTGAATTTCAGTGTAAGAAACTGAATCATCTTTTTCAAGGTCTTTAAACTTTTTTTTTTTTTTTTAAACCCTGTACAATACAGATTAATGGCACTCTAGATCCCTGGATTTAAAGTAAAGCAGTAAGAAACGTTATGTAAGCCACTCCTTTCAATCTTAGGACTTGAGAGTTGAAAATGCATTTTCTCAATAGACTGCTACTCTGCCTAGTGTTCACTACTATAATATTCTGTACTGTACAGGCTCACTCCTTTCCAGATCCTTCTACAGTTATTGACTCAGAAAAAGCTCTCTCTCTTCATTTAAGCCTCATCCATTTCTTATAGACATTTCAGTGACGCTGCATTTCCAGTAAGATTATGGGCAATTAACTTCATTTCCAAATAACATCTTCCTTCAGCAGTTCTTTTTGTACTGGAACTTTAAGATGTTTGTTCCCTTGTAACCCTGTTTAGGATTACTTGATCTCAAATGTCTTCACCAACTAAATAGAATCTTAGATTTCATAGTTGGATTCTCTCCATTGAGAAACCACACAACCTATATGGCAGTATCCCCGAGGCTGGGAACCAAAACCAAAAATTCTCGCTTTTCCCAGACATCATGAAGAATACCACCAAACCCAGGTTGCTGTTAAGCTGCGGTCAGACTCGGGTGAAAGACGGCAGAGTACTGCCTTTCGGGGAAGCTGTTCTCCTGCCATCGCAGATGCTCCTCAGCTCGAAAAGGTCCTTGTTTTCCTTCTCTATCGGAAATCTTCCGGAAAGTAGCCGATATCTGACAGTTAATACACAGCTATGTAAGTGACTAAGAAGAGTTTTTTCCTGCTCATATGAGAATAAGAAACAAAAACTCTGTTTCCCTTCCAAGAGAAACTTTTATATCAAATGGACTGATATTTAAGTATTTATTTGACTTGTTTGATTTCTACAATTCTGTCTTAGGAATTTAAAATCTCAACTCAAGGAAATTGCTTCTATCTTGGGTTCTCTGTGTTAATGAAAAAGAGTAAGAATTGTGTAGGTCTGTATATGCATGTACCTGTGCACAAAAACTGCTGAAAGTTTTACTATCCTGGACATTTATCATTAAAAAGCAGAAGTGGCAACTGTGGGAGAGAGGGAAGTGATGCGAAGAATTGGAGAGGTCTGTCAATCACTATAGCGAGGCTTAATAGTAGAAATAGCATTAACTGAGTTTATTTAAATTTCAAACTACTATACTAATATACACTAATACTAGAATTTCAGACCGCAAGGTATGGAGCCTCCTGCCACATTATGAAGCAACAGGAACTGTAAGAATACACTGCAGCAGTGGATATCTATTTCTTAGCCCCTTTCCTGTTTCATCTCAGGCATATATATATACACACACACATACATACACACACACATACATACACACACATATATCTGATTTAATATAGTTAAATATACATTAACACATAAAAATCAGCACTGCAAAGTTGAGACTCAGCTATATGGGTTGGAGGAACATCCCATGTCCCAGCACTTCTATAGCTGCAACTAGCAACAGCCTGATACGGAAAAATGGTGTTAGTGTTGAAGGCACTTCAGCCTGAGTTTGCATCTGGGGGGCCCTGAAAGCTCATGCAGCCTATTTCAGAAACCTACCACCTCCCAGGTACAGTTTCTCCACACCTTCCATTCTTTTCAGACAGCACAGATGGAGTTCAAATTTATGATGGCTGCCTCTTCTCTACTTCTTACATTTGAGAGTGCTTGTTTTGGAACAGTTAGAAGGATAACACTGGAAGAGGAGAACAGTTCAGGTGAGGGGGGAACTGAGGCAATATCAAGACTGCCCACGAGAAGACAAACACCGACATATCTTTAAATGTCACAGGAGTGGAAGAATTTCCATTGAAAATATTATATATTTTTTCATTATGAGAACGAGGAAATAAAACGTTGTATGATGTCTGTTCCACCTTCACATTTTAAGGGTGCAATTTTAAGAGATGAGATTAAGGCTAACCAACTCAATGTACTTCAGAAAGGGTAAAGGTGGTTTGAAAGAACTAGCAGAGTTTCTGAAGGATGTGCAAATGAGAACTTGAGTGTGAAAAGTTTCTTATTTTGCTTCTCACTAATGAAATTATAACACACTTCACCATTGCCCAGTTAACTTCAGCAGTAACTTTTTTGATTGAATTAGATTTGCAAGGGATCTAGCTACCTTAAAAGCAGCCAGGCACTAATGCATTTGAAGAATTGTCCTATATAAGATGCCTAGTTAGAGAACTAAGACTTATTCTGGACCTTTCAAGACTTCCATTTTTCCCCCTTCTCTGTCTTTAGACAATGTTTTTGCAAGCTGTGCCCTTAGGTGCAAACTTCTCACTGAATTTAAGGTGTAAAGCTTTTACTGAAGTTTTAAATGAAAAAGCAAAATGAGTTACTGCCTGGCAGAAACAAGAAAATATTTCCAATATTTTGGTTTCCTGCAAACCAGAAAACTAAAATTGATTGTCAAAGCAACAACAAAGATCTCTAAGGATCACTAACGTATGCCTGTATTAGATCATTTTCTCTTTGAAGCCACAACGTGAAACCGACTTCTGAAGTTGCATTTCAGATGTCTTTCAAGTTACAAAATTAACTGGTGAAAATTGCCTTCAAGAATAGACCTTGTCTTTAACATTGGTCCATATTGCTAAGCATACATAAATATAAATAAGCAGAAGTGTATACATACAATTAAAGGACTCTGCTCACGATGTCTTATAAGGGTATTATGGGATTTCTTTTTTTTTTTTGTATTATTGGAATGTAATACACATTCCACTGACTGCAGGTGAAATTCAGAGGAATAAAACTGCAGTATAGCAATAATGATTCCAGTCCTACATTTTCAAATATTTAACAGCAGCACAGCTTTTTCCATATTCTGAATGACCTCCCATCTCCCAGCAAGTAAACCATCAGTGGCACCTACTAGCTAACACTTTTTGTACTGATAATAGTTAAAGGATTTCAAAATAGATGTATTTCAGCAGAAAGAAAACTTGAAGTTTTATAGAAAACCCTAGATCTTTTGTTCTTTAATGATCAGAGTTACCACTAAGCTTAAACAAATAGAGTTGTACTGCAATAGCGGATCTATGCGTTAGAATAAGTATCTGTTAAGATCACATAAACACGACAACACTGTGGACAATATCCTTCTGCTAACAGAGACCTCGGGATGCTGACTAATTCTCATAACCCTCTCTTCCCACCAGTATTAAGGAAGAGGTAAGCTGCCAGCCTTAATAATATATGTTAGCTACAATTTTTTTCTGATGAAGCCATTACACATTATTGAACTAACAATGAACTGTCTTGACATATCAGGAGTTTCCTTTTTGCCCTTAAAATTCTGTATGTATAAGGACACAGTTTAATGCTAGTCCTCTAATATTTCTAGCAGGTGACATTTAAAGAAGCAGAGGACAGAACTCAGGAGTGAAGGACAGACCTATCTTCTGCTTTGGGGACAGATGTACTAAACCACAGATCTGCATTCAAGCCTATCTTGGAATTCAACATTTTAAAACTGTATTTTTACTGCAGTTTTTAATAAAAGCAACAATATGCTGGATGATGGTGAGAAAATACTTGAAATAAATAAAACAGTACAGGAAGATATCAAAGGGTTCAGAAATTTATTATTTTCAAAGTTTTTGTCAGTTGTTCCACATTA
Source organism: Anseranas semipalmata (assembly GCA_013399115.1). Lineage (NCBI taxonomy): Eukaryota > Metazoa > Chordata > Aves > Anseriformes > Anseranatidae > Anseranas > Anseranas semipalmata. The sequence continues at coordinate 36,262 of VXAA01002918.1, forward strand.
AGAGAAAGTTTCTTTACCCCAGGGGATCATTGTATATTGCAGGCAGAGACTTAATCATAAAACCTATTACCTTCCCCCATTCTTTGTCCCCTCACCCCCCTTATTTTACATCTGCAAGGATGAAATCTACCTAAACCTGCCTCGTGCTCAGTCAGTAGAATCTGTGCCACCAAACTATATGAAGTTCTTGCAGAACAGAAACCTTTCTTTGTTTGAGGTAATGGATATATAATAATTGAAACTACTATAACGCTTAACAGCTGTGCAAATGGAGCCCTACCACAACAAGTGGGATGCGCCAGGCTGTCTGACAACAGGACGGCCCGCTCCCTGGTGAGCAGGAGAACCACATTCCCAATAGGAACGGCAGGGCCAAGCCAGGTGGGTTTATTCGAGAAGAATCCCAAAGCAACAGGCATGAGAGAAGAGCTGCACATTTCCCACGTAATTGTTTGACATTGTAAATGCTCTTCAGTTCCCAGCATGTGATGCACGGGGTTCCAGAGCCAGTGGGAACTAAGGATGAAGGCTCAAGACTTCTGTCACGTTTTTTCCCTGTCGTGATGCTGGTTTCAGAGCCACTCAAATTTCTTTTCCTGCTGTATTTGTCGCATATTTGTTCATATGATATGGTTTAGTGTGGGCCTTGTTAGAGTTAGGTCAGAGGTTGGACTAGGTGATCTTGGAGGTCTCTTCCAACCTGAACAATTCTGTGATTCTGTGATATGGCTAACATCTTCTGTGCTGAAAAGGCTTCCTCTGAATCTCAAAACATCTTTCACCTATATTCCCTCAAATCTAGCCAGAGATATAAAAAAAACTACCAGACTTCATCCTCTTAGACCTCTTTTCTGCTGTTGTGACTGACAGAAGGTAAAAACCTTTTGAGTGCATTAAAGAAAGATCTTGTTCGAACACTGAACCGACGGCTGCTCAGTTCCAAGCTCGAGATGGGTATATGGGTATTTTTAATCCCCAAACTGATCATGTATGCAGACTGCAAGTTCCATGACTTCCTGCTGTTTGGAAGGGTAAGATTCCTTCTTTCTCTTCCTTCCCATGCAATAACAAAACAAAAAAAAACACCACACACTTACGGACAGCTGGAACTCAGCAATTTAGTTTTTTCCCAGCTGGAACAAAAGTATAAATATCTTAATATAATCACAGACTTACTGAAGTAGAATATGCTTTACTTACTGGGTGCAGATGCAATTATATGTTGGTTAACACCACGTACTATAAAAGAGGTTCCTCTCAGCATTGTAAGATATACACACCAGAATATTCAGTTGATCTCAACACCACACTTTTACAGCAATTTATTCTTTTTTGGAATCAACTAAAGGAACCAAAGAAATTATTTAGTGTCCAAAACCTTCAAATCACTACTCTGAATAACCTGCCACGCAGAGCTGTACTTCCCTAGGAGACAGGCTGTAGACATTACATTCCCTGGCGTGTACAGCCTCCACAAGCACAGCTCTTTGCATGTTACCATCACTAGAATGTAGCTATTTCCTTCTTTTCCTTTACCAGCCCGCTCAAGATTTTATCTGCTATTTAATATTATTGAAATTTCTAAGAACAGCAGCATTTACCAAATTATTAGGTGGGATTTCAGCATTTTTAGACACCATGGAAGTTGAAAAAATGCAGAAGAAGTCTTTATTGTCTTACTTGTCACCCACACCCATGGGTGCAATATGAGTTCTGACTTCACTGGCTACTGACAAGGCATTAATGAAAATATTTAGCACTTGAGAAAAAGACACCCAGCTACACAGTATTTCTGTATGGATTACTATGTAATAAACCAATATAAATTGACCTGCAGATTTAATCTTAAACTATTGTTCATTACACTGCACCACATGTATGGCTATAATCGGTACACAGAAGCAAAAGGGGCAATAGCAGTGTTATGTGTGTGAGCAACAGATGTGATTTCAGAATGATTATGGAACACAAATACGAGTCCCAACTATTCAGGATAATCCACACAATATCCATTTAAATTGAGATGCCACACCTGTCACTGACTTTTCCTAAAACAAGGTCTATTAACAGCTTCTAACTTTCACAGAAACACACGGTGGCTCAGGCAGTTGAAATTTCCTCTGCGCCCCTCACCCTACCCTCCACACTCATTCTCAGCAACTCGAGTGAAGTGCAAACAAATAATTGAGGTCAGATAATTAAGAAGCTGCATGAACGGTGCTTGGGAGGGTTGCAATGCAATTATTCCTCTAGGAACTGATGAGCTGTCACAAGCAGAAAAAAAATGAAGATTTTAGATTTATTAAAAGTAAATACATATTTTCATATGACAGTGTAACTACTTAATTTCAACACTGTATGTATTCTTGATGAATTCCCCACCAAAACCAAAATTATTTAACTTTTTAAGACAAGAATGTTAGAAATGTTTCTCATTACTCCATGAAATAATACTGCAATTAGCGAAAAGCTTGTTTCAACCCAAAGCACCAAGCGATATATTCAGACACCACAAAATACGCTTGGATGAGATCCAAGACAGAGAACCAACAGAAGAGGGACCAAGCGTATAATAGTTCATCTTTCTGACACAGCATGAATTCCATCTCCCCCAAATGAAAACATCATGGCAACATCAGCAATGAACCAGTAGCCCTAGTTTTACTCCTTGAATAGGCAAGTGATAATGTAAAATGTTATCTGCCTTGTCTCGACTTAGAGGCCAAAGAAATGTATGAAATAAATGCAAGATTTATAATGCTGCTGTCTGACCACAAGTGTTCTAAAAACATTACTCTTATTCATAGAGGTTTTTCTCTGTAAGGTGGCATTAAATACTAGGATACACACAAGGACTGCCAGACAAGGATATGCAATGGCCATACCAGTGCATTCCCTTGCAGGAAGAATGCTAAAGCACAGAACGTTCGAAGATTTCTGAGGGAAAAAAAAGAAAGAGGAATTTGTTACTGTGCTTTTATTTTGCAGAAATTCTCTATCAGTCTACAAACCGGCCTCAACTACTGCAAGGAAATAACTCGTTAAGCCTCCATGGGGAGGTGGGGACATACTATTGCTCCGAAACCATACGGTACTTCATCCTAAGATATTTTCCACAAAATGTTATTACACAATTCTTTTTGGAGGTGGCAGTAAGTGCATAGGTAAAGGCACTGTAAAGCAATACAGTTTTGCAAACCAGATTTATTCTATCACAACAAAATTATTTTTATCCTCTTACATTCTAATTTTGAAAGAACAGTGGTATAGTAGCTCACAAATTTTACCACTACCAATGGCCATCAGTGTTCAAAACCTCCAGAAAGACATTAGTTGTCAGGAACCTCATGCTTTCAAAGCAACTGAAATTTAAAACAAAACAAAATCAAAATACCCACCCTAAACCCACTTTAATAAAAATGGTCAGAAGACAGGACTTGCTCATCTCTGCAGACTTTTTTTTTTTTTAAACAGATTAATTCAGATTAAACTAGTTTAGAGAAGAAAAAAGGTTTTGCAAAAGAATCTCTCATTTTCCCTCTAAGTAACAAAAAGTAACTTCTGCTAAGAACACAGAATTCAGTGCAAGTTATGAGCAATCAGATGTTAAAGAAAGTAGAAATGTTCAAAAGTATTAATTACACTGTTATTAAAGTATTATAATCAGTTTCCCAAGTCAATTCCAGAAGATTTTTTATTCCTTTCCATTTTTCATAAGGACTTCACAAGCTCCAAATAAACACTATTTGAAGGAATTACTCAACTATGGTAAAGAAATGAATCTAAATACTATCTTTTATTCTATTACTTTAGATATCCTTACAACAGTGATAGAATGTATTACTGGTCAATTTTTACGAAGTTGTAAAAACTAAACAACTATTTAGTGGCTATCCTTTTTTCTTAAGGATTGACCTAAAAATGTTGTTGCTCCTGTAGACTTGATGTTTGACAATTTTATTATCATCTATTTTCATAACTGTCCCTTCAAAAATCCCCTTGTTTTTCTTACTCAGGATAGCAACTAGCAAGGTGAAGTCAAAGCCTCTGTATCCTCCAGCACTGTGAAGCTTCCCCCGTCCCCCCAATAAAATAAAATCATCCATTCTGCTACAATTAAGCCTAACCACTGAGACCCAAGTGTGACTCAAGATACAGACCCGTGCAGAGGAAGAAAGGCACCCACAGGCTTCTTGTAAGAGATGGCATACAGAAAATGAAAGCGGAAGAAGAAAGCAAGCTTCACTGGGCTGCTTCTCCCCAGCACAAGCACAGAGGGATGAGCAGGCCACAAGAGACGCCTCCGTTCTTTCCCAGGACAACACAAAGCATCAAACCTACAAGCGATACAATTTTGTGGGAGAAAATGGACAACTGGGGATCCAGCAGTCTGAACTTCTGAAGCAGTGCAAGTGTATAATAGCATCTGACTTGGGCCATAAGCTTCTAGCTAAAAAGCTCTGTCACGCAAATCAAGCGTTCCTCAAACCTTCAATGCGTATCCTCAGTTTTTATAACTTTGGTAAGACTAAAAAGCTAAATGTAGTAATAGCTTTTTATTATAAAATCCTTTGCAACTGGTAATGCAGAAAATTCATTTTCTTAAATTTCACTTTCATTACAATAATTGTTACATCACTTGACCTGTAGCTGATACTAGCTAATCTATTCAGTTACAGCTGTTCAGTTCACCAGCTGCAGACCAAAATACACGCGTATGTAAAATAAGAGAGTGAGCAGATAATTAGCGCCCAATTCTTTTTTTTCATATGAATTTTACTTGTACAGCTCTTAAATAAAAACCAACAATTTACTGGTAAATTTAGTAATATAGTAACAGATTAAAATCTACTTTTTCCCCACAAAAGCTAAATGCCTAGAGAAAAGAGCCTGATAGGAACTTGGCCTCAGCCAATTCTTTTAGACAAATGCAGTGCCAAACCAACTTAGTATTTCCATACTTACGGTTGTAAGAAAGACTGTCTCTTCTACTACGCAAGTATTATTTTTGCTTGGTTGGGATTCTTTTCCTTTCTTCCCTGAACTCCTATTTCATGCACTTCACTCTAAAGAAAAATAAGGTGAGCACAACAAAGCATTTTACATGCCACTGACCACAGGCGATCAGTGGTTACCAGCCTGTGTCCGCTGCTCCTTCTGCTCAGTGCTTACAGACCACGTATCGTTTCTGTGGCCTATTAAGCCTAAGATGACTTCAGCAAAGGTGAGCTCTTGAGCTCTCACACATAACAATGATTTAAGCAGTACTATCTATAAATAAAAGAACAACAACAAAAAACCCTATGCGCACACCAAGGAAGGGTCCGAGAACGAGGCACAGACTTTGACACACAAGATGTCAGCTTCTTTTCAGATTGCTGCCAGCCTATTCTTATTTGCCTTTTTCCCCCCTCTTTAAAAAGCAATGACTAATGCCATACGAGGTTCTCAAGCTGTAGGTTCTTTACAATTGGGTTTAAACTAATAAAGAACTTACAAAGTAGTTCTACTAAATAAACACTGTTCACTAAAGTAACATGATACCATCTAAATTCAAAAATAAAGAGCTAACTTTTCCTTTTCTAAATGAAGTAGAGATCCATTTTAAAAAGTGCATATAAAAAATATTGTTTGCATCTGATTCAGTGTTCATAAATGTAACAGATGACAATACTGCATATAAAGAAATCCTTTTAAGAGCTTTTAAATGAGTAAAACATGATTTACCACAACTTCTCAGTTGCTAACTAGCTCTGACCAAAAATATTTTGTCAATTACTTATTTTTATTTATACACACACACACACACTTTTCTCATGAGCACTGTAGTTTTAGCCTAGAGTATCTATTTTTTTCTGACCAAAAAAAAGAAAAAAAAAAAAACAAAAACCACCAAAGCAAACAAACACTACACATTTCCCACAGAAAGAACATAACCATTTCCTAAAACTCCCCCCGATGTTACAGAAACCTTCTCTACAATGATTAAGCCGGTCAAAGCACGTTACAACATCCAGGGATGCTGGAGCTTCCTTTGGTCATAGGAGGTATTGAAATTAATCTCCAACTTCCTGTCCAAAAGAATCCTCAGAATCACTCTGGAGCGCTCTTGACGTTTTAGAAAGAGATGTCAATGTGAACCATTTGAAAGATGAGTAGTTATTTTGTCTTACAGTCAACTGTAGATAACCAAATAATTGTTTTTCTGCAAGAACCTTAATCATACGTTTTTTCTTAAATAATATGGAATTGAGCGCGTAACTTGTGTAAATCTCGTTCTTCTGACAACTGTCAGAAAGGTCTTGTAGCCAAGTTCTTAAAAATATATTTTGATAAGTTGATACTGTGCTTATTGCTCTAAAAAACATCTCCTTTCTTCACTGAGGAAAACCAGCAAATCAGCACGTCAAAGAACACTTCTTTGCAACAGACTACAAAATTGTGCTCGAAGAAAACACATCATGCAAGCTTTGCACAAGCTCATCCATATTTTATAACTACAGGAATGAGCAGAATATATACATACATATATATAAAAAAATAAAATGCAGAACACTTGAGTGTTGACTTTACCCATCAAATTACCTCCACTGTTCTTTTTAAATGGAAGTAATGCAGGCACTAATGCAGTTAATGCTAAGAGAGCTTTTGGCAACTGTCTCGCACTCTGAAGGCACTTCTGCATGGGTACTTACCAGTTAAACAGCCATCCGAGTGCTTACACCAACTTACATACAAGACACACCACAGTTCTGTTTTAAAATATTTCATGCATATCTACTTTTTTTTTTAAGCAGTCAATGACTCATCTGATTTAACTAGCTTTGATGTTATGTTTCTACAAAATAATAAAAAAGTGCTCTAGTTCTGCTTGTCACTCTGTTGCTAGCTATGACATACTGCCACCAGGTGGAGATAATTCAATGAGAAGCTGCCTATTTATGTATAGAGACAGTGAGGGAATTTCATAATCTAAAATTATTATTGTAAATGAAACAAGAAGTGAAAACAGAGCCTTAATTAAAACTGCTTAACTCTGGCATATACTTTGTACTACTTCAAATATCAGTTTAATAGAGGCCAAACCTTGTCAAAAAACAACCTGACAATCTCCTCCGACTGGACGTAAGAAGTCTGGAACAACAGAAATCCGTTGTGAGGGCCCAGCAGCAGTCACCAGACGGGAGAACCGCCTCACCTGCGGCCCCGCAGCCCCCCTCAGGGCTGTGCCAATGGTACTGCGCAACTTCGCAACGCAACAACGCGTAGGCACCGCTGGAAGAGATTCGCCATCAGGAGGATTATAAGTGAGGTTGGTGGGAAAGCTCACTACCAACTCCATTCCAAAGCAAAATTGCAAGCATCAAAGCTTCAGTTCAGCTTTACTACAAATGGCACACCAAAAGAAAGATGGAGAGTGTTTCTCATATGAAGAATGCCTGTTAATTTTATGTGTCCAGCTGTGGATTTACATAGATTTTCAGATATTTGGTATTACTCTAGCCATTTAGGGGATGGAAAAAAAAACCAAACACAACATCCACAACTAAAACTGGGTATCAGTCTTTTCTTCCTATTTAGCATGTCATTCCACATTCTTCATTACACCTTTGTTTTGGTTCAGACCTTCAGGCCTATAGTAAACAAATAAATTTTCACCTTCGTACTTAATTGTTCCTCAAAACACCTGCTTTACATTCTTCTCTCATATTAATCTTTTCACAGTACGTATTTGAGAGTGTTCTTTTTGCTTTAATTTGTAATACACAATTTCCTCTCTGGGCAGACAGCACAGTGTGATATCAGGAGAGATATGAAATATTTTTAATTATATGTGGCTACATTTTTATTAAACAGAATTGTGACATTGCAAGCACAGAATAAACAAAAAATGAGTTACCTTAAAATATTCACACTGTATTCCTTAGACACAAGTTTTAATAGGTCATAAAATGAAGAAAAAGAGAGTGAAGATTGTGTGTTTTAGAGGTTTTTTAAAAACAGCAAATCAGTTCTAAATTAGAAGGCGCTCATTGGGTCAAACATCTAGAGAATATAGGTTGAAATCCTCTGGTTAGCATTTTGTAAAACGTTGAAGATTCAGGTCTACTAAGGGATCGTTGATGAGATGGTATTGAGTAAGGAGGTATTAAACTGGAGCTATCATACCAGTTAATGATTTAATATCAGCCTGGAAACCATCTGAACATGAACCAGAACAGGAAACAAGACATTTCCAGCAACTGTAGAACCCCGAGTCTGTATTAAATGCTAGAACCTCAAGAACACAAGGTTTGTCAAGTGAAAAGCAGTGACACGGAAGCAGTAACAAATCAGCACCTTCTAAACTTGCAAAAGCTCATCTACCTTACAAACTGTCATCCATGTTTTCTTATGGCATGCTGGGATCCAAGATTAATGCTCAAACACAAAGGCTAGGCATTCAAGTAATTACCAAACGTTGAACAGGATTCAACAGAATTTGGAACAAAAAATAAAAAAAAAAGCTAGGTGATGTTCACCACAAACTAACTATAAATAATGTACTTTGATACTTATGGATAGTTTAATATACTTCCATATAATATGAACTTTAATATTAGTAGTGGCATCAATTTATTTCCTCGACTTTAGTGATGCAAATAAGAAGTTTCTGATTAGAAAAATGTAGCAAATATTGTATGTTTTATTTTTACGTTAATTAGTAATTAACTATTAAGATATAAGTGACAAAGCAATGCAAGTTTAAATTAAAGCCCAAACAACTTACAGGTGCTCTACTCATGCAAATCAGAGTGGAAGAAGGAAAAGTTTACTAAGTTACAACATTTGGACAGTATGTTCTGGCAAGGTTACTGCTGTTTTGTAAGAGAGGATATTAAACAATCCGGACTACAATCACATTCCATTTGTTCTTCCTTTTTAAGGAGAGTAAGGAATTAGACTTCAACATGTTTGATGTCATCTACTTCTGAGGCACTGTGACTCCTCCTCTCTCTTTTTTTTTTTTTTTTTTTTTTTTTTTTTTTTAAGCGAAGTTGCTTCTACAGCATTAATCAAAACTACACATAGAGCACATGTAGCTCTACATGCCTGCCTTCTGGGGTTCCAGTCTTCTGTGCTGGCTGGAAAGGCCAGAAAAAACACCTAAATTGAATAAAATAATGACATTGCTTATTGACGATGCAGAAATTTGTCTGGCACTTGTGATGTGATGTGTTAAACGTGGAAGTCTTTGACTTCTGGCAATTGTTCCCTATTATAATCTGTACTGGGAGGATAATCTGGTTACTTATACATATCACTAACATGAAACTGTGGATGATAGCACAATGTGGATGATCGGCACAATGAACAAACATGCACAACTAAGTACTGCAAATAAGTTTTTACAGTCCAGAAAATCATCATTTTACATTAAAAAATAGTTCCAGTACCTAGACCTTAAGTCCTCTGTGATACATGCCTACCTATGGTGTCTTTATTAATCAGTGCATTTTCTCTTACGCTCTATACACTCCTTATTCACGTAACTCCTGTAAATCACAAGGCATCTATTCTGATGTCCTTTATGAAAACATTGTGAATATATATTGAAGAATCAACCATTTTTTCCTGTTATCTATTCTTTTGCCTAAAATAATGTGCCAGATTCATGTTATATTATATTTCATAACTGCCTTATGATTAACAAATGGAATTGGCAGTTCTGAGTACTTCTCGTTGCAGACAGTATGATTCTCCAGCACCTTATCACTAACTGTTTAAAGATGCACACAAAAATCACACGTAAAATTCTTGCTCTTCGAGATGAGTCATTTCTCAGTATTCAAGTGCACAGTATACAAAAACTGATCATCTGATTTTATGTTTTCAGTGACAGCTTGGTGAAACTTACAAGGCTACATCAGGTGGTTCTTTAAACATCCCCAGAATGGTTTTGGCATCCACGGAAAATTCTGCATATACAATTCACACTTCTGTATTTCCAATGGTCGTCCCTTCAATTATTTCTATTGTTTATGAACTGCTACTTATTTTGTGAAGTCAAAACATCTACAAAACATCTTTCAGAGTGTAAGAGTAAACCCTACAGACATACTTTCAAAGTACTGCTGAAACACTATATTTTTAATCTCAAATTCAGGATTGAATTAATCATCCCTAATTCATAATGAGAGCATGGCGCCAATGAAAACAGGATCAACTCATTGCATGGTAAATCATTGAACGGATTTTACACATCTGAAAGTTCTAGAAATAATTTTCTGAAAAACATGCTATTATTTAGTATGGATTACTTAAATGATTAACTGTTATTACATAATTAAATAGTTAAAGGTACTTTTTATTTACTAACTATAAATTAAGAGGAGCAATTTGGGAGTTCAATTCCAAAAAGAACTCGATCAAGAATGCAGAACAGGACATTTTTACCTAAAAAACAATTGTCTTGATACTGTAGCCACTGCATTACAACATGCCCCCCAGATTTCTTTCCTCCTTAAAATCATTTTGTTTTATACAACCGTTACTTTGAAGGCTGTTTCACACTTTCATTGTTTTTACAGATGAAAGTCACCTTTACATTTTCAGACTAAAATTGTTCAGTCATTCCACACCTGTTTGCTCCTGCACTGAGCACATACTTTATTCAACAGAGAGTAATTCTCCTCCCTTCCACTTACCACTCTGGAATTTTTAGAGACTCCAAACATATCCCCCTCTACTTTAAAGGAAACAAGCCCATTTTCTCCCATGCCCACACGCCTTTTTTCTCATCTTGCAGGAACACATTGTTGAAAACGGACCACTAGATTTGCATACAGCGTTAAAAGAACAGATTTCATTGGAATCTGGGACAATGATATAACCACATAAATAAAATTATTTATATTTGAAAACTACATGATATATACATACACACATAAATGCAGCCTTGCACATTATTTGTTTCCGAGCAGCAATCCTGTACTGGCCAGGCATTTTTCTTCTACGTTTTGAAGAAAGGTAGAACATATGCCACCGAATCTCCAGTTTCACTTGAGCTTCGTGTGAGTTACGAGACCTTGAGCAACCTGGTCTGGTGGGAGGTGTCCCTGCCCATGGCAGGGGGGTTGGAACCAGATGGCCTTTAAGGTCCCTTCCAACCCAAACTGTTCTATGGTTCTGTGATTCCAAGATCATGGGATGGAGATTACCTGCCCATTCATTCTGGCTTCCACTTACACTGCAAAAAACTTTCCTACCATTATCCCCACTTTTCAGTTCCTCCCTGCTCTTTTTTTCCTCCCCCTCCTCTCCTCTTTCTCTTCTTCTTACAAAATCTTGACATTGCAGTAATAAATTTCTAAGATCCTGGATTCAAATAGGCATGTGATACCCTAGAAGTTGTTCCACTGTAACCAGCATGCTCAGAAATAGTTACAAAAAAAACAGTGGTAGAAAATAACAGTGAAGGTGGTTGAGATTTCAGAAAGAACTGAGTTGCAAGTGTTTAACTTTACGGGATGTCAGACCAGAATTACTAGATTTCTTGATGCACGCATCTCAAATTGTTTTGTATCCCAAGACTCACAGATTTTCCACCACGAGATGGAAGGGGGTGGGGGAGGGAGGAAGAAAGAAGATAGTCACGGGAGAAGAGTGCCATGCCTGTCTTCCACAATACACGCTGAGTAAGATGAGGACAAACAAATCCTGCTCATGACTCACAACGACTGTTCTACAGCTACAGATACCACTGTTCTGCAAAACAGAACATTATAAACATAGAAGTTCTGGCTCGCGCACAGGGAAAGTCACTGTCTGGAGTCCCTTATTAAACAGTACTCCAGTATAAGAAGGGACAAGGGGAATGGGAAAGGAGGGTGAGGAGGCTGCTGGGGAGAGCAGAAGGAGTTAAGCACCAAAGGAATGGCTCTGCAGATCCATAACCTACACATTAGGTGTACATACAAGTACTGCATAGCCTGCTGCACTGCCAGTGTGTTGAGAAGTAAGATTCTATCTCACAAATTGATACAGACATTCTGTGTTCTCTAGCTATACAGACAAACCACTGACTTTCCCTCTTCACTTTCTTAAAAAAGAGCATCTAAAATACGTAACTTATTTTAAAAGGAACTTAAGCAAGTGATAGCTTTCCCTCCCATGATTCCTTGCATGTAAAAATTCACCCAACAATATAGTTGGCTGTCATTAGCTAAAGTTCCTCTTCTAACTCAAAGCACACATGATATAGATGTGCATTCTCCAGAGTTTTTGTTGTTGTTGTTATTTTTATATAACACAATATAATATAAATTTTCACCTCATGTTGGTTTATTGGCACTTCATTGCACCACCTCCTCTGTCTTTGCAATGCCTAGTAGTACATTCAAACCTTTCACTCACTGTAACTTCGAAATAACAGGGGTCAAATCAGCTAGTGAAAAATAATGCTGCATGTCTCCAGAGTTTCAGCATCTGTCATCACCGTGATAAAACAACAGCATCTGCTTTCTTATGAGAGATATTCAATGACATCTGTTACAACAGCCTTTTTATTTTAACTTACTACTGGTATTTTCATGTTAAGCTCAATGAGACAGAATATAGAAAAATACACCTTTCAAGATTAAATGATGGAAAAAGAAGTCTTACATACACTAAAGCTACAAACATACAGTGTCTGCTGGAATAGTTGATATAAAATTTAGGAAAAAGGGTCTACTTGAAGCTTAAAGAACTAATTAAGCACATGATTTTAAAGTATTTACAGCAAACTGTTCGCCTTCCACTTGCAGAGTAAAATTTGCCAAAAATAATCCAGGCAAAGCATGACCATGAAGTTGTTGTGACTTGGTGCAAACAGTCTGCAAGCAAAAAGAGACATTAATTACTTGAAAACGTATGTCTGTGTGGAGGAAGAGTATCTTTAACTCATCTCTCTAAATGGTGATTTTGCACTTTGCTCTCCATGGATAACTTTCATACTCACTGGTTCCCTGAGTGAGTTAAGGCATTTCCTTTCTTGTGATACTCTTTTTCTAACCAATGTCAGACATTATTCTAACAGTACCAGACAGATTTTTGTTGTTGTTGTTTTGCTTTTCACATGAGCAAAGTAGAGTTTTAAATATCAAATAATATAACCCTTTATTGAAGGTGACCTGTAACTAGCCATAATTTCGTAACTTAATCATCCAGTGATTTGGCATGTTTTGATGTGAACAATCAGCCAAGTATTTTTGTCTACCTAAAAACCCCTCCTACAACTGATTTTTTTCCCCTCTTTGGTAATTTTAACACCCCGAATATTTTAGATACAAAATGTACAGTACTTCCCTTTCATTTGAGCCGTTCCTGCCTTTTAACTAGCTGCTAACTAGTCAAGAAACAATGAGCTGTATTTGTTACAGCTGACACATTCAGAAGTTAATCGCTGACATAGGTTTGGCAGATATCCCAGTAAAGGAAAAAAAGAATGTATGGATTAAAACTACTTTGCATTCTGGTCAGAAACACACACTAGCAACATGACAACGAACTTTGCACTCAAAAAGATCCCTCTTTTAGAAGGCTGCATAAAAGGCTACAGATTAAATAAAAGATCTAGTTTACTGAAATGACAGATTTGGTGTGCAAAACCAACAATCAAGATTAGAAAAAACAAGGTACGTGTTACATAAAACAAACTAACTTCTAATAAAATGATAGCTGTTCTTTATCAAGCAGCTTACTTAAACATGAAAAAAAAGATATTTTCATCTAAGTAACAGGACAGATACTTTTTACTAAGATACCCGCATCATTCGTGAAAAGTATTTAAGAGACACACATTACAAGCATTCAGTTTGCAAGTTTCCCAAAAATATCATGCATCGCATTGGAGAAGATGCTAATTAAAGACCAGAAAAATAAAAAAATATACATGTATTAAAGATCCAATTGAATAGAGAAATTAAATATATTCTCAAAAAATTTCAAAAAAGCATGCTCAGGATTCAAAATGTCATTTTATCTGCAAAACGGGTTAATGTAAGTGTTACTCTTGGTTCTGTCGGCCAGTGTCCTTCCAACTCCGACCAAGTTGCATTACCTTTCAGCCTTAAGTTACTCTGCTGGTGGGTAAATGCTATCAGTATTAATCCGAATTTAACTTGTTTGGGTTAGTGTAGGCTATGCTTTTCTTCATGCGAGCAGTCCCCGCAGGAAGAAAGAAACATGTTCTTCTTTTCAGCCCTGTGGAAGCCAGGAGAGGCGCAGTGCCTCTCGGACCTCTAACAGACCTCCGCAGGGCCACGTGTCCCAGTCTCTCATGCTATCATCATTGCTGCAGGTAGGAAGCTTCCCAAAAGGTTCCTTCCAGTACTTAAGGGAGAGTACACTGAACAAAATCCAAGCACAAGAGAATTTAAATAGAAGTTGTCACTGACTTCAGAGAATGAACTCTATACACCCATTTGGAAGGCACATCATGATTTCTGCAAGTCATCTGTGGAAGAAGTGTAGTTATGAATATTCATATGCGCTCAGAAGGAGGTGGTGATTGATTTTATGAATTTATGAAACAGGATTGGTTTTAAATCTGTCATTTCAACAGCCCTTAGATGAATATTTCAGCAGAAGCTTTAAACCTACAATCTCAAGCTCTCTGCATTGTCAACGGTTAAAACAAAGGAATTCTGCCATATCCAGATACATTCAGTTATGCACAAATTACACGAGTTAACTGTTGAAGTCCACAAGTAACGCAAGTACAGCTACACTCTCTGTACCTCTGCTCCTGTTACAATCCCCCTCTTGTTCCTCCACTATTCTTTCCCAAGTCTCCGAGACTTGACTTTAAATAAATTATGCTGCTGTTTATATAGCTAACCCAATTTGCAGCAACAGATGACCTCTTACATGTGCAAACAATACAGGGAACACATGGATTTTCGGCCCTGTAATTACCCTGTATAATTACTCTGTTCTCTCTTTTGTGCTAGATCAGGGAGTAGGTGTTCCGAACAGTATTTCGGAGCCCTCCCTATTTTTACTGTGTAGATTAAAGCACCTACACCGACTGTAACAGCACTTGGTTCCCTGTAAAACACTCATTCAAAATCCTTGCATAAATAACATTATTGCCTGTTTTTATGTCAAGAGATGATCAAATTGATGCAGTTTTATTTACCATTTTTGTACTAGCACTGTATGACCCTCAAAGACATTGCAGAGACAGCTATGTAACTCTATCCCACTTTTTAAATAAAAGCGGAAAAAAACTCCAGAAGATAAGTGTAGGTCCATCTAAATTCCAAAAATAGATACAAAACTCAGGACTACAGATATCTGGTCTGACAATTTTAGTAAATGGAGTTTGCAAGAAGGGGAGGGGGGTGCTCGGTCAGATTCTGAGCCTATCAATACTGACAGCTTCTTTCTTGCCCAATTTCAAACGTTTACAGCATTAGCGGTCCAACATTCACAACAAGCCATAAACACCAAAATGGCCTGTTTGGCCATGGAAAGAAGACAATTTGGTTATTCACTTTTATTCAAGAGAGATATAATTAGTGCCATTACTTCAAAACTACCAAAAAAATGTAATTTCTAATGCAAAGTCAGAATACTGACTAGAGAATACTGAAAAACATTTAAATACAGATCTTACATAATCTCCAGATTTTTTTTTTTGAATCTATTTTCCCACTAAAAAACACATTTCCGATTTGTTTTGTTATCTTCTGAAAAAGTGATCATTCCACTTGCTAACCTGCAGATTTAAGTAAGGATTTCTAGGGATACTTCTTAGGATCCTCAAGGAATGTCAAATCATCACACTGACCAAGCACACTGGCCTCAGATAAAACCTATTTAAGACAGAGCTGCTGGAATCAGTGTGCACATCCCTAAAGAACATCAGTGAAATCAGTTTACTGTCACTGCAGATTTTCATGTCACTGTTGGCTCCATATCTTAACATTAAAGAAAAGCAGGGTGATTGTTAAAGCACTGGACTGAAATGGGAAGAGCTGGTTCAATTCTGAATTTACAATGGACTTGGTCTGACCTTGATCATGTTTGTTCTGTTTCAGTTCACATCAGTAAAATAGGGAATCTCAAAACAATTAAGAAAAAAAGATATCCACAGGGGCATGACTTCCCTCATTTTGTAAAGAAATACTTCACATTCATATCCTGGCTTTAATGCAAAAATAGAAACAAATTTTACCAAAACCAAGACAGTAAATTCAAATATTTCTATTTTACAGGCTATGACAGAACTCAAGCAAGATTCACTATATTAAATGAGGATTACTGGCTAAGGTACAACACTAACATATCCCTCTTCTTTCTGGTGCCTGAATTAGTCAATCTGGAGTATACACTGCACCACATTAACAGGTAAAATTCCTGAGGCATGAATAAAGTAATTCATATTAAGTCACAAAGCTTCACAATAGGAGAACCCAGGTTTCCTGCCTGCTAGTAATGAAAACTATAGCGTGTCTCAGATTTCATTACATAATTCTTCTCTATTTAAATGTATAACTATTCCATTGTCTAGAAATGGTATTTAATCTATCGAATTTGATCTATAAGTTTATTTGTGTGAAGAACAAAAATATACAGTTTGACTGAAGATTAATAATAAAATACTGACCTTTAAGCTTAACACACTTTTCAAGAATTACTAATTTAATAAAATTGGGTTTTCCTTTCTCACCAGTAGTTCAGTTCCTTTCAGTTATACCAGTTTTAACCTAGTAGTGGACTGTCGTCCAAAAGGATATGGTTTAACTTTTACTTTATGAATATAAACTTCACGGGTACTCCCAGAACAATGTGCCACATTAAGTGCCCCTAATAAAATCAGTAGAATAAAAATCCCTTGGCTTCCTAGAATTTATGGAATAACATCAAGTATTAGAAAAGATTGTCCAGTTTTTAGGGGACCACCTTAAAGTCTGATGAGACCAAAATCAAATTTACTGCCTCAACTTAGGTCATACATGCACAGCTAGACCATGTGGACCAAGCTATAACAGAGTAAGTATGACGCAGAGATACCTTAAGTCAAGCCTGGAAACAATATACAACATGGTCACAGCAAACAAAGCTATTTACTTGGAGTCAGACATTTTCTTCCAGTTCTCCTGGTCCTGACAGGAGTGGGCACCGAGTGCCATAAGGGCTATGCTGTGCCATTCAGATCTACTGGTTTAGGTCTTCTTTAGCTTGAGCTTCAGCCCCTGTCTTGCGGTGGGCACGCTGACGCCATCTCTGGCAGGCAGATGCAAGCCCTGAGCTGGCCAGATGCAACCTAACGGTGATTTGTGCATCTGTAATTACCACAATACTGTGCTAATGTTAATCAGCCACGACGGCAATTTGCTCACGCTATGTCACAAGAACGGCAGTTTCATTTTTTTCTCTGGAGCCAGTTTGTTCAGTTGACTGGGAGCACGAGCAGGGCGAGTTTGCATCTGCCTAGGAAAGGCCAGCTGGACATGCCCGGTCATTCCCTGCTTCTCCAGCGGTGAGACTGGAGGTGTCGTGAGCCTCGGCACATTTCATACCAAGGGTTCCTCCACATTATCGATACCTGGTGGCGTATAAGTTCCAAAGACAGGTGTACAAGAAGCAATTTTAGCCTTCATGAATAATACTGAACATACAGTTGTACAAAACACATTACTGTGTAGAAAACCCTATAAACAAATGGTCTGGAGTTCTCTGATCTGCAGAAACTATTTCTGAATTAATAACCAGAAAGTTTCCATTCTTATTTAGCCTTTAGCCACTCTCTCCAGAGAAACAAAGATGTCATTTGTGTCAGCTACAGTAACAAATGTCATTATGTGGAAGTCTATCCATATGACATTGAAGGGACAGACTACATACTTCTAGAAAGACAGATAACATTTGAAATCTATACTCTGGTAATGAAAAAGTATGTTTTACTTGTTGTTTGCAATTACCAGCAAGTCACATACTTCATTTTTCTTTTTCTTTTTTTTTTTTTTTTCTTTTTTAAATAGGTTGTTCTATAGACCTGTTAATGTCAATAGACATTAACAAAAGCAAAAAGGCCGGAACCAAAAGTTTTACCAGAAAAATATTTATCTCCCTTACATCATACCTCAAAAGCACAGCTTAGATTATGCAGTTACACCATGCAATGCAATTGAAAGGACACACTGCTAGAGGAGAGAAATTCTGCCAAATGGAAGTAGGGCAAAGCTGAGTTAACTCAATGAATCTTTGAGAAAGTTAACTGTTTCCATGCTCATTTTTTCTTCTTGTAAGACAGCAGGACCCCAAAGGTACTTCTATAATGTAAAAACTAAAAACTAAAGCAATTCTTCATGTCATGAATTAAGCCTTACACAGAAAAACTTCATGAACAATTAAAACTTAGACTGATAACAAAAATGTTTGTTTTGTACAAAAATGTTTATTATGAAAGATAGCTTTTGCTTTACTATGCATTTTTCCCCAAAACAGCTTAGAAAAGCTTCTATTCTCATTTTTGCTGTTTTAGTAATTCTTTGTCACAGAGATCTGCAGCTATTTTTAGGACTGAATTTCAGGAGAAAAGGTAGCCAAGTTTTGAGATACTAATTTTTAAAATGGTGATAAGTCAAGCAAAATAAACTCAAAACATTCATATATATCTGCATACATGGCTACAGTTCAAATGAAAACATGACAGCATAGCTATTCTATGTTTTTATGAATCCAATGAACACTTGTAAAAATGCCTACGTTGCCTCTAAGATTGTCTTCCACTTTTAAGAATAAAATCTTTCAGAACCATTACGTAAAACCTGGTGAGATACATTAAAACACACGTTATGAAAACACAACTTTTTTATTATTATTATTTTTGGACACCGATCCCATCCCTCCCAGAGAAAACAAACAAACAAAATGGGAGAAACATCTTTCCTTTGAGGAAAACATACACCTTCAATAAATATTAAATATTTGGTGTTATATCCTTCCTGCTGCCTGAGTTTCCCTCTTTATCCTCCTCATTAAAACAGTGATTTTCTAATCAAGTGTCCACAAATGTAGTCAAAAGATTCACTACATCATTCTCCTAGAACAGAATATCACTGCACAAATGGATTGTTTTTATAGATTCACAGATACAGATGTTACTTTAATACCTGCAGGTCACATGGAAGAGATTTAGTGTGGTAATGAACAGCACAAAAGGTTTTCTGCAGGGCTGACTTTCATTGAGATGGTTGTAAATGGAGAGTATCTAGAAACCTTTCAGGACTGAATTCCGTGAGCTCAATAGCCTGGAAAACAGTCACAAACACATTTAAGGTGCATTAAAGCAATATTAATATTTACTAACCACACACACAAAGATTTCCTCAGAATAGCTTTTACAATAATATTTATGAAAATGTATTATATTTTTCTGTTAATTTTTCAGTCCATTCAATGACTACAGGCATCTTTCCTGGTTTAAAATGGTCACAGAAAAACTGGTGTCAGAACTCCTTTGTGCAAGAGCAAAAGGACTTTTCTCTCAAAAGAAATATTTCTTCATTTTATTCATTTAAAAATGGAGTTCCTGTGTAGATAAAAGTAAAAAGTTTACTACTCATAGGAAAGTNAGAAATATTTCTTCATTTTATTCATTTAAAAATGGAGTTCCTGTGTAGATAAAAGTAAAAAGTTTACTACTCATAGGAAAGTATTTCTTTTCATCAAGATTTTTATAGGAAGCAATAGTTTCTCTAACCTGATCTGCTCTTACATATAGCAAATCAATTGTTCATTCATGCAGCTATGGGGTTAAAAAACAACAACAACAAAAAAAAAACACTATCAGAACACGGCACCTAAGAGGCTACATGCACAGAATGAAACCAGGGATTCGCGAGGTCTTAGAACACACACAGGCACCTTCTGACTTACTGTTGTTTGCCAGTGACAGGAAAGGTGAATATAACATCAAAATTCTTTTTTTTAACATTACCAGTATGTAAGCAAGTCACAATTTAATGTTATCTCAGCAGTATCTCAGCAGTACTCAGAAATGAAACCTACCACTACCATCACATGACAGGAGTATCTGTAATTTTACTTCTAGGAATGTTAAAACTTGGAATAAGCCTACAATGGCTTTAGGAGAACTGTACAGCAAAGCATCACCTACGAGAGAGTTCTCAAAGCCAGCAACATCAATTCCATATATGCAGGCCGTATAATCCACAGCCATTCACAGCAATGTAATGCAAAGGTGCTGGGGAGGATTATTTCCACTAAATGCTAAAAGCTGTTGAACCCTGTGTCTGTAACTGCCATAAACTGGCACAAATCCACTTAACATCTGATCATTCAGCCAGAATGCTTACAGAGCTACAGCCATGATCTGAATACTGAACACCCAAGGAACAGTTCTGACTGGTGTCACAAAGCCACAGACCAAAACAAACAAGTAAATCAAACCTCTCAAAACCACAAACAAAAACAAATGGCGATTTTTTATACTGAATGGTAAACTCCCCAACGCAGCTATAACCTGGGCAGCAAGAACCTAGCGACACATAATGATTAACTGCACAAAGCTCATATGTTCCCAAAGGGAAAATATGAAATCAGCAGCTTATAGTAAGTCTTTGGTTTTATTATTAAGAAAATGCAGATAAAAATACACTGATTTTTGGCTCATGTACCATCTTGAATGGAAGCTGTCATGTCAGAACATCACCTCAGTTCTGACTTCTGTGTTGCTGGATTGCTGCTACGCTTTTTCAGTGCTACTTTATAAACATGCCCACTACTTAGATATACATGAAGTTAGAGCTTGATTTTCTATTCTTCACTAAATCAGAATTCCCACATACTCGCATGGGAGTTATACAACTCCTGAGAGCTTCAATCAGGCCCTGAAAGCCGCAATCAGTACAACCCCCGAAACAGTACTTGTGGCACACAAGTCTCCCATTGACTCCAGTGGGAGTTCCATGACTGCAGGGGCTGCACAGTTCTGTCAGCAGAACTCATCTCACATAACATAATTTTCTCAAAATAAACTGTAAAGGCTGAAGATGAACGTAGCATTCGTATTACACTACTGAGACTGTTTATTGGAAGAAGCCCGCATTTAGTTCTCATAAATCTAAACTTAGGATATTATTCTGCAAACACAGAAAGCACAGGAGTACATGAATTATTGCATTATTTATAAAACTCACAAATTATTACTGATGGCAATGCCCAGTTAGGTATAATTCATCTTGAATTTCAGATCCCAGATTAGATTTACAGAATTAGAATTCAGGGCCAAAAAGCAAAACAAAAACCAATTAAAGCAAACCTTCTATTGTGAAATATGGTTGCCTGACAAAATCATTTAAGCGATTAGCAAAACCCACAATGTTCCAGTGTTCCACATCTTCTTCTTTGTAGTTCTCTCTGATCATTGTATACGCAAATAACTGATTTAAGGCTGCATTTTCTAACAATAATTTTCTTTCACTTTCAAAGAGATGTAAGTGATGAAAAGTTTTCAGACACTCAAAAAAATGGAGGAGATGTTTGGCAACCAAGCATCTGAATTTTTGAAGTTTTCCCGGGAACAGCTTAGTAGAGCTCAATTTTTTTTTTTTATTTTTATTTTTTTAAATGTATGGACAACATCTAGTGACACCAGCAGAATTTGCAACAGGTACCAAGGACAAAACTGGTAACTCTTACTACATTCAGAAATAGTATCTGCAATGGAAAACCTACTAATGGATGAGAAACATTGGAATAATATTTTCCAGAAAGTATCATTCAGCAATTTGAAGATTATTTTCCCCTACATCTCGAGAACGTTTACATGAAGAATGCCTTAGAAGCAAGTCATTTGAAGTGATCTCCTGGGACATTCTAGAGACCCACTGAATGTAATACTTCCATAAATTAATAGAGAACCATCTGAAGAATAATCATGCTTCTTCCTTCTCACTCTTGGAACACTCTAGAGTCACTGCTTTTTTGGACCAGAAATTATTTTTTGTACTGAAATTTTTTGTAACCTGTTTATCCACTTACTCACATAGCATGATTTCCTTTCAGCTACCTCTGCACTCTCTATGTATTCATCCCTGGGGTTGTCTCCCCAGCAATCAAACTTCTCTCAGCATTCATTTTGCTATGGTAACTACTCAAAAACTTTAGCATGGGAGGCAGATCCTGCAACATCAACTACAGGAAAAACAAAACAAAAACAAAAAGACCACTTATAAACAAAGAGGTTGCTTACCGTTAGCCTGATGGAGACCAGCTTAAAATTCAATTACTATTTAACAAATGGTAATGTCAAGTAAGATAACCACTACCAAAAGGCTAGGAAAATAAATGAAATACTGGAGAAAAGTAGGAGAGAAACAGCAAACAAACCAGAAAGTGTACTTCAACCTTTGGGAAGTCCATGAATATAACATGTAGTTCTGATCCCCTCACAGAAGAGATGAGGTGCTTCTCTGTAGTACATACAACATGACAGAACAGATGAGTAAGGAATTATTATTATTATTCCTTACATCACTGTGTTCCTTACATTACTTAGAACACAGCAACTAAGGAACTGAACGTAACTTTTCAGGCTGCTTTCTGCATTTTTCTGTTTTAGTTGTTGACGCAGCATACCAAGTAGATGAAAGTATCACCAGGTTTAAGAACAAATTCATGCAACAGAGATCTGCCAAGATTATTAAGGAAGATGACATAGATATAACGTGACATCCCTGAATGCTGTAGGGTGCACTGACAGAAGTATCACACCATTCTGTTTCTTTATGCATTGTCTTCAGTCCCTGTCAGATCATGAGGCCACTGGAGTGCATCAATCTTTGTTCTGACTCAGTAGGCACATCAGTTTACAAGTTGTTTAATAACTTTAAAAATAACGCTGTATCGCTTTATTCCTGTTAACTGGTCTTCAGTATGTTTAACACATACCCCTTCTTTTCTACCCTCTCCCCCAGTCCCTCGCTATTTAGCTTATGCAGCTTTGACTAATTAAGATAACATAATGACAAAATATTGACATAATAACATTGCAGTTCTGATTACATCTTTCCTGTTACAATAAAGAAGCATATTCATTGCATGTGATCAGTACAGAAAACTATTCAGAATAAGAGACAGAATTACCTCTCCCTACCTGTTCACATCCATCTGCAACACATGCTACAAGGATCTCCATACACTGCATTAAGTCTATTTTTAAATCTCTATTATTTTAATTATAGACCTTATAGATTTCAAACAAGCCAAATTCAGCTGTGGTACAATGGTCTGTAAAGTTAATGGGTTTGCAATTGCTTGCAGCTCTACTGGATATTGTGCACCACATGGTAGTAGCAAGAAAATTGATGGCAATGGTTTTGTTTTTAAGCTGAATCCAGACCACGCTCCAAATGGCACCACTTGGGCAAAGTGATGAGGACAGCAACTCCTTGTATGAGTTTCATACATGAATTCCAAGTATGAATTTCAGCTTATAGCCAGTCAAATAATTGGTATTGTTACTTAAGCTACAACTGCAACATAAATATTCAGTTTATTGTTAGCTAGCTGGAAAAGTCATTTTGAGAAGGGAATTCTCCTTCATGCCCTAGTATATTATTCACATGCTACAAGTGCATTGCGTATTACTTTGAATAACTTCACAGTTCAGAAATATTCATCAACCTTTGTCTGCTGCTTAGCAATTCTAGTCAAATAATTAGAACACTAAATAAAAACCAGTGTACCCTTCTAAAGGCACAATATAAATTTAGATAGGAAGAAAAATATAGACTGAGCAAATAGAAAGAGCCACTTCTCCTTTCCCCCCTCATTTGTTCTGGAAAAAAAATACATCTTAAATGAACAAGTCCATGTTTTATGCTTTATAAGGAAAGCTAGTTCTTGAAGGAACATATACAGGACTTGGATGAGAAGAAATTTATTACTTACAGTCATGATAGGCAGGAACAATAAAGAAGCTGACTAAATCCCCAGAATATTTAATGTAGCTTTGCAAGTTTATCTGGACATTTTCCATCCACAAACCAGCCATTTCAGATCAGATCACACCTACACCACAGAAACTGGTGGTATATGACAGCCTTGATTAACAGAGGTCCAGGCTTACTGAAATTATTTGTTCAAATATGTTTTTAAAAGACTCAATCATCCTATTTGCCACATTCCTTGTGTACTACGTTAAAGAACAAATGAAATCAAACACCTGCTTATTTTGTTTCTAAGAAGAACTTAAAACATTTCCAAATTTTTTGTTTTAAATGGTAGTAGTGTTTTTATATAGGTAGAAACCATGCAATGAGTTTTTACTTGATACACTTCCTTGTCTACCTCCTTCCTAAATTAACTTACATGAGACAGTAAAATAATTGCTCTTAAAGAAATGGCTCTGTTTGGTTCTCATGCAAACAAAAACTTCAGTCAGTGGAAACTATCCTCTAACTAGGATCAGAAGAGTTTGGCCACAATGCCCGTAGTCATCTTCATATTTAATAACTGCTGTATAAATATCTCATTCCATAGTAGATCTTATGTGTTGTAGGCTCTTAGTTGTAGCCACTACTCCTGTGGCATGGCATCAATGATCCAAGTTTTGATAAATAGAGATGAATTTTCTGTTAGTTCGGAAAATGGAAATTTCCTAATTCATACCATAAATGGACAGCATCAACCCACATCATGCTTTTTCAAAAGTGAAAGGTGTTCACCTCCTGCCATTTCATAGGATGCTTTCACATACTGCACAGCCTCATCCCAAAGCCACCTGACTCCTGCTCCACGCAGCAGCCTCTGCATTAGCGTGGCCAGCAGCGCTTCTGTGGAGTTACTCACGTGCACGTCATTTACACCAAACATAGCATTCTTCTTAAACGAGGTTTTCTAAACAGTAGGCTTGTATATGCAGACATGTATTCTTTGTTGGTTCCTTTCCATATCACCTTTAAGTAGGTTTTAAAATACATTTCTTTTCCAGTACAAGAAGATTTTAATATCATAAGCTGTCACCACAAATAGCTGTGGCCAGGTAAGTGACTCTCCTTGTTCATGTTTTTTTTTTTTAATTCCTCCAACTCATTCATTCTTTTCATTCCAGAAAAGAAGAGCTGATCTCATCTACAGTACAGAAAATGTCTTCTCCAATTAATGAAGTCATCAGTCAAATGGTAACAATTAATACAAAAATTTACAAATTTTACAAAAAAATAGAAAAATACTAAAACAAATATAAGCAGCTTCAAAAACAAGGGTACCAGGATCTCATTCAAAATGTTATAACATAACGTGGGAAGTCTGAAAAATACCTTGCTAGTTTAAATTAACTTTTTTCATTTTCTTGACATCCTTTAAAAATACCTAAATACATAGAACCACAGCATTAAGTGAAACTGAGCTAAAAATGGAATGAAAATATTTTGTGAAAGACTGCAGAATTACGTTGCTGAAGCTGGACATCCTCAGATTATTGAAGTAACAGCAAGTAGTGCTTTGGATGCTCTACTCATCATTCAAAATTATTCTGAGCTTTAAAAGAGATATCAAAAATTGAATTATTTTAGTAAATTACCTACACTAGAAAGCACTTAAATATACTGGGGGGGGAATATAACTATTAGGTCAGAATTAGGTCATGATTAATTGATTAGGTTAAAACAAAGAGCGATAATAAGATATGCTACATACCAATATGCCTAGATCTAGCCTACTGGACTTAAATGTGCCTTCATATTTGAAGGTATCAGGTTATCCATAAGCTCTCTCTCAAGTCTCTTCTATTTCTGAATTTCAAGAGCCATCAAAAATCAATTTCAAATGGCCTGTAACATGTAAAACCTTGTGATATGGTTCAAGTACACTGCCCTTATTTTATAACACTAAGTTGAGAGAGAGAGAGAGAGAGAGAGAGAGAGAGAGAGAGAAACCTCTGGCCTAAGTTAGTTGGTATAAGCTGTTTATAAGTATTGTCTATCTAAAGAAGTCTGTCCTACTCTTTCAATAATGGATTTTCAACTCAGAGCCACAAATTACTATGTAGTTAGAACATGTGTTTCCCAAAACGTCATGTTAACTTGACTTGATTATGCTGGAATCAAGTGGCACACGCTGAACGTAACTGGGGGATTACTGGAGTAAATTGGAAGAAAATCAGTGAGCAAACTGAACCATTCGGGAAAGGTGCCTCAAATAAAAGGTCAATGAAAGGGCAAATAAATACAGTATTTGTTCTCAAATTTTTATTTAAAAGGTCATGAAAGGTAAACAGTAGATAAATTGGTCAAAACACCATAGTAACATTCCCATAGATGAGAATAATCACCTAAATAAATACATGAACTATTCTGCAAGAGAAAAAGACAGTCAAAATGATACTATTCAACCTCTTACAAAAGACTTCAAAGCTTTAGCTCTACAGCTTTATCTTTCATCTGTTTCATGATTTAAAGCCACCGCAAACAAAAACATCTCTAAATAAAGCATTTTGTATAGAACTGCATGAAAAAAAACTCTACGTATTTCTTAATCCATTCTCAAGACAACCTGCTAGAACATCTCATCAGTCAGTATATTCTCAGGCAGATATTGTGATTCTTGTCTTCACTTCAAAAGGAGTTACATAGGCTAAAACACCAAATCAAACATTCCTTTTACACTTTTTTTTTTGAAGAGTGAAAAGGAGAGAAGGTAGTAGACTGATCTATCTTCATCTTATTGCAGTTGTATAAATCAACTGGTAGCAGAAAATAATGGCTAGCTGAAGTCACAGGATATGTTTCAGATTTCAGTTTACAATTAGAATAAAATTTTAGTTCCACTTAATCCAGGGGACAAACTGGTAAGACTTCAAAAATTCAAAATTTCATGTATTCTCTCCGTGAAAAGCAGACGGAAGCAAGACTCTAGGAAATGACTATACCATGGTAAATAAGATGCACTTACTGGCATCTCTTTTGGGGAACGTTCCTTATTAACAAACAGTCCCTTATAAGCACTTGTAAAGAGAAACTCTTCATCAAAAACAAAAATGAACTTGGTATCAAAGCAGCAAAAAGAGGAAGCTTCAAGCACAATGACTGAACAAGTACTCACTCATACAAATCTTCTGGATGAATACAAAATGGATTAAGTTCTGCAGACGAAACATTTTCTATTGCAGCTTAACAAAAATTTGCTAACCTAAAGAACTGTATGTTATGCAGAGTGATAAAAGAAATAGGATTTTGCAAGCTGGGAAGGTGTCCATTTCATTCGCTCTAAGTCAGTGTCCCCAGACACCGGCAAAAACCAGTGAAGTCTACTCTTTGGAGCATTGTATCACTGCACATGCTAAAAAGCAGAATTACATAGTGAAGCCTTTTCTTCATCGCTTATTTATTTATTTATTAAGCCAAACCTAATTAAATTTGGGCCTTTCACTCTGGATAGCTTTGAAAGGTTAAGGAAAAATACCCTTTTGTTTTAGCATAACAACATTGCCAGTTAAACCCCTCCCTTGTGATGAAATTAGGAGAGGGAGTATTTGGCCTTGGTAGATAATTATGACATTTATAAGCTCTTAACTTAAGTGAGCTGGGAGAGGGGGTTGCCGTCAGCAACTTGCTTTCAAACTGCTCCGATTTTCTGAAATGGAACAAACACATCACAGTTTCCTTGCCCCAGTCTTAGACAACAGCATTTCGTAATGAAAAAGCTTCAGTCAATCTTCACAAAATCTACTGCAGCTATATGCTTAGAAATGCAAATCTTCACCCTAAGACTCGGTATTTCTTAAGCAAATGATCCAAATGCTGTTACTGTTTTTTTTAACTGTCCACACTCTTCGCTATCTCTACTTTAACATTAAATAAAATAATACTTATCATATCAAGAGAGTAAGTCCCCAGAGTTTCTGGAACAGCCTCCCAGATTATTTGAATCAATTCAAGATATCTCAAGATTACTTAGAAGAGGTGTCAAAAAAAAAAAAATGCAAAAATAAACCCCTCACCAAATCAATGCTTATTTTAAAAAAAAAAAAAACAAAAACAAAAAACAAAAAACAAACAAACAAAAAAAACACTGTAGAATTCTCCTCTCCCCTAGCAACCTAAATGGCAATACTTTCCATATGCAGATGTTTCTCCCACTCCCATTTACTATCCCCTGTTGTGGACTGAGGATACATGGTCATGCTATTTCCACATCCACTCCAAAAATCTTACTCTTCCCACCTTGAAACAATACACTGTTTTTTTTCTTTTATTAAAAGACATTTTTTCCTCCATTGAGTTAACACTAATAACTTACTGTCAATATTAGATTTATTCAGCTTTCGTCCTACTCTTTCCACCTCCCTCCCCTATCTATCCTGCTATCATTTTTAAAACTCGGCTTAATGGCATCTAGAATTTCACTCCATTATTTACCTCCTGACATTTGTGATAGTAAGATACCGAACTATGTAATCTTCCTACGCTGCAGTAATCACACTCCAGAAAGTAGCTTTCTGCCGTTCCTCCGCGCGAGGAACCACGGACCACGTCTCTACACCCAGGCAGATCAATGGGAAGACCGAAGGATGCTTTCCCCTTCTCCTCCTCCTTTGCCACGCCAGCGCCGGCTACGCCGGAAAGCCTCCGCACCGCTTCCCAGTCGCTAACCGGGAGACCTCCAGAGCTCGTTCCGAGGTGGCAAAGGCAGAGAAGTATTTCTCCGCGAACTGAGAGCATCTGGTGGCTCCTCGCTACTTCTCGCCGAGACAAAATGTCTGCACGGCAGGAGGTTCAGACACGAGCGCGCGGAAGGCGGGGACGCTGGGGCCGCAGTCCCAGCACCCTGAGGCCGAGTGCCCGCCGCCCTTCCCAGGCGCAGCAGACCCCGCCGGGCCCCGCT